>CM025614.2:7225057-7241457 GCA_014621495.2 Entosphenus tridentatus
TTTTTGTAGGGTCATGCCAAGTGTTTGCAGTAGGGGGCGATGTTGATACACGGACGGACGGACGATATAATCTATTGGTGGCTGGTCCACTTCGTTCCTACCAGTATAAAGGTTTATAACAGGTAAATGCTAGGTAGAGCGCTTTACTCATATAGAATACTCTCGATGATTCCAATTTTACACGCTTTCTTAGAACTCACTCTGTTGTTGTATCTTCAAATCTTGTAACTCAATTTTATATCACTTTCCAATGTGGTATCGACTGCAAACTTGGTATTCTTATGTCATACTGATGAGAATACTATATTCTATCATAAAAACAATTTTTTAAACAATCTTTTTTACATGTTATGTTTCGGCTTAGGTCTAATTGTTCACGGTCAACTGACGTTGGCTGTAATTGGCCACGGTCCCTTACGTTGTGACAAGCTTCGGGGCCACTTCCTGGAGTCGTGTAGTTCTGCCATTACTAGTACATTTCATAAAAGCGTGTTTAAAAAAAGTTTTTAAAAATATTACTTGTTAAATAGAAGCCACGGACTGCGCCACAGAGCTTTTAGCGGTAAACAAGGTACCGTATTTACCGGGTAATACTTCGCGCTACTTTTACCCTACCAGGTAATTCTTCTGAGCTACCTTTACCCTAGCCTTTACCTTGGCATGTCGACACCTTTACCATTTTACCCGGTAAAAAGGGTAAATTACCTTACCTTGCCGAGGCCTAGTGACAATGCCGGCCCCAATGGAGGCCCCCGACCTACAGATCGTGTCAAGTCTCACGGATTGGTCACGGGTGTTTCAAAGTATTCAGTCTCTCACAGCCCTACAATGGATCCTCACGTTGTTGTTTATCGCTCTGATGTGCATGTCAAATCATCTCGATTAGAAAGGTTGCATGGAGCTCCCAGCTGCGAATCTCCAGGTCCCCCCCCCTTCTCGATGAAGATATTTATCGACCCGAGGTGATGATGGGCCGGCTGGGTCAACCGGCGCACCTCCGAGTAGCACGGTCAACTATGTACGGTGCGAAATAAGTTCTACATGAGGCTTGGATGGGTGCAGGAGATGGAGATTTCTGCCAGATTTTGAGTCGTCATTTTTGTATTACTTTAGTATAAATACATGTATATTTTGATTCATATGTTTTTTTTCTGACTTTATGTGAACGAAAAGACACAAATTTGCCCGTTTTTTCATTTAAAATAGGTACATTTCAAAATATCACTGTCCTGGTCACAAAAGCAAAGTTTGTGAGGAATAATAACCATTTTCTGTACTTTTGAGGCATAAGCAATTAGGAAATAACACTTACTACCCAGGAACAAAAAAACAATTTTGTTACACTGTTATTGGTCGCATGAGCCAAGGTTTGCAGGGAAATGGTCACTCACACCAGTGGGGGTTCTGAGGAGAGGGAAGGTGAGTCTTAGGGGACCTGTTGAGGAGGATGGAGCATGGAGACCGATCAGAAGACGAGGATTCGTAGTAATTTGGGAATGAGGTTACTTCCCAGTGAGTGCGTTGTGTCCCAAGTGACGGGGCCCTGCGTTGTCTCAGCTTCGTTAGCTGAATGTGTCCTACAATGAGGCCACAGCACGTCCCATGCCATACATCCAACACTGCGCTTTACGTGATATCTTCTTAGTATGGCCGATGTTGATGGAGAGAAACAACTGTAATATTATCTTGAGGTGGTTGAGCCAGATAATCACGTTGGGAGTAGCGGAGCGTATCGCTGAGATGTTGCCTCATTCATATTTGTGAATTAGGCATTGAATCGTTTTGTTCCACGCTCTGTTCTTGGTGACCACAGCCACAAAATGGATAGTTTATTTATTTCCAATTTGTGCATAAAGTATCGGCATCTGCTGCTGCCATGGTTTGCGTGGATGCGGTTCAAGGTTGTCGTGGTCCAGAAGCTTCGTGGAAGATCGACGGCAGGGAGCTTCTGCGTGGGG
This sequence comes from Entosphenus tridentatus, assembly GCA_014621495.2. Classification (NCBI taxonomy): domain Eukaryota; kingdom Metazoa; phylum Chordata; class Hyperoartia; order Petromyzontiformes; family Petromyzontidae; genus Entosphenus; species Entosphenus tridentatus. The sequence continues at coordinate 7,227,016 of CM025614.2, forward strand.
TCTTTCACAAGATGTGACTTCTTGTGAACTCCATTCGGCTTTCCAAGCTTCATCATGAGCATTGAAGTTGCATCGTTGAAGGTTAAGCGCTTGGGTTCAAAAGGGCTTGCACTACTCCACGCGGCGGAAAGGGATGTTCTTGAGATCCAGGTTGGAACGGGAGACATCATCACGATCCATGTGGGCAGATAGCCCAGTGGTTGTCCAGTGCACATTTCGTCATTTGTTTCCACTTTCCACTGTCTTGTGCCAATATGCTCAAATAATGGCCACGTCTTTCTTGCACCAATCTCTTAAGCTGTCGTTGTTCAGTATTCCTCTCTTTCCGGTTCCTTCCATTTTTCCAAACAACACACTTTTATTTTTTCTGTCGACGTGCCTCTACCGAAAGACCCAAAGAATATGAATTTCTACAGTCACGAAAGCTTAAAGTCAAGATTTACACTTTAATAGTCTTGGGTGTTTCAGTAAAATCACGTAGATAAGTTGTTTTCTTTGAACCTATCTCCGTGACTTTACCGAAAGACCCAAGAATATGAATTCTTGCAAGTCACGAAAGCTTTAAGTCAAGATTTAACACCCTTTGAATTTTATTGTGTCCTTCCCCGCACCTCCGATTAGCACGGTTGGCTACGTACGGTGCGAAATAAGTTAATTGCCCGAAACGTCGTCTATTACACACACACATTTACTTTTAAGGTCTTGACGCGGCGCGTGTTTCGAGTTGTTAATTCTAGATTTGAAGCTTTCGTGACTGCAGAGATTCATACTCTTTGTTTTTTTCGGTAAAGTCACATAGGTAAAAAATGTAATAAAATAAATGAGAACAACTAAATTAAATCACGACGTTTCGGGCGCAACACCAGCGTCCGTCATCAGGTGGGAAAGCATGGCCTACTGCTGATGCAGACTGTTGTTACACAACAACCGCCATTCGCCACTAAGTGGCGGTGACGTCACCGCGACGCTTGTGCCAGGCCATGTGCACCTTGAGGCCACGTGAAGTGTCGAACGCCCGCTGGCAGGAGGTCACGGGGCAGACCCAGCAGGTGCCACGGGTCGACTGACTGAGATGACCGAGATGACTGGCTGATGCACCACCTGTGCCCCCTACTGTGCCAACTTGCTGAGCTTTAGCCACCCGGCGCTCCGCCCGTTGTTGTGAGCGTCGCTCCTCCGCCCTCTGTTGTTGCTGGAGGGCGACTTGTCTGTTGTTACGCAACCCCTACCACACGTGCGCGCGCCGCGTGACGTCACAGAGGTTCCCCCCCCCTACACTCCCACCTCGCCTCCCGTGCGAATCAAAATAAACAATGACGTAATCGAACCCGGCGATTGCGTCATGTCACCACGAGCCGAGGCGAGTGGAGGAGCAGCAGTAGCAGCGGCGACGACGGGGAGCGGGAGGAGGAGAGGCCTAGACGGCGCGGACGGTGCGTGAGTCGACCTCCTTCGCCTGCTACGGCCACTCCCACCCCACCTCTCTGTTGCCCCCCCGTTCGCTCGGCTCCATCACCGTCGTCCCCGTCGCCTCGCGATGGCGACCCCCCCCTTCCCAAAGACTGCCCGATTCGCGTCCGCCATTACCCGCGGCCTGCAGCCTCGGCCCCCGGGGTCCCCGCCTCTCCCCCTGTCCCCCCACAATCTCCCTCCTTGTCCCTCCGTGTACCCCAGTGGTCCTCTGGGTCGGTGTGTGGGGGGGGGAGGGATTCCCTCGTGTGTAGAGCACAGATCCGATGCAGGTCGGGCCCCGGGGGAATGGGTCGGGCCTTCAACGGCCCTCGGATAGTTCGCCAGCCCCGGGGTCTGCGGGAGAGGCGGCCGCCGTACGCGGCCTCGGTCTGGGAACGTGGCCGCGGCTACGGCGTTTGCGGCGTGGGAGGATGCAGTGTTGGTGCTAGCTCGTGTTTTAAAAGTGTTGTTTATCGTCACATAGTATGACATTTTTTTTTACTTAACATTGCTATGCGTTTATAATTAAGCGGCTTGGATGGATGGGTTGGTGGATCACGAAGAGATTTATGTGAAACTCCACAATACCTGTTGGGGTTTAAATGTGGTCAGACGGTGGAAGGCATTGCAGTACAGTAAATTGGTCTTCAACCCATTTGCGGACATCGTTTGCTGGGGTTCGCCTTGTACGACTCTTTTAAACAACACGCTTTTTAAAAGGAATCTGACAAATATCCCAATACATGACTATTCTGGAAAAAATATTGATACTCGGTGAGGATTTTTGTTGTATACATGGCAGCATCACGGTGTGTTCGCTGCCATTGTTTTTGTTTACCCAGGAAAGCCTCAATGAGCCCCAATATTTATTTGTTTAATGTTTCTGCTAAGTTTTCCGCAGTAGGGGGCGACGTTTGCTTTGTGTCCCCAATTAAGTAATTTCATATTTTGTTTTAATTTGTAAATGTATACCATGACGCCGGCACATTGGCCTCTTTTAAAATGACGTCACTGGATCTTTAGCTTCCACTTGAAGCAGGCGGCGCGTGTTTTTTGGTTCATGCACAACCGCAGTATTAACCAGGGCATCCGCCAGATTCAAACCGCTAACCCAGGGGTTGGGAACCTGCGGCTCTGAAGCCGCACGCGGTGGCTCTTTTAAGGACTGGCTTCGTGACGTTATTTAGCAAGGACCACCACCGACTCGTATTCACATGCATTGGCGGCTCTTTCAATATTGAGTTTTTTTACCGAATAACAAAAAAAATGTCTTGTTATTTTGGTTGCCGACCCCTGCGCTAACCTGTGCAGCAAGTGGCGAACGCGCTACTGCTTGGCCATGTCACCGACCCGTTTACTTCAATATTAGCCCCATAATATTTACAGGAATTTGTACTCCGAGGTCGCTGAGATCTTCAGTTAAGGCTCATTTCCTGGGGTGATCGGGCTTATGCCATTGCGGCTACCTAGCATTGTATCGTTTTGCCTTTGCTTATAAGACAATCAGAATCGGTAGATATATTTCAGCTTGTCTTGAAAATTCGCCTCTTTAAACTGACCTCTACCCCCTTGTTCTGGCCATTTACCCAGGTTCTATTTATTTGCTGCTTTCCATACATGTCGCATTGGGATCTACGGATGATATGCGCCTTACAGATATACATTATTTTCATAATGTGTGCTTAATAACTTTAGTGTATATTTTGCGTTATTAACGTCAGTTTGTATTCAATTATTGTCATCAGTGTGGGTTCACTGTCGTGTAGCATCTTTGTTAAGTATTAGCAGCCGGCGCGTATTCACTGCGATTCACACCCGGCGCGTGTTCGCCTGCCCTCTGCAGTCATGCAGTGCTGGAGATGAGGCTCCGGAACCGCATTCTCAGCCAGTCTGATGGCAAGCCCAGAGCGGTTGCAGTCTCGGCCCCACGGGCGGCCGCTTCCAGGAAGAGGGGAGACGGCGCTGTCGCCGGGCAGCTTGCCTCCCTGGGACACTCGCCTGCGGCCAAACGGGCAACGGCTGGTCGCCAGGCACGACCGACGAGGAAAGCCGCGAGGGCAAGTCCCGTTAAGGTGCGTGAGCCCCCCCCCCCACCCCCCCAGCACTCGTCATCTTGGCTTATGCACCTATCGTGGTACGCAAGTCATTGTGAGTTTCATTATGCGTTTGAGATTTAATCGGTTAAAATCGATCCCTGTGATAAATGCGTCAAGTCGTATTTGACAGAAATGACCCCTGAGACAGCAGATGTGCCGAAAAATTATTGCGTCTTGAATTGTTTTGAATTGTGACAATTCATACATGTTTGCACGGCTGAGGAGGTGACTCTTATGCCAATTCATGTCAGTGTAAATTTGGTTATAGAAAGGGTTTGTATGTGATGAGTTATAATTGTCTTTTTAACATCTTAAAAGCTTATGCTAACTTATGAGATGTGATCTGGAATATCATGTGCATACAGTGTCGCATATTGTTTAGGCAGGTTCCCAGCCTCAAAATTCAACTCTTACCTCTTTGCAGGTGGAAGTGAAGACGAAATGGAAGAGAGAGGGCAGAGGCAAGAAAAATGCTCAAGAGGATTTGATCACTTCTGCGACCAGGTCATCTGTCACGAGGAGAAAACCTCAGCACAACGGAGGTCAGTTGTCAGTGGAGTGGGCACAATTCCTTGAGAGGCACTGCCAGTACATTCATACTAATTAAACCTTGACCGACTGTTCTTATTTTATTTTAGCAGCTTTCGGTAGTAATGGCGCTTGATGTAATTTTCAGATGTTGGCGGAGGAAATGAAATCAAACAAAATGGAAAGGAGTCCACAGATGCTGAGTCCCAACCAAGAACACACTTGTTGGGGACCATTTTCTCACCAGTTTTCCAATTCTTCACACACGGTAAAACCTATGGGTAAATGTTGTCGAGTGTATATCAGAAATGTTTAATTTGACGAAAAAAAGTTTAATCTTAATGGTTTGTGCTAAACGACTCCAGCTTTAACGTAAGATGTATCGACTGGATTTATCCAGCCATCTTGTCAGTAACAGTGGTGCTCGATAGCATGTATTACGTTGATCCAACATTAACAAATTATTTGTATGAAGTCGTGTTGCTATAAGAAAATTACCCTATGGAAAACTGACCAAATCAATACATGGTTTGCCCAAAATGTGGAAACACAAACAATAGCAGATAAAACTATTTGCAAATATAAAAATATATTCTGCTGACAGCTACTGTATTGCTAATTAAATACTTTTGAGCACAAACGCATTTTGGAAAGTGTTCCAGAATCCATGCGTAGGTATGATTTGACTTTTTTTTTTCTTTAAGAGAAAAAAAATCTGAATCTGTATTTATACCGGAGGAATGCGATGAGCTATAAAGCTCTTTTTCACAGATGTCCAGTAGAAAGTCTGAAGTCCGGCGCTACACTGCGGGCAGCACGGTTTATCAGTGGCACAGCAGCGTGAGGAGCGTTTGATTACACGTGGAGGTTTTTGGTCGGCAAGGCAAGGAGTAGCTCAGCGTTGGCTCGCGCGGTTGTGGACTTGGCGTGCGGCGCGGCTGCAGACGACGGCGAGACAGAAGATGAGGAGCCGGCCATGATGCCGCCTGAGAGCTCGTATCCGGAGCCGTCTGCCACGCCTGCCGAGACGTGCTACGACGAGGACTGGGAAGTGTTTGACCCGTACGTGGCGCGGTCTGACATCTCCACGCAGCACACAAAATGCTCAAATGAAATGCTCAAAACCGTTTTGCTTTTGAGACTTGTACGTGTGTTGGCTTTTGGCGGCTCGTCAATAAGAGCCTATGGGGCCAGGCCCCGCTGGTGGAAAAAAAAGGAAACAATACTTATAAAGATTGTAAACTGCATATTATTTAGCGTTCTACACTCGGTAAGTAGTTTCGCAAAGGCGGCTGCTTTTACCTGGATTTCCCACCCCCTAAAAATCTTCCGTGCCCAACCAATATATACCCACTCACCAGCTACCACTGGTGCTAGTCTATGCCCTAATCACCCGTTATGCACCCGATCTCATCAAATCTCAGAAGCAAGGCGGCGTTGAGCCTGCATAGTACTTTGATGGTTGGCCAGCATACATAAAGCCCACCGAGCTATGAAGCTGCTGTGGGTCTACATTGTCAGCAGGGTCCAGTGCAATCCTCTGCTCGATTGTCTATGCTCCCTTGCTTCAACCAGTACTGACCGGCATAGTGAAGTATGATCAAATAAAACCCCATGACCTGCAAAGTGTAAGGGAGGACCGAATTCAGCAGCGGATTGACACGTATGCATTGATGAGAATACGGCCGGACGTGTATGTGTACGTCATTTCACCAGATACGCCTTCATCAAGAACCTGCCTCCGCTGACTGAGGAGCAGCTGGCCCGAAAGCCGGCACTCCCACTCAAGACGCGCAGCACCCCAGAGTACTCGCTCGTCCTCGACCTGGTCAGAGTGCGCTTGAGCAGTTTATAGCGCTTTCCATCTAAGTTTGAAATTGTTGATGCATTAGCTGTATCGTCTGTCCATCTCTGTATAACCAGGGGTGGGGGGAGGGAGGCTTGCGATAGCTCTCGTAAAAGGTCAACCAGTACAAATGTTAGTAAACAAGTCTGTTGCTATAAGGAACGTACCTCATAGATGTCCAACCAAATGGATCAAAGGGTTGTCCAGAACTTGTAAATGGCACATCGATGACGCCGTTGCATGCGGCATCACAAGATTACCCCATTAATATGCGACGTCGTTTCGTGACGTAACACGACAAGCTTGTTTCTCGCCTGATCCCTTAAAGCGATGTGTCCTGCCCAAACCCACGTAACATTCTCAACAGTCGATGTGTCAATATGATGTCTCTCGGAAATAAGCGTGTGTACTCCTACTGCTGCTGCTGCTTGAGCGTGCGTTTGTGCCCGTGTGGTTACAGGATGAAACCCTGGTCCATTGCAGCCTCATTCATCTGGAGGACGCAGCACTCACGTTCCCTGTTCTCTTTCAGGATGTTAACTACCAGGTACGGCAGCGTGTGTCTGCTTATGCCATGAGGACTTGGCAATTCGATCACAACAGACCACACCAAAGAATGCACCGACAGCTGTTCCTAACTTGAGCAATTAAATAAGGAGGTTAATTAGAAATCGCTGGCTGGTGCGGAACTGCCCAAAGTCACGATGAATTTCACGCACTTGAGAGGCTGAATGTCGGCCAATATTTTCCCGGTGTAATGTGAACCGAGGATCCGTGCTGACTTGCCGTGCCGTTGTGGCGTCCAGGTGTACGTTCGCCTGCGTCCATACTTCCGGGAGTTTTTGGAGAGGATGTCGAAGCATTTTGAGGTGAGTTATTGTGCCACCGGGAGCAAACGTCTTCTTGCGCTGACATTGTGGTGACTTTAGGAATTGCATATGTTATTGATATCGTAACAACTAGAACGATATTTAATTTTAACATTCAATATTCTATAGGAATTGGGGAATGATGAAGCAAAACATCCATGTGAAATGTTATTATTTTTGTGTTATTTCATGTTATTTTTGTCAGATCATTCTCTTCACTGCATCCAAAAAAGTGTACGCTGACAAACTGCTCAATATTTTGGATCCAGCCAAGAAACTAGTGAGGTGGGTACGATTAATCACCTGAGTTAAGCACACATCGAACGGTTGTAATGAAGGCCACTTAAACTTTACAACGTTTGTTGAATTTGTAAATGAATTTTTCGTTTTGAATGCAGGCACCGGCTATTCAGAGAGCACTGCGTGTGCGTACAAGGAAACTACATCAAGGACCTCAACATCCTTGGACGCGACCTCTCAAAGACCATCATCATTGACAATTCTCCACAGGCATTTGCCTACCAGGTGGGACTAGCGTTGTATGTCACAGCTGCTATACGTTGACCTATTGGCTAATGTATTGAGGGATTCACAAAAGACAAATGTGTTAAGGGTACATGATGCAGGTTAGATTACATATGTGGCTGAAAATACATGGATTGCACAGCAGTCATCAAAGTTATTGCCTTTAAAATTTGATTATTTTGCTGTAAACCTATTCCCTTTAGTATGGTTATTCAACGATTAGCCCATGGGCCACATTTAGCTGGCGAAGGCCCTTGGAGGAGCTCGCCAAGAGATATGGTTGACATAAAGAGATACAGATTAGTGAGATGAGGGAGCAAGAGACAGATATAAGATGGATATAGACAAGTAATATTGATGAGTGAGATGAAAATTAGATAAATGAGAGCAATAAGGGACCTGGAGACAAGAGGTACAGAAACTAGTGGTCACACCATTGGAACCTCCTTTGCCAGTAGCAAAATATGATAATTTGTTTTTTACCCTTCTATCTGGCAAAAAAACTGACACCTTTTTTTTACAAGGAGTCATGTTTGCATTGACCAATACCTGCGGTCGGAATGCAAACAAAAAAACACAACTCTGATAATGTATCACACTGTTCTTGAAATTGATTGGTCCACACCCGAGACAGCTTTTCTTAGAGCCTAGTCCCACATGGTCACATGTACAGATGTTATGATGTCACTATCCGAGTGCATGCAAATTTTATTGTGTGATCCACTTTAAAATAGAGATGAAGAATGGTGCCTTGAGGAAGTAAAAGTGTATGGATAGAAGCAGTGGTGGAGGGATAGCCAAACTTGTACATGCATTGGAAATTGACCAATGAGGAAATTAGTTCGGATTTGTCAATAGCTGGTCATATATTTGTTAGGAAGCCAATGGAGCTATTCTAGATTGAAAACTAATTTCTCTAAAACTACTGTTTAGTTTGTTGTCCTTCCCCACACACCTCCGATTAGCACGGTTGGCTACGTACGGTGCAAAATAAGTTCTACATACTTATGTGTGTGTGTGTGCCATCTCGACAGCTGTCCAATGGGATCCCCATCGAGAGCTGGTTCATGGATCGGGGCGACACAGAGCTGCTCAAACTCATCCCCTTCCTGGAGAGGCTGGTGCGCATGGTGAGTGCCAGCGAATGCCGTCGGATTCAGTTTAATTAATTTGGTATAGCCCTGTGAGCCATTCGGCTCTTGATTCGGGTGCAACCACAACAAACAAAAAACAAAAATATGAACAAGAAACATCTTAATGTGACTATGTGCAAACAGAAAATCCAAGAAATGACAGTAAAATATTGCAGAAAAAGCACCGTACACCAACGCTGTGTGCAAAAATCGCAGTGGGATGCAAGTCAAACAACAACAACCACAAGACAACTTAGATTAAGGCCATCAGTCTAACTCCGTACTACAACAAACAAACATGGCCAAACCAAAAAACTTTTCGAAATCACTAAAATAAAGCCATAAATGCAATGTAACAGTGATCATAAGAAGTGACCGAATTTTCACAATAAACAACATGTACCACCAAACCCTGCAGCCATAGCTGGCTGCATGAGTCACTCCACAACAGCAGGACCATCAGTCGGAGTATCAACATTTTTCAATGCACCTTTAAGATCAGCACACTAAATCAAAACACAAGATCATACTTTGCAGCATTTGTGCCGGATGGCATTATTTTCCAACGCGACCATTTCAAATGCCACCACTCGTGCTCCATTTCCTTTGCGTGGCTGTGCCTATCAGTGCCAGCCAGGTATAGCCTCCGATTAGCACAGTTGGCTACATACGGTGCGAAATAAATTCTATGTACATACATCAGACCAACTGACCCCCACGACTTACAAAAACTGCATGTTTGTTAGAAATTGCAACAAACTTTCTGTTTGGTGATGCAACCAGATTAATGCTACCCACCCCCCCCCCCCCCCAGGCTTACTGTGAATTTGGGCCAGATTTGTGTGGCCTGGTTTATAAGACGGTGCAGCTATAAAGGACAAACATGTTTCACACAGAGCCTGTGAGGCACGAGTTGCGATTGCACAACAGAGAGAGAGAGGGAATATGGGTAAAAGTGCATGGCGTGTACAGTCATAAAAATGGTGATAATTTAGAAGAGTAAATGAGTAAAGTTGGGACATGTACAATTTACCCCCTCCCCTCAAAGTAATAAAATTGATACATTTCGGTTTTGAAATTTTTATTCAATAATTTTGCTGATTTGACCATCCTAGTTGCCATCATATTTTTATACAGTTTGTGCAGTTGCTTTGATTTCTCTGCCGTAAATGTAAATCGAGTGGTCACGTATTATTTACATGAGGTTAACATAAATAAAATAATATGTTCTGGCCCATGTATCCATTGTGGTGAACAATGGAGAGTAAACTTGAGCTTGTCGTTGTGGTTGTTCTCGTACCTCTAGGACGTTGATGTACGGCCGTACATTCGGGACAAGTTTCGTCTCCATGACCTCCTGCCACCAGACTGAGCCAACGATCGGGCAGCTACCGCACTCGGGAACCCAGCGTCCTCGGTGCCCCGAACCTTCACCAGACAAGCTGAGCGCTCGTAGCGTGCCACTTTAAACGGCGCTCGATGCAGAACACTTTTTTGGCACAGTTTGCACCTTCCTTGAGGTCCTGGTGGCTTCACATTTTTTCATGACAATGAAGAAACTGCACAGAGCTAAGATCGCCCACTCCTCTACGCCATTACGTGGAACACCGTGGTGGCGTAACAATGCTGTGCCCATTATCCCGACCAGTTGAGCCCACTCGACTGTTGTAAACTTGCAGACTTCAAAGTGTGGTAACACATGGCGGTGATCAAAAGTGTTGCTGCAGATGGTTTCTTTTATACGTACCTTTATCGATACATATCTGCATTTTTTTACCGCGATGTTGAGCTAAAGGTTGGTAGAGGGCAAACGGTCCGACAAAAAACATGCAGGTTTGCCACAGAAGTCGAACAAGCAATTATATAAACTGCATTAACCTGCTGATATCTTTGATGACAATTTAAGCTGTTCTGTTTGGTTTCTCAGGAACCCTTTTTCAGCAGTATAAACATGAAGCATGGTGGAATTTAAAATACTAATTGTCAAAGGTTGCTTTTATTTTATTGTATGGTCTTTTACCAGATTAAGCTGTGTTCTTTGTACAAATTGACTTGGATTTACACTAACCGGACAGAAGGGCACCACACTCAAGCCACTCGCCTAGACCAGTTGCATGTTGCTCTCTTTGTAGGTGCAGGCACTGTCGTCAAGTACTATAGTACTGCTTAAAGTTTTTGCTAAGATTTGTATTGTGATAAACCTCTATTTTTTTCACTTTTGTAAAGAAAACGTGTGCTTTTTACAAACACTGATGGGAAAATGTTTCACGTGTGCAAAATGTATCACACTACACACAGTGGCAATCTCGTGGTAGCACATTCACAAACACCTGATTGGGCTGAGTCTTGCATTTCATTGGTATGGTTTTGTGATTTGGTATAGAGTATGCTTAACACCAACATAGTTTTATGGAAATTAAAGTGTTAAACACCAGAAACGTTATTCTCATTCTAATTATTCTAGTGCATTGCCTGATTGTATTGGAAGGTTGACTATAAATTGCTCTCGTTCCGCACAAGACCCTTCCAGCTTTGACTGCCAGGTTAGGGTTCATCCAAGTATCCACTTGTGTTGCACCTTCTACAATGACATAAGTATACTGTACATTTCTCTTTTTAAAGTTGAATTGAATGACAATCTAGATATTAACCAGGGTGTTTTGTTTGTGTTTCAATGTTTCATGTGGTAGCATTGACATGAAAGGAACAGCATGTAGGTGGCATGCTCATGCAAACATTGTCGCCAGTATTTTCTGTGTGCGTGCAACGGGACTTCGTGTGTTTGTGGGTTTTTTCTGTGACTTCTTTGCTGCAGTTTGGACGCTAAAATGCTGCCATGAGTAACAAGTTAACACTGCAGCTTCTTATTCATGCAACTTCCTACTTTTTAATTGCTATATATAACAGAGATTTCAAAACAGATATTTTATTTTACTATATCCTTGACAATGTTTTATTACACCACTGCGTGTGGACAGTAACTTTTGCAGACGTTTTGCAGTTCTTTGCATAGCATAATTACTGTAAACTTGTAATTATCCTGGAATGTAAATCTGCCGTTTTAAGTGTTGCCTGTGATGACTTCTATTTTATTCACAGTTGCTATTTGTGTTTTATTTCCCTTACAGATCTTTGGAATTATTGTTTGTGGGAATTATACAGAATTCAGTGACTGAGATATACCAGATACACAGTACCATAGTGCGTTTCATGAGAAGTCTTGCATTTTAAATGTTAGGGGTTTTTAAGGACAAGTTTGGGAAAGTAATAAAATTGTACGAGAAAGTGGAGGTCGTGGTCCTGGTCCCCAAGGGCTGTTGGGATTGCGTGCCCATTGAAATGTAACAGCGGTTGACCTTTTGTACATGTTAGTGATGTAACTGCGTTTTGAAAGATCGTTTGTATTTTAATTTATACGATTTGTCATGCGCATTGTGTCAAATAAAAAAATGTAAGCAATGTCCTGGTTGACAGGCTGTAGGCAGATGCTATCATAACACCCATATATTTTTTTTATTCGAGGGCATTATGAACACTTGGAAAACTGGCTCTGCACAAATTTCAACTTTGACCACTTTTTCAAAAATAACAAATCTGCAGTTTATTGCCAGCTGTTCAGATATTTGGTGAATTTATTGGACAATTACAAACCACATGCTAAAACGCCACTTAATCGTTCGTCCAGCATGGACCAAGGGTAATGAGTGAGTGAGGGTCTTGGCGGTCGTGGGGGTAAGGACATCTTTATTGCAGGAGGTGTTGCACAGATGAAGGTACCGAGGTTCTGAGCCATGTTGGGGGGGGGGGTAAAGATTAACTCACAACTTCACGGTGTCCTATACTCTTTGACAGTGTAAGGTTAGAGTTTAGGAGGTGCACGCTGGAACGGGAGTCGTTATAAAGTAAATTTGCTAATTGTCAATGTTGCACACTCGAAATGAAGGACGTGGGCAGGTGCTCCAAGTCGAAGGCAAGCACATTTATTTATTGTAGTTAATATTACTCTTGTGAAGAACAGCACCGTCACTCTGTCAAATGCAACAACACGTGTGTTACACGCAGCAATTCTTCCGAGACGCCATTAACCATGTGGCTGGTTTACACGTGCGGTTATTTATTAACCCTGCCAGCCACCTACAGGCCCGACTCAGTCATCACATGCTGCTGTACACATGCATTGATGCACTGCACAGCACATCAGGACTTTAACAGAACCACACTTTACTCCCTTGCTGCACGAGGACATACTTAAAAGAGTGATCCATTCCTAATGTGCCACATCAACATTGCTCAAGTAATGAGCAGAGACCTGAGGTCGAGGTGAGATCAGACGTTTTCGTGTTGCTAAGCTGGATGGTCGGGTGTGAGGTAAAGGGATATATTATTTATATAAGAGTTAAAACGTGAGTTTATGGTGGATAATATGTAAATTTAGAGACGAACAGCAATCACCGGCACACTTGTGAGTTGTGAAGCTAACGCACAGTGATCGTAGCTATAGAGTTGTCGGTGTGCAGGATGGTCGTGAATGAGAAGCTACATTCAGAGTTTTAAGCTGACATGTATGAATGAGGAGGGCGGTGGTGGTGGTGGTGTGTGTTGAGAAAGTCCTAATCATATTATTGGTTCTGTCGGTAATGTCACGTAGAAGGGAAATAATAAAAATCACACAAAATTCTCACGACGTTTCGATTGCAACACAAGCAATCATCATCAGCTGTGAAAACCACAGCAAGAAAATGTGTGGTTTTCACACATGATGATTGCTTGTGTTGCAATCGAAACGTCGTGAGAATGTTATTGTATTATTCTTATTATTTCCCTTCTACGTGACTTTACCGAAAGAACCAAGGATATGAATCCCTGCAGTCACGAAAGCTTTAAATCGAAAAGTCCTAATCGTAAGGTGTGGTAAGGAGTCAAGTCGGATTATTTTGTTATGGTGATGCCATTGTAGTAACGGGCAGCGGATTGTTTGTAATAGCGGTAGATATGGTGGCCTAGGCAGCAATTTTATTTCGAAAAAATTACTGGGTATATCAGGATCAAAATTATAAAATGAGGCCAACAAGGGCACAATGAAGCAGTGGTAATTTTTATTCAAAAATCAATATACAAAAGTGCCTGCCTCTAAGGATGTTTTCAATGAAAATCAGTGTACCGCCTATGACATGCGGATCCGAAACGTGGACAACTGATACAAGAGACCACGAGCATGTCGAAAAGTGTGCTGACAAGCGTGGAGAAGACACTTGCGATTACACAGGCGGAACGGACACGTGGGTTAGATAGCACATTGGAGACACGTGGGCAGAAGAGCATGCGGATGCAATGGATCATGACCGACGAATGAAACCGGTGATCTTTTGTATGGGCGATGTCGATGCAGAGAAACAACAGCAATTTCACATTCAGTTGGTCGCCTTCGTGATGAACGTCACTTGCATCGAAGAAAGTAGCCACTTGTGTTTAGGGCTGAACGATTTGTGGAAAATATCGAATTGCGATTTGATTTGCGATTAAATTTTTTTTTAAGTCAAGCTTCAGTTCAATATTCACTGTGTAATAGATGTAACGTGATGGAGCATTGCCACATGATACCATCAAATTATGAACTGCCCTATATATTCTCATAGATATGAATTGCTTCCAACATGTATTTATTTTTTACAAAAAATTGAAATAAAAGAATGAAACAGAACAATTGTGAAGTTAAATAAATAAAGTTATAATAATACAAAATCTAACAATTCCAATAATAAAGTACATAATAGCACTTTTCAAATCGCTAAAAAGAACATTGTTTAAAATTGCGATTTCGATTTGAAATCGATAAATTTTTCAGCCCGACTGGTGCCTTCAAGGGATCTCGCTTCCGTCTCGAGTGTTGCTGTTTCTGCTTCATCGTTTGTAGTGAAAGTGGAAACAAACAGCGGCGGCTTTGTGATAACCGCGTGCCGACTCGCAACAACCGCGTGCCTGCACACCACGCC
>CM025614.2:7241557-7261986 GCA_014621495.2 Entosphenus tridentatus
CCCCGAGGCCCCCCTCCGCCGGGACCCCCCCCCTCACCCGTGTACCAAATTACAGCGCGACGTCATAGCCACACGATGACGTCCACAACGCGCGATGACGTCACCGAAACGCGATGACGTCACGCGCGTGCAGAACTGGCGTTGTCACAGTCCGTGTTAATCGTGCAGGAGGAATCCGATGAGCTATGAAGCTCTTTTGTCACAGGTGTGCCAGTAAGGGGGTGACAACGTTAAAACAACAAGCAATGCAGAAACACGATGGGAGTACTGTATAGGAAAGCTAAATTAAATCACTTAAAATAAATATTCACAAATTTAAAAAAACGTGTTTTTGTATCTTCCCAGCTCAGGGCGCACACTGAGATCTTCGCTTCAGAAGCCACCCGGCTAACGAGGCCGCGTTGGCCTCGCCGCAAACCCCACGGCCTCCACGCTTCGCGTCTTTCCAGGCGCCCACCGTGGTGGTGGTGGTTGTTGGTGGTGGGGGGCAGACAACAATCGCAGCACAACAACGAATGAGTGCGTCGCAACCGGGCACGTGGGTTCGACCCCGAACCCTGACGACGTCTGGCTGCTTGCGATGTCTCTCTCTCTCTCCCCGTGGTCGCTCGGATATTTTAGTTTTCTCCGTGTCCTCTGGGTTTTCCCCTCCATGTTGAGATCAACATGCATTGAGATGATTTTGCTGCCGTACATTTCTGCATTATAAGCCACTTTTTTTATCATTTGTGGCCAGGTCGATTGTGGAAAAAATGCCTGTGGGCTTTGGCTCGTGGTATGGGGGTGATTTGTTCGCCTTTCCTGTACTCTGCACTCCCATCGTGTTTTTGGTATTCAGAATAGTTTTTTTGTTAAATGTGTCGTTAAACCCGCCACAGCCAATTAGAGTTTTGTCGCGTAAACAAAACGTGACAATTCGTTTGTGAGCCATGCGGCTCTTAAGTCGGGTGCAACTGCAACAAACAAAAATTAACCGGTAAAAACAAAGTTTTTCACTATAAATCCTTTATATGCGTGGCGGCTAGAGTCCACTCGGTCCTCTGGCTTGAGATGGCTGCCGCCTATGGGTCAGATGATTGCCTGCCACCATTAAGCAATTGGTAATTAAATATTTTAAAAAATTTCCTAAAAAGTGTTAAATTTTCGAAAAAAGAATTCACGAAAATGTATTGTCACGCACAACGAGTCTGTGTGCGAAATGTCAGCTCGATTGGATCACGGGAAGTGTGTTAAAAAACGACCGAAAGATTTGCACGGTCGTAAGCGCGCAAGCAAGTGAACTTAATATAAAGGATTTAAAAATATGAACACAAAATATGAGCACACCGTCGTGCTGTACTAGTGACGAATTGGCATGTTCTCTTTACGTGACAACCCTTACTAGTTGGCCGTGTTGGGTGGTGGCGGGTTTAACGACACAATCACGATATAACCCAAAAAGTATTATGGATATTGGTCGCGAAAGCCTACGTGGTTTTTATATACTTTTTTTGTAACGTTCTTATTTCCCCCCGACATCTGTGATAAAGAGCTTCACGGCTCATTGGATTCCTCCTCCACTCCCATCACTCCCGTCGATGCTTCTCATTCTGCGCCCACGCTGGACGCACGTGACGGAGCGAGGGGACCTTGCCGGCTAGGCGAGCAATCCCATTGGCTCCGCTCGCTAGGCGCGTCACATGACGTGAGCGCGCGACCCCCCGCCCCCACCGCTATCCCCCCCCCCCACCATTGGTCCGTTTCCCGACACAAACCGACCAATCGCGTCCGTCGACACAAAACGCCGCGCGCCGAACCGCTCTGGGAAATACAAACAGCCCCGCGCGGTGGGTTGGAGAGGATTGTGGGCCGCGAGTCTACATTTCGTAGACCGCACCGGGGGACGTTCGCTCGTCTCCCATTGGTCAAAGCGTGGCTGTCCGCCCCTCCCCCCGACGCGGGGCTCTCGACCAATGGGGATGGGGGGAGCGCGGCGCGCATGCGCTGTCGGCAACGTGAACGCAGCGGCGGGGCCCGCACGCCTCGGGCAGCGGGGAACTGCGACTCGAGCGAGGGGGACCTGGGACTCAGGTAAAGGGGACCCTGGTAACCCCAGGTTAAAGGGGTGCCCAGGGGTGAACGGGAACCCCCAAGTAATGACGGGGGACCATAGGGGATCTGGTGGGAGCCAGGGAAAGGGGACCCCCGGTGGCAGGGACCTGCGACCTAGGCAGGTTAAAGCGGCTGAGTGAAGGGGGCCTGGTTTTCAGGTTAAAGGAGCCCGGGATAAAGGGGGCCCTGGTATAGGGGAGCCGGTGAGGGGTTCCGAGGGAACTTGCGATCGAGGTCAAGGGGACCTGGGAGCCTGGTTAAAGAGGCACGGGTGAAGAAGAGCCGTGAAAAATGGACCTGGGACCCAGGTCAAATGGGTGACCCCGGAATAGATGACCAGGGAAGAGTCGAGAGAGCCAGGAAAAGGGGTCCCGGGAACCCTGGCAAGGGGGCGGGCGAGAGGAGGGGACCGGGGCCTAGGGACCCAGGCAAAAGAGAAACCCCCGTCGAGGGGACCATGGCCTCAAGGGGGTCAAAGGGGCTCCTGGACTCAGGTACAGGCGGCCCCGTATAAGAAGGAGAGAGTGGATTTGGAACTCGTGTGAAGGGGATAGAGGGAACCTAGACAAAGGATAGCGAGGTGGGCGAGGCTAAGGGGGGCCCAGGCTAAAGGGGACCAAGGCTAAGGGGGACCCGAGCTAAAGGGGGACCCAAGCTAAGGGGGGCCTGGGTGGGAGCCGACTCTGGCGAAGTGAGGGGGCTCCTCCTCCCCCCCCGGGAAGAGGGCCCCCCTCAACGCCTCTTGACTGTCACACATCGTCAGCCTGAGTCACCATCACTGGCGGCGTCATCGAAGACCGGGGCATGTGTGTGAGGGTTCGTTTAGGTGTTGGTTATTTTCAATTCTGTGTGGAAGTCTCCAGGTTGATGCTGCTGCTGCTGTTGATGTGTTTTTTTTGTTACCACTGCAGAAGGCGAGCCGTGCTGCTGTTGACGTCACACGCGGTGAGCGAGTCGAAACGGCGCTGTCCTCACGGGGTTACTAACCGGCTTGACCTTTCATGCGATGAATACGTGAATCTTCCTAGAATGTACTGACTGACGCAATTGTATGATAAAAATAAATAACCCCCATCTCTGGCCCTGCTTGGCCCGGAGCCAGTTTGAGATGTTTTATTGGACCAGAGTTAAATGATTTTGTTTTAGTTCGTCTCGGAATGGCCAGTGGAAAACCGCCTGCACCGCGAGGAGACCACGCTGGCACGACTGTTGATGTGCCATTAGGAAAGTGATACGAGTGGGTTGGGGTCTGAATTTAAGTCTGGGTAGGGGTGGGTCCAGGTTTGGTTTGAAATCTGGGCCGGGGTTGGCATCGGGGTTGAGGTTACGGCTGGTGCAGTGATTGGGGTCTGGTTTGGGGCAGGGGACGAGGTTGAAGGGTGCGTTAGGGTTGATCTCTCGGTGATATTGAGTGCTGGTTTATGGCCAGGTTTAGAATTGGAGGTTGAGTCTGGTCTATGGCCAGGTTTAGAATTGGAGGTTGAGTCTGGATTGTATTGAGATTAAAGTTTGGGTCTGAGATGGGGTCTGAATTTTTGTCCATGTTACGGTTGTCGTATGAGTTGTTGCCTAGGTTGGATTGGGATCTGGTTTGTAATGTAGATCTGGGCTGGCCTTTGCACAAGGTTCTGCTTCAAATCCCAGAGCTCCCTAAGCACAAAGTGACCCTGGCAACGCAAGTGTGAGGAGGCACGCAGGTTTCTGTTGTCTTGTTACGCAGAGCTCCCATGTATCCCCCTCCATTCCTCATCCTCCGCAGTGGATTTGGGGTTTTGTCTGTCCGAGCAGGTTCCCTTAACCCGAAGCCAGGCCCATGCCTACTGCTGCTGTTGAGGAGGGCGATTTGTCTTGGGCGTTTTGGGTTTATGTATCAAAGCTGTGATTTGTCCACTGTCCCGAGCCCTTAGGTCCATATTTGAATGCCAGGACAATATGTTATAGTCTCAGGTTAAGTCATTTGAATTCCAAACCTCTGGTCGTGAAGTATCACAGAAATGTCAGTGGAACCTGATTGCATGATGATATCCTAACAAATTAACCATTGCCCTATTTGCCTATGACCGACCTCCTAAGCCTACCAAGCCTAACCCCTATAACTAACTATAACAAGATTTTCCCAACCCTTAAAACCTAGCATTTACCCCAACCAACTAACTGTAAAAACCTAACCCTTACCCTGAACAAGGCTAACCTTTACTCTAACCCTAACTCAAAAATGCTAGGCCTTACCGTAACCACTTGACCCTAATAAGCTAGTCCTTACATTAGCCCTAACCTTTAACCCTCACACGCTAGTCTCTTTTTCACATTTTACCATAATCTAAAAAAATATAACCTTTAAATAATATCCTAACGTCTAACCTCACCCCTAATCCTTGCAGGCCTTAGTTTTTCTCTGACCCAGAACTCTTGCAAGTTAATCGCTTACTTCTAGCAATAAAACCCTGAAAAGAACAATCTGTAATTTAATTTTAACCCACGCAGTAAGGTCGTGGGCCAGCTTTGTTGACCTGCAATGGGATCTCGCTGTGCTTGACCCGTTGGTGTGAAATTTTATTCCAACACCGATGCTGGACTCATTAATTTGTGCAATCTGATTCCGCGGGATTGCCGTGTGCGTGATGTCACTCGGAGTGTGCGGGGTGGAGGGCGCGATGCATGGGGCAGCAGAATGGATGGGGCCTGCCCCTAGGCTGCTGAGCAGGAGTTGCAGATAGAAGACTCGGCGAACGTTACGCGCCTCGTGGATATATTGACGCCAGCAAATGCACTCGCAGGGAGGCATGCCAAGTCCCAGGAAAGTGATTGTGTAGGGCCCTCTCCTCGCTGTGCCGTACCCTTGGTTTGTCTGCGCGAGCCTTCCTTATCCTGTACACGGAACCCTAAGAAGCTTAAGGTTTCAAACCGTTGATTCCCAATTAGCATGTACCACTGCATTGCGTTGGTGAAAATATATTTTGAGCTCGTGACACATCATATCTTGTGTGAGAATCGATTACACTGGTCAACACACTTTTTCTGGCATAAGGTATTCCAACGGTTTTAAGGTAATTTTGGGGTGCTGATTCCAAATCTGGCATCAGTTTTTGTCTATCACATCAGGTTTTTGAGATATCAAATATTGCATTTTCAATAAAAACTGCAGAAGAAAAATATTAAATAAATGTGGATATCTACGTAAATGATATTATAATCACACTTTCCTAAAAATACAGCACCATATTTTAACACTAAAGTAGTCACTGACTCGCAACAACTTGCAATCATAAGTGACAGAGTTAATTTCAGGTAAAATCAATGAAAATGGGGTATGCCGATAGCATACAAATGAGATGTGATAGAGCAAATCTGAGATCAGATTTGGAATCAGCACCCTAAAATTAGTCTAGAACAGCTGCAAAAGTCCAGGCCAGAAAAAAATGTTTTTTTTGTTGACCAGTGTTATTCAATATTCTTACTTGTCCTTCCCCAGGACCTCCCATTAGCACAGTTGGCTACATACTACGGTACGAAAGAAGTTCAACATACATGCAATATGTGTATTTTATTGTGGACGATTTGCTAATTGTGCAAACAAAACTGTACAATAAGACATTAAAAAAGAGAAGCGGTGCAAACGAGACCGTGGAAACAAGATGTGAAATCGTTGATTGTTGCAGCGAATCACGACCCCAAACTATGAAAATGAATCGATTCGCTATGGGGTGAGAATCATTACATCGATAATTACGAAATAATTTAGTATTGTTCTAAACCGTCATCTTTGTGTGCTGTTCACTGACCACCACAATGAAATACGGGAGGAGGTTGCCAGGGTTAGTTACTGTTTTATTATTTTCATTTCATTAACACTCAATAGTCTTAAGGAAACAACAACAACCCTTACCCAAACTTTAACTATAACATTTCACGTCTGGGAACTATCCATGTAGGACACGCCCCACCGCCAGGCAGCCTCCCATTGGAGCATCGCCGCGTGTGACTGCACCTCCGCGTGTGGTGTGTGCAGATCCAGTTGCTGCCGATGTGAAAATGCATTTTGAGGTGAAATCATCGCCTGTGTCCCGAGTCAGCTCTTGCACATGCAGCTAATGTCTTCAGAGGAATGCATCTGTGTACATGCAGGACGCAGTGGCCCGGAAAGGGAGGCGTGTGTAATGGAATGTTACGAGTCTGCAACACACTTCGCCTTTGTGGTGTGTGCTCACTGATGGTTTCACTGAGTAGAGGCGGCACCATTAAATCCGATTTTTTTTTTCTACTGAGCCACGCAAGTTTAAAGTCATTGTTACGGTTGACCTCGGCATGCTGTTTACAATCGTGCAATCGATACACAGAGGTAATAGCCGCTTTTAAAAATAGATGTCGCCTCCAGCTATCATTTCTCCTCGATTCAGCGTTGTGCATTGGCCGTGTCGCCTGTCTGCAGCTTTCTCTCTATCTCAAGGGTTCACCGAGGTCTCGGCGGAAGAAGGAAGGGCTCACGTCGTGACCCCCGCTATCCTGCGGAGGGAGGGAGGGGAGGAGGAGAGAGGAGGGAGCATGGAGCCCGGCTGCCAGCCCGACACCGCTAGCGTGGCCAGCGGCCGAGGACAGAAGCCGTGGGCGGAGCGTGGTGACGGCGTCACGGCCGAAGCGGCTGAGGTGCCCGCCTGCAGCGTCGACGCAGCGCCCAAGCGGCAGGGCGCGCTCGCCAACAGCCAGCACGCGGTGCCGCCTCTGCCGGCCGGATCCGACATGGAGGTCAGCCAGGAGGAGTCGCTCCCGTCGTCCGTAGCGCAGGTAAGCGCAGAGCCAATGTACCTCGTAGAGCCGAAGGCGATTAAGCCGTGTGGTGTCACGGTAGTAGGAGCGGGCGTGCGTTCCGGTTAGAGTAGGGAGGGGGGTCACTGGTGTACCTGTTGAGTGTGCACATGATGCGACTGCAACTTAGCCCACATGCTGCAGGGGCCTAGGGGAGACTGGGCTACAAGCAGGGTGGAATTTGCTCAAAGAAGGACTTGATTTATTTCCTAGCACCAGGGCCCACTGAGCGAGGTTGTACGGTGAGGTAGAAGCGGGGTTGTATGATGGTAGGCCTTATATGGTGTTTTACGTGATAACTAGATTTATTTGTTGTGCTCGAGTAATGCTACGTGAGGAGTCAGGTGCGTTGCGGTAATGTTTTTTTTTGACAGCGCCATTTACCCTGGGACGTCTCGTAGCGCTTTGCATGCCATCACTTGTCATCTCAAACATTTCATTGCACACCCTCTTTTTGCAACTGTCCCTGTGCGCACAAAGTGGTATACCACCTGGCCTGCAATCGAGTGGTGATTGTGTAATTTCTAATTGAGTAATTTGCGGGCCTTTTTTTAAATTTTCTAAATTAGAACCACGACACCAGCACACAATAGCCCACTCGTTCCGAATGACGTCAGGGGATCTCCACGCCCACTGTGCAGCAGACAGCACGTATTTCACGTTTTTTTCACCTGGAGTAAATATCAGGGCGGCCTACCGGTTTTCCAACTGTTAACCTCTGCCGTAAGCGGTGAACACGCTGTCACCGAGCCGTGTGATCGCCCCTGATGGCAGAGAAGTTGTGTGCTTCGATTCGTATTGTGGTGTGTGTGCGGTTGTCGTGCTTGCTTTCCGCTGGGTTTGCTTGTTGCGGTGTGAGTCGGAGATGTCGTCCTAGGTTGGAGTGCGGTTATGTTTGCAAAAGAGAAAGGTCGTGTGTTGTGATGGGACTGGGGTTGTGTTAGGGTATGAGTTTACATTATTGTGGTGGGAGTTTCTCGTGATTTGAGTTAGTTTGTAAGTTTTTGATAGGAATTAAATTGTGTTGTGGCGAGAATCGTATACGGTTGGCAAGTGTGAGGTTATAGTTTGAAGACAAGTCAGGATGTCAATAGGATAGTGGACGAGTGATAGAAGATAACGCACCATCTCATACAAGACACCAACTAACGCAATAACGTTCTCAGCTACCACAATCCAAACATCTACTGCAATACAAAAGAATAAACCCACTACTACCACAACAGGAATGACTTGTGTTTAGGTCGGTGTGAGGTGTATTTTGGTAGGCGTGCAGTCATCGTGTTATTCGAGTGGGGTTGTGATAGGAACTCCTTTCCCCCTCGCGAGTACGACCCTAACGTGTGAGGCACGTCGCCGATTTC
This sequence comes from Entosphenus tridentatus, assembly GCA_014621495.2. Taxonomy (NCBI): domain Eukaryota; kingdom Metazoa; phylum Chordata; class Hyperoartia; order Petromyzontiformes; family Petromyzontidae; genus Entosphenus; species Entosphenus tridentatus. The sequence continues at coordinate 7,249,816 of CM025614.2, forward strand.
CCCGCAGGCCACCGACGACGTGCGTGGCGCTGGCGAGAGCGACGCGGGCTGCGACTCGGGCTCGCTGTCCCCGTCCTCCAGCCTGCAGTTTGGCGACTCGGAGACCGGCTCTTCTTCCGAAGACAACGCCGCCACCGCCGCCACGACCGCCGCCACGACCGCCGCCGCCAACGACAACGGCGGCGGCGGTGAAACGGCGAGCCGGCCGGCGGCGGCGGCGGCGGCCACGAGGCGGGGCGACGACGAGGACCCCACGACGCCCGGACGGGGCAGCCCCAGCGAGTCGAGCGGGGGTCACCGCAGGCCGCGACGATCCCGCTCGGAAAGCGACCCGTCGGCCGTGGCCAGCAAGAAGAACCGTGCTTCGGGGAGCCCCGGCAAGAAGGTTTGGCTGCGGCGTGGACCCTGTCAGGTGAGGCCGTTGCATTTTTTTTTTTACAACCGTGCCATTTCGTTCGTGATCATTAGGGGACCACGAATTTGTCACAAAGTTTTTTTTTTATTTCACGGCTGTGGTGCGGGGGGAAAAATATAATAATAACGATTCACAGAAAGGTCATGGAATAAAGTGGTTCGCTCTCCTACGGATGTGTGGCATGTTTGAAAAGAAATAAAGGAAGTGCCTAATCTGACGTGTTGCAACAGCCACTTTAAAAAAGATTTCCTTTATTCACATTTCTGACGCATGGAACATTCCAACAATAGACACACTGCCCGGCATCATTACAGGTCATGTGCTTCCTTATTTACAGAGATCATCGTTGGGATTTTATCCGGAAGGCTGGAGTTGAGTGTGTCGCATGTGGGATGGCTAGGAGCTGCAACAGCTAATTTGAAGATTTTTGTCACTGCAGTGACATCCGTGACCTCCGGGTTACAACATAGTGGGCATGTGGCAATCCACCTCATGTGCAGAAATTATTAATCTAATGAGTGAAGGCTTTGCCAAGCCATTCTGAGTGGACAACTTCTTAACTCTTTGAGACAATGTTACCAAGGGTTTACAGAGTCGAGTAGGGGTGTAACAATTACCCAACCTCCCGCACCTCACATTAAACATTATTTGTCACAGTTTGAGGTCATAATTTGATTTGCAATGGCTCGATTTACTTGAGTATTTTACTCAATGTGTATGAATAAAATAAAATGTGGATATATATAGAATAGCATCCCAACATACTGTTGAAAAAACAGTGGGCACATTTAGAACACGTACAAATTGAAAAGAATGACATTTTAGTTTGCACGATTTGATGCTTGTGTTGTGAATGTAAGACTCAACATTAATCGATTAGTCTGCATTGTTGTTTGACTGTAGTGCAGTGGCTGATTGCATCGAATAACTGATGTTATGTTTTTTATATTTCCTTAAGTTGGTCTTAAATGACAAACTTAGGCAAAATTCCCCACTCTGTGTGACCAGTCCTGTAAAGGAAGTATTTGTCTTTTGGAGAGATGTTTCTGAATTATTCAGTTTCTGTTTCGGATTGATCCGTAAATATGACATCGGATGAAGTGAAGTCACTTTAATGACACCAAGCGTGGTGTTACGTCATGCCGGGCGACGTCGCTACCGTTGGCAAGAAGGCATTTAAAATAATCACGTTACGTAGATGATCATAGAAGCTGAAATAAATCCAAACTTGTCCTTATAAATCCAAAATCCGAACTTTTAAAAAACCAAAACTCAATTCGTAATCTATTGGTATTTGAGAGGTGGTCGTTGCGTAGCTCCTTGACGAATCACGCGGCTGCCCCCAGGCCCAGGTAAGCAACGCCGCCGGTGTCGCGGGCGCCGGCGTCGGCGGAGGCGGCGGCGGTGTCAGCGGCGTTGGGAAACGGCGGAGCCAGCAGCAGAAGGAGCGCCTGCGGGAGCTGCGGCGCAAGCGCGAGGCGGCGGTGCAGCGCAAGCTGGCGAGCCTGCCCTACAGCAGCTCGTCCTCGTCCTCCTCCTCCTGCAGCTCCTCGTCCTCCAGCACCAGCCGTTCCAGCGGCGGCAGCGACAGCGACGCGCGAGGCCGCGTGCTCTCACCCGCGCAGCCGCCACGTAAGCGCCACCCACCGCCGAGCTAGCAGCCACCCACCGCCGAGCTAGCAGCCACCCACCGCCGAGCTAGCGCTGCATAGGGTTCGAGAAGCACCGATTGCTGAACCGCGCCGCTGACGTCACACGCTTTGCGCCCGTCGTTAGCCCCGCCCCTAGCACGGCTTGGACCCGAGTCGGATTGGGTGCCTTTTGAAGCCAGGTAGCATGGCGGCTTGGTTCTAGCTCGGCTCGGGAAAATGGCAGTGGAAAACCACCCGTGACGTGCTGGCCCCCTGCTGGCACGGCTTGGATGTGCACGTGGAAAAGGGGTATGACAGTTGACAGTTGTTGTTTGAAAGCTCGGCACCCCTGGTGAATCCATTTTTGTCATTTGGGTGTCACCATTCGATTGAGGGGGTTGCCCTGGAAGAGCGTTATAACAAGCTCAGGCTCAAGGACAACGACTCTGAGGTTCTATCGCTCTCAACCATTGCGATGTCAGAGTTTAGGAGATGCAAGTTCGTAATGTGGCTTGAGTAGTGTGGCCGTAAGCGTCGTGGTGTAAGTGTGAACGCTGCGGCGAGTGCTGTGGTGGTGATAGCACAACGGCTGTGTGTGGTGTAGCGCACTGGTGTGGGATGTAATGGATATGTGAATGCCGTGTTGTTATTGTGTCACTGTGATATGTGCATGAGCTGTGTGTGTCAAGTGCTAAGCATGTGGACTTTGTGGTACTTCAAAACAGAAATAATTGAGTAAAGTCATTCGCAGCCCTATGCCGTTCCACGACTGAATTGTAGTTCATGGGGGTTGCTTGACTATACTTCCCCACGCTGGTCAGTGTAGTTGGTGAAGAAGGCAATGGCGGGGATGAGGGTTGTAACACATTCCTGCCGAGGGAGCTGGTAGGAACGTTTGGTTGCTCGGTCAATGGCCAGGGTCAACGGCGGCGTGGTGTATTCCGCAAATATGGCCGACTGTGAGGGCGAGCACAAGCCGGCGTGAGTAGGTTAAACGTTGAGTTTTATAAGGGCACCACGGGGTGACCAGCTCCTCCCCACCCAGCCCCACCCCTCCCACCCCCGGATGCACGACGGACGGACGGACGGACACAATAATCCCCTTTGGGCTGGTGGAACCATGTGGTTCCTACCAGTATAACTGTTTCAGTCATCTCCCACAACTGATGTTAGCCGTGGCCACAAATTGAACTCGGGGTCGCCAGATCCATTCATTGCGCGGTGCGTGAACCGCTGCACCACCACTCCCATTGTGTGCGTGCGCGCAGTATAGATAAGTGGTGGCACCTGTAAAATGTGTCGGCGGAGTAAATTTGGCATTGTGTCTACAGAGCGATACGTTTTTGTAGAACGCCTTATCTTTTTAATGACTGGTTTTTTTCCTTGTGAAAAGTGAATAATCATTTTATATTGCATCGTTCACGCAAATTTAATCTGAGCACGTTAAGCATTGCGAACCACATTGACGCAAGAGAAGGGGCTAAACCCCCATTAAAGGAATTTATAAATTCGTTTCTTTAATGCAGGGATCAACAAATAAAAAGTAATAGGCCATGTGACTGTCTACAAAATAACAAAAGGCTATGAAAAATAAAAATAGGTTTTACCCTTTCTGGCAATAAAACAGTTATTAAGATCATGGGACCTCCTTTGCCAGTACTAACATATGAGAATAGGTTTTCCCCTTTTATCTGGCAACAAAACAGTTGTGTTAAGTTGTTAAAACACCAAACTGAAACCTTTTACAAGGAATAATGTCTGCATTAACCACAATACTTGTGGTCAAAATGCAAACAGAAAATATACTCTGCATATATTATGACCTGTTTTGTTGCCAGATAAAAGGGGAAAACCTATTAGATATTAAGATGTTCAAACACCAAATAGAAACCTTTTGCAAGGAATAAAATCTGTATTAACCGCACGTACTTGTGGTGAACAAGTAAACAAACATGCTATGATAATATATGGCATCGATACTATAAAATAAGGTCCCATGATATAGCTGCTCACCCCCAACAAAAAGCCGTTTGTATTGTTAACCATTTCGAACTCTCAGCTGTCCAAACCAGACGGGAGCATCAACCCACTGACGCGACAGCCCCGAATGCACTCCCGACTCGTCGCACGAGCCAAGATACCTTACACGAGTCGAGACACATTTAGCCGAGACCGCACTTGCACAAGAGGCAGGCAAGCAAGATGAAGGGTACGGGGGTTTACACCGGGCGCATTCCAGCTGCAGTGGCGCTCGCAAACACACGTTCATGAATTATGAACGTTATTGGTGCTGTTACCGCTCCGCAGTATCAGCGTTTTGAATGTGATAAGTATCCATCATCGTTTGAAGTAGCAGTTAACGCTCCCTTACCTCTCTGCCGTGATTTTTGCTGGGGCGGGAAGCTGAAAAAACCCAAAACAGACGCTCGGGATACAACTGGCAGGGAGGGATTGCCGAGCAGTGCTGCAGTTGCCGCGTTAGCGATCGGAGAGACGGCCGCCCCCCCCAATGCCCCCTCCCCTGCGGCGCTCACGGATGACTTCATCGCACCCGTGTCTCATCTGCCGCTTGTACTGCTTCTGGTACTGATTCACCAGCAGCCCAGGCGTGCTTCGCGGCGCGTTATGGGTAATCGCAAATTACACGCCCTGTTTATAGCACGGCTCTTGCAAATTGTCGTTGGTGGAGTGAATGAAAGTTGTAGTTTGTGCACGCATGTGCGTGCGTGCGCTGTGCATTACGCAGCACTTGACTGAAGGCCGTGTTTATCCCATTAACCCACGATCTTGCATGATTTATTTACAGATACTCCACTAAAATGTAGAGAATATATTTTTTTTTATTCAAAGCCTGTGCAAGTCTTCCATAAATCTCAATTACACGCATTAAGTATTTTAATACTGCCGATACGCCTAGTTCAGCATAGCTATCGCTTTCACCAATATTCAAACACCTATTGGGAAGACGAGGAGAGTCATTAGAAATCGTTAGGGTATGTATAAATAGATCGCCCTGTGTATACATTTTAATTGTTACTGCATAACGGTGATGGGAAATGATTGATATAATTGCAAATGTATGTAATTTACTGAACGTTAAATTATTAATTTGCGGTCCTTTCAATTATTTAAATGCGCCTTTGATTTGCACAATTTATTGCCATTCATTACGAGATTGAAAAATTCTGGCTGCTATCTCCTGCGCGAACGCGCACGCGCACAGGGCCACGTGTTAATTGCTGCGTGCTGTGAACTTGCCCAAAGGCTCTGGAAAATATATTATACATGACTTGTAATTTAAAGCTTCATTAGATTTGCCAAAGTGCTATGAAATACTTTGCAGATTAGATTGTAATTATATTGTCTGCCCAAACATTTTACATTGAAGCCCCTCTATAGCCGTGGTTTTCACAGAAGCTCCACCCAGCTGTTAAACACAACACACACGGGGTTCACGAATTGCAGGGCGCCATTGTGGCCATGGCAGTGGTCTAGATTATTTCTCATTTTGGCTCCGACGCATTTTCGGGTAGTACCTCGTGTTTGTTCGCCACAACGTCCGATATTTGGCTCCGCGTTGCTGGGAGCTTGTTCGAAAAATGAGTTCGGTTAAATTCCCAATTCACTTGGAAAATAATTCGGCTCCTAAAGAAGCTCACGGCAACGCGGAGCCAAATATCGGAACATCGTGAACGAGCAAAGCACGGGCGTACAGCGGCGCGCACGAACGCGAGCGTGAACAAGCGATCGGGCGACGACCTTTTTGCCCCTTTACGCTGCAGTGGACGGACCCCCCGTGGTGGTGTACAACGACCTCTCGGACAGCGACTCGGGAGTGGGGAAGCTGGCCAAGAAGGAGGCCCGTGTCGCGTCGGCCGGCGGCGAGGCCGGCGACCAGGGCAGCCTGGCGCTGGGGATGTCCACGCTCGGCCAGGACCTGGGGAAGTGAGGCGGAGGGGCGGACGCGGTCGAGCGGTGAGCGCATGCACAGCGCCATTTCGTGGTGGTGTTAGGTGGTGGGTGGTGATCTTAGATAACGGATCTTGGGTGCCCGCCAGTTAATACGCAGAGCAACTGAAGTTTAATGAGTTTTCCCCATAGTGTGGACATAACAGTTGACCCAGAATGACTCATTAAACCTATTGTAAGGAATAGACCATAGATATGAATACACCTTTTGAAGAACAAAAATGTCTGCACGGTTGGTGTGTCCTTCATGTATGAATGGGAGTCTGGAATGCTGATTTGGTATGTTTTAAAACATTATCACGTCAATTGTGTAGCCACATACGTGTGCCATCAAATCATAAACTTCCCAACACTTGTGACCCACAGCATGTGTGTGACACAGACACACACATGCGTAGAGTATAGATTGCCATTAAACCTGCATGCGCGTGTCTCGAATAGGTGGGTTATGACTGCAGGTTGTCGGGGTGGTTGCTGCTCTGTAGCTCTCCGATGCATTTTCGGGTTATACCGCGTGCCGGTCAGCACGACGTTGGACGTTTCTCACCACGCACTTGGAACTTTGTGGGAAACACCATGCCCAACAACATGTGGTGCAAGCCGAAAGCCCCTCTGAGGGCTACGCAGTTTATCAGTGAGCGTCGAGTTCCATTGAAGGCAGGGTGCGTGTTGGTTCCTTTGTCCAGCTGATTGTCTCCTCTGCGAGAGAATGAACCGGCAAAGTTGGGATAAACGTGCGGCTGCGGCCCGTGGAGATATGCAATCATTACACTTTTAAAATCATAAAACTCATTAAGCCTGCAACCATTTGGGTCGAATTCATCCACAATGAGATGGAGATTCAAAAAAAGAGATCGTATAAACGAGTCGAATAGAAAACCATGCACAGCTGTTGCCTCCAGCAAACACGTTCATTCCTGTAACCTGAGTGCTTGTGATGTTTATCTGAGTTTTTTAAAGTGTCCTGGCGGTCCGTACATGTTTCTAACCGGCGCGGCGCATTTCCTTCTGTTTTGCAGGTGTACAAACTGACGAGGAAGGGGGGTGGTGTAAAATAAGTAAATTTTTGTACTGTTCATTTCTGAAGATGCCTGCCGCGGTTACCAGAAGGGTGAGGCGTGTACGACAAGTGAGAAAACCTTGCTTCACCCGACATGACAGTGTTCCTGTTTGCCTTATTTATTGGTACCTTTCCTTCTAGCAAAGTAAATATACCAGTAGAACTTTTCTGACACATCTGTCCAATCCGCCCTGTGTAATGAAGCATCGCTCGCTCTTACAAGTGAATAAAATGCCAGAAACGGGACATCGCGGGGGTTTGCAGGGGGGGTGTGGGGTTTGTAAACTCCCACACATTTTGAATGAAGTATTAAACTGCCTGGAGTTGAGTTCTCGCATCAGGAGGAGTCGGGGTGGGGGGGGGAGGTTACTTCGGAGGGAGAGGTTTGACTGGAAAACATTAAGGTTCAGGGGCCTTTCCAAAACATCCCATAACTCGTGAGTCTTGATTGTTAAGTTAAATAAATAGTCGTTCAGCAGTGGTTAAACCGTAAACAGCCGATGCCTACCGGTGAAGGTTTTAACTTGTTGGAGTGACACCAGCCACCAGGGATTCCAGTTGGCGTCGTTTAACCCGCAGCCTGGCCAATGCTTTACCCCCAAAGCCACCCGGGAGTTAGTTAAACAACAGCGCATCCAACTCGCGCAATTGAAGCCATCACGTAACAATCCCTTCTCTTTCATATGGCAGGATGGAAAAGCAACAGTTTTGAAACGTGTTATAGTTGAGTGCGAAGTTTGTTTTTGAACCACTCCAAGGAGCCAGTAGATGCTGTAACAACTTAACGTCAGTCATATTCTATATCAAAAATACAGCTAGGCCATAAAGTTGTCGATTCTCTGAAATTTATTTTTGACGTTTTTACGCGAGAGTGTGTAATTGGTTTGTAAGCTAAGAGAGATGGAGAGATGATGATGATGAATGGCAGTCTTGTCTCATCTTGATAGACACCCAGGGCGGTTGGGAATGTGATCGCTCAGGACTTACAAGTTGGGGCACCCAGCGTCTCATTAACAAGGGACAAAGATTCGACTACTGCAAGGAAGATCACGTTTGCTGGCACGTACAACTTCGCCTGCCAATCCGCACCCTCGTTTCACGCTTCCCCATCCCCGGCGCATTATCTCGTAATTCACGCGTGTCATCTGGAATGTTGGTGTGGGTCGTCCTTAGGTTTGGAAACTAAGCTGTGCACCACATAACTGGCCACTCGATGTCAAAATCACCGAGGATGCGATTGATCCCGTCAGATTTTAAGACTCCATGCACGGGTTGAGCCTCGATAAGTTTCTTGCATGAGAGAAACCGCCATACACAAACGGCAGGCGCTGGGCGCAGCGGAATCCACAGTCCTACCACCACCGCGCTCCGCTCACGCGTACACGCGCCCCCGCCTTCAACCCACAAGGAGCCGCACCGTGTGGGGCAAGTGGATTGACACTAGGGGCTGTGCGTGTAGTGTGTGCGTGTGTCTGCACCCTCCACTCACCTGGACGGGTTTTGCGCCGATCACCACTCTCGGCGGGTTGGGGAAATGCCGCACACTGCTGCCGACTGCCATCTCCTTGCAGCAGTCGTCTGCGATGTCTCGCTTGTTAAATCAATGGCTCCTTGTCCCGGCTTGTTGTCATGAGCATGTCTGATTTGGTTGAATTGCTGAGTCGCTTACTGGCATGCAGTCCGGGAGGTCTAAACTTGATGCTTCACACCTCCAACGAAGACTTAGGGAAGCCAAGGGGCTTAACAAAGGAGTACAGTGTACTTACAAACATCACTCCAGCAACCTATTAAACTGGCTAAAAGCATGTTACACTCGTACGTGTATATGACGGGCAGTCGAAACGTTTAGATTGGTACATTAATTAATCTTCGCTCACCCTTTATGCAGATTTCCTTTCAACGCTAGTTGATTTCCGTGTGCCTGGTCTCATCGCGGATGAAGAGCATTGACGTCGCAGGCTGGGACATTTTTTGAAAAATCTAAAAGATTTTGTAATCTTTATTATTTCATCATTATCAAAAGTTTTGACCACATTCATATGCGTGTGTGTATAGCTCTGTAAGCTGCAGTAATATTCTGGTTAATGAGATGGCTCTCAGTTCTCTGACCTGTTTTTTTTAACCGTTACGCTAAAGGCATGCAGTACGTTTGACTTGAGGATGCCTATATATAGTATTTAACGTTTGTAAAGCAACAGCACGTGGATGTGGAATTCTTTGACAGTTTCACACGAACTTTTAATTTATTTTGTAGAGGTTATTCGCAAAAATGCGCGGACGCATCGGCAACTTGGTGCTTAAGCAAATTCTCCCCGTTGGTCTGCGCTTGGCATACTTAAACTATAAAACTAAACCATTTCTTATTTTGCCGGTTAAGGCCCACTCAGCTATACAGTTCTTTTTCAGAAGCGACCTGGCCACAAATGATAGCTCAACGAAGTGGCTTATATGGAAATTTATAGCAGCCAAATACTCTAAAACACACATGGAGGGAAAAACCGGAGGACCCGGAGAAAAATCCACGCAAACCACGGGGAGCGAGACACCGCCAACTCCAAATATACAGCAGCAGGCGTCGGCGTCGGGGTCAGGATCGAACCCACGACCTGTATACCAGGCGAGGGAGTTAACATCTCATAGCCACCGCGGCGCCCCACTTATTAAAGGGTGGAGAAGGGGGAGGAATTTTAGTAATTGTATAAAATCCACGACAGCAAAAAAATGTCCCCCTCCCTTCACCCCTCCGCAACTGAGCGATGTCGCCGTGACAGGCGGCAGTGTTCGCGTCACGTTTAAACGTCATGATAATTCTGCAACGTAAAATTGTTCATGTTCATGAGTGAAACACGCATACCCCTCCCTCCCCAAAAAACCACCCCGATGACATGTATAGGTCTACCTCCTCCACAGTTATTTTAAAACGTCTCTCTTGTCGGCATACTGTGATGACAACCGAGCACGTTGGTTCCGTTTGGAGGCAGTGTTACTTTTTTTGCGTGCGGCGTGAACCACTTGGCAGGTGTCGCGTCGTCTCCCAGTGCTCGTGGGCATCTGCGGGGCCTCGTGCAACAACCACTCGTAACACCTTGAATAACGTCACGAATGTGTGTTTTTTTTATTTAGTGTTATTAAGTTGTTAAACAAAAAAAGCAAACGTACACAGGGGAAGTCCGACTTTGAAAATGCCGCCGTGGGATTGTGTTTTTTGTGTTAATCCAGAGGTGAAACCAAACCCGGCTTTTGCAACGTACACGTTCGGCTCTGCTGATTTCCGTGGACCCCGGCCGTGTTCTGGGTAAACTCTAAGAGAATGCTGTAAAATACAATGCCTTTTGAGCTTAACAGGATCTCCCCCCCCCCCCCATTTCTTAATAAAAAAAATCTGCTTGGAGATGGGATTGAGAAGTTACTCGCACAGCGATTTATATGATTTTTTTTTGGACCACGAAAGCTAAGCAGAAGGGCGATATGGCCAGTGTTAAGTGATCGTGCTCGTGTTTAGTTGGATCATAACACATTTTTGTATGCAGTCGCAAAAAAATACAAAATGCAGGTTGTTTTTGGTGAAGCTATTTGGAATGAATATTTTTCTCCAATTATTATTTTTTGGTTGCGTTTGACATCTTAAACGATATCCACTCGGGTTTGCCGAATGTGATGGTTCTGTTGTTTTCTCGTCGTAAGGCACAATGCTCTGATCTGATGTTGGGGAGAATCCATCCTTGGTGCGGATCCGGAGTCAATCCGGATCCGTGCACCCCACTGCAAACTGGGCCGGCCGCCCGTGACGAAATTCGGGTTAATTCCTGGACAACCGGGGGTTGGTTGCGTTCTGTTTAAAAAAAAAATCTGCTCTTCCAGTGAACGTATTATACATTAATGGGACATTCGTGTTTTGGAAGCTTGTAAAAAAGAAAGCGATGTGAAACACAACGAGGCACTGTCCGGTTTGTGTGTAAATGCGAGTGCGTGCTGTCACTTTGATTTATCAGCCCAAGATGTCAGTTGTAACGTAAGGAGTTCCGTTACATTTTTATGCACTGTTTTAAATGTAGATACAATTTACGTCCAAATCAACTTGCTGTTTGGGTTCCATCAATAAAAATACATTCTAGGCAACATGGGCCGTTTTCTCATTTTCATTGCCTTACAGCCCAGTGGCAATCACCATAGCCGCATTTATATCTCAAAGCTTTGATTAACGCTGCGTTAATGATGAAACGTGCATGAATGGTTGCTTGTATTTTAAGAGTGATGGCCTAATGAAGCACAAACATGGTCCCTAACCAAAGAACCAAGTGAGAAAGTTGCAGGTTTGCCATCTAGCAATGGACGGCAGGATTTGAATCCTAACGAGAAGGAACAGAATCAAGAATGAAGACTTGAGAATGAAAATTATTGAAGCAAGTGTAATCGATATAATGAAAACGCTTAAATTGTGGAACGTCTTGCTTGCCTGTCCGATGACAGATCGGATGACATTGAAAGGATAAACTTCCGATGGCGTTATTGCCGAGTGTTGAACGGACCTGCAATCGCTGCTGTAAACAACAACAACCCTGTTTACTCCGTACACCAGATTTGTTTTTTTTCCTCTTTGGCCGATTTCTATCTTTATTTCTTAGCTCCAGGTGGGGTTTTTGTTGGTTGGTTTTTTGTTGTTGCCTTTCAAGGCAATTTATGAACTGTCTGGGCTCCAGAGCCCACAGTGCGCAGCTCAAGTCTGCTCCCGTGGCAGGCGAGGGAGATTTCATCCCTCGTCCTTCGTGGTGGATAGGGCCCTCCAAGGCCGTAGCCATGGAGTCAACATTGGGGGGGACCAAATCTTCCAGGGAGTCTGGGGGTCCCCCCCCCCACCCAGAAAAAAAATCTTAATTTGAAATTTCCTGCCTAAAATATAAAAAAATTCACGAACACATACGATGGACTTTTTATTTATTTTACAACAATGTCTAATAGTGTATTGTATTACATCGCTCTGTTTTTTCTTGTTTCATTGTATGTAATGGCAGAGATTAGGGATTAATAAAGTCCAACCATAACCACAATCATATAAATATAAATCTATTTTATAGCAATAAATGGGGGGGGGGGGG
>CM025614.2:7263210-7278494 GCA_014621495.2 Entosphenus tridentatus
CCCCCCCCCCCAGGTGCGTGACGTCATTTATGGACGTCCCCTTATGCCCGATGATGCTAAGTTAGTGACGATTCTCGATTCTGAATTAATTATTGATGATCACCGCGCTTTCGTGGTTGATGATTAGAATGTTCGATTAGTATGTTTCTGGATTGATTCGTGGTGACGCCGAATGCTTCGATTTTGATTGCTGATTAATGACATCCCATTGGTGATGCTCGCTTGGTTGATGAGGATGACGTCATGATTGGTTTATTGGTGATTTCATTGGCGATGATGCTTCATTAATGACGACGGGTATGACCATTGGTTATGATGGATAGTTGTGATAATGGTGACTGATGGTTGAATGCTGGATTGTATGAATGTTTAACTTCTTTGGCGCACCGTACATAGCCCAGCCGTGATCATTTGTTGTTGTTATTGTTGTTGTTTGACTTGCATCCCACTGGGATTTTTGCACAGCGTTGGTGTACGGTGCTTTGTTTCTGGAAGACTTTGCAGTTTTTTCCTGGATTTTTATGTTTGCGCAAAGTCACTTTAAGATGTTTTCTTGTTAATGTTTTTTGTTTGTTGCGGTTGCACCCGATTCAAGAGCCGAATGGCTCACAGGGCTATACCTAATCAATGAAACTGAAATGAAACTGAAGATGCGGGTGAAGGGAAGAGTGATGATGATGACTACTCGATAATCGCTGACTCATCCCACCCTCCTCCCTCCCCACCACCACCACGAACCCCTCGACAAGACAGACACAAACCATTCGATTTATGCACCGCATTATCAGGGCCGCTAAATGGGAACAGCGGTAAAAGCGAAGAAATCCGCGGAAGTCTCGTACGCCTTCCCACCGTTCCAAGCGTCGATGATGCCAATGCCGAGTCACGACCGTGCTCGTGGAACTTCTGCGGATGTCTAAACTCAGCATCCCGCCAATGGGATGAGGCATGCGCCACCTATATATAGCGTCACCATCACACACAGCGTGCGCGTGCTGCACACGTGCGTGTGGTCACGTCTACCTTAATAGGTGCTCGCTAACGGCACTCGCACCAAAAGTATGTTAAGGCTATACGGAGGATCTTTGTATGCAAGAGTGGAACGCGCCTCTACTTCCTGGGTTGTGATGTATAAAAGCTGTAGAGCTTCACCGTAAATAAGGTACGTTACCATAACCACGTGGTAGACACTTTTTTAATGGCAGTGGCATTGCAACGACATGCTTACCTAGTGTTTAATTTCTTGTGTTTAGTTTGTTAAAATATATCGCGTGTGTCATCCCCTTGAGAGGGGACCGGCTCGTTCCCGAGTGTGTCCAGGAGGTCTGTCTCTGTAACGGGCGCAGCTTCAAAATGATCGTGTGGTTAAACTCACGCACGCATATACCGCGACAATGCAATACCTCTTTAATTTGAAACGTGGCACCTTGCGCAGATTATTAACATTTTAAAGATTGCTAATGATGGCGATGATGATTCTCATGGTACATTGTTAATTATTATAATTTTACAGATTGTTAATGATGGCGATGATGATTCTCATGGTACATTGTTAATGATAATTTTAACTTTACAGATTGTTAATGGCGATAATGATTATGATGGTACATTGTTAATTCTTCTAATTTTCCAGATTGTTAATGATGGCGATGATGATTCTCATGGTACATTGTTAATGATAATTCTAACTTTACAGATTGTTAATGGCGATAATGATTATGATGGTACATTGTTAATTATTCTAATTTTCCAGATTGTTAAGGATGGCGATGATTCTAATTTTCCAGATTGTTAATGATGGCGATAATGATGCTAATAGTACAGCCTGTTAAAGGCGACGTCTATTTTGCAGGATCCTGGCTAGATTCTCAAAAATCACCATGAATTCATCATCGCCCACGTGGACCGTCACTTGGCAGATCTCACCATCAAGCGGCCTTCCTCTCAGTTTCACCACCACCTCATCACCGCCATCCTCCTCCTCCTCCCCACCCTCATCATCACCCGCAACGACAATCCCTCGCCTCCAATCCCCGACCGCGAGCCTTCCCAGCCAGGGCATCGTCATCCCCTCCTTCACGACGGCGTCCCAGGTGCGCGTCGCGGTCACCTTCTCCCTGTGCGCCCTCTCGCTGTGCTGCAACGCCGCGGTGCTCTGGAGCGCGTCCAGGGACCGTCGCCCGCGGCGCTCCCACGTGCGCATCCTGCTGGTGAACCTGGCCCTGTCGGACCTGCTCACCGCGTGCGTGGTCATGCCCCTGGACGCCGCGTGGAACATCACGGTGGGCTGGCGGGGAGGCGACGCGGCCTGCCGCCTGCTCATGTTCCTCAAGCTGGTGGCCATGTACTCGTGCGCATTCGTCACCGTGGTCATCAGCCTGGACCGGCACGCCGCCGTCACCGACCCGCTGGGGGTGTCGCGCGCCAAGCGGCGCAACAAGACGCTGCTGTGCGCCGCGTGGAGCCTCAGCGCGCTGCTCGCTCTGCCCCAGGTGCGATTCACGAGGGTTGGGGTCGGTGGCGCGGGACTCACGCAACCCACTCACTCACCCACTCATCCACCTTGGTGGGTGGGTGGGTGGGTGAGGTGGGGTGTGGTGGGGTGGGTGAGGTGTGGGTGAGGTGGGTATGGTGAGGTGGGTGTGGTGACGTGGGGTGAGGTGGGGTGAGGTGGGGTGGGTGAGGTGGGTAAGGTGAGTGGGTGAGGTGGGTCCGGTGAGTGGGGAGGTTAGGTGAGGTGGGTGAGGTGAGTGGGTGGGTGGATGAGTGGGCAGGGGAGGAGGCAAGGGGTAGCCCGCTTGTTTTACCAGAGGCTCCGCGGTTCGATTCCGGCAGTCCGCCCTGGGTAACACCGCGGGTGTATTTTAATCGTAACATTTGCTGCTGCTGCTGCTGCTGCTGCCCGCCGTTCGCTTTCGCAGTGGACGGTAGGTAAAGAGGCCGTGCCGTTGTTTGACAAGAGTGGGCCATTGTGTACCCGGCGGCACGGCCCACATTTGCAACAACAAAACGTGAATAACTTTCCTTGCGAATGTACTCAATTGTGAGTCCACGTGTGGCAACATCGGCCCCTGCGGTGACACTATCGCAAGCCTCTGTCTGTGAAAGAGCAGCGCCTTCTTGCGTGACGGCCTTGAGCTGTACAATAATCATCATGGCGCGAATACCGAATATGAGATTTTTGTTGTATTAATTGTTATAAATATGGGGGGTTCTACACCAGTTTTTAAATCCTTTATATTAAGTTCACTTGCTTGCTTGCGCGCTTACGACCGTGCAAATCTTTCGGTCGTTTTTTAACCCACTTCCCGTGATCCAATCGAGCTGACATTTTGCACACAGACTCGTTGTGCGTGACAATTTATTTTCGTGAAAAATATTTCCAAAATTTTCCACTTTTTTTTTCATATTTAATTTAAAATACCAATGTGATAAAAATGAAACTCTTACTCAAGAAAAACAGAAATGAATAATAAAATAAAACCGATGCCACGCATATAAAGGATTTATAGTGAAAAACTTTGTTTTTACGGGTTAATTTTTTTTTCTTCTTCAATGAACAAGATAAGCGGCTCACACTCGGTCAACCCTGCCGCGTAGCCCTGTTTACATTCACAAACAACACCCACAGAGCCGACGATGTGTACTCTATACACAGCATGCAACACAATAAATATATACACAGCATGTTACACAATGAATAAGCGGACAGACAACACGGTGAACCGCCGGGCCAACGTTGCATGTTTACTGGGAATACTGACAGTATCTGCCTCTCTGCACACAACACGACTGCTGGGGTGTTTTCACCCATCCCAGCGGCTACGTTGATCCCAGCAAGTCTGCTGACTGCTGATGGGAGCCTGAATGTCAAAACCGGGCCAAAGTTTGCTTGTGTTGAACCAATGCTGCTGAAATAATTCACCCCCACAAGGCCGTGCAGCTGATAGGCTGTACAGAAAAAAAAAAACCCCATCAACATATTTATATGATGGGAGGATAATTGTCTGCTGAGTTGCGTTATTTGTATATTTTTGACAACAACGCTGACGATGTCGTTTAGTCACGTTCAATCGGGATTAAACAACGAATCGTCGCACCCCATACTGGCATACGAATGCCGCCTGCAGGCCGGATGCAGTCGCCTCGTGCGTCGCACATGGGCAGCTGCCACTGGGGGTGCCCTTTCTTAAATGTTTAAACTAAACTGAACAATTTTTTTAATATTTGAGCAGGTAAGGCCCACGGAGCTTTTTTTTTTTCAGAGGCGACCTGTACACACAAATTATGGCTCAGCAAAGTGGCTTCTATTCAAATGTATTGCAGCGAAATACTCTAAACGCGTGGCGCCGATTCTAAATGTGGAGGGAAAACCCGGAGGATCAGGAGAAAAATACACGAGACCACGGGGAGAGAGACACCACAACTCCAAATATATAGCAGCAAGCACGCATCAGGGTCGGGATTGAGCCCACGATCTCCTGCATACCAGGCGAGGGAGTTAACATCTCACCACCGTTTGAAATGACGTGTGGAGCAAGTCGCCTGTGGTTTAAACGGCGCTCTGAGACGGCACGGTGTAGAAGAAGAGCATCTCTTTAAAAAAAAAACCGCACAACTCATTCTCAGCGTTCTCGTTGGTAACCGACTGACAAAGCCAGGGGGCTGCCCGTACGACGCTGTGATTGGTTCGCCACCTGCCGGACAACACGTGGTACTTTAGCAAAACGCGGCGCTGATGTCGACACTGATCTCGGTGCGGCCCCATCACGCAGACACGCACAGCCAAGTTGCCCGTTACAGCAGAGGTGAGTGCCGAGTTATCGGTGTGTGAGCGGTGAGCCTGAATGATGGGGGGGGGGGGGGGGCCAGGCGAGGGTCAGCTGAGTGGTGACACGTGAGCGAGGCCTTCATCCAGCAGTGGATTGACCAAAGACACAGCACGTTGAATTGTGTGTTTATCTTCTCTTGATACAGCAATCGTGCTGTGACGGTTCCACCTGAAGACGGAAGCTTGTGTTGCCTCCGAAACGTCGTGATTTTTTATTAAAAAAATTTACCTACGTGACTTTACCGAAAAAAACCTAAGAATATTTATACGCACAATTTAAATACATGGCAATTGTTTAAATACGTATATTATTGTGGGGAGATTAATGCATAAATAACGTTTATTAATAACACACGTGGATATAGAACTATTCTCCATAATACAGTTTTTTTGGGTTAAATCGCGTAAATAAAACACATTCCTGCGGAGGGAACTGGTAGAAACGTTGGGTTGCTCGGTCAATGGCCAGAGTCAACGGCGGCGTGGTGTATTCCGCAAATATGCCCGACTGTGAGGGCGGGAACAAGCCGGCGTGAGTAGGTTAAACGTTGAGTTTTATAAGGGCACCACGGGGTGAGCAGCCTCTCCCCACCCAGCCCCACCCCTCCCACCCCCCACCCAGCCCTACCCTCCCCACCCAGCCCCTCCCCACCATGAACCTCCCCACCCTCCCCTCCCCACCCAGACCCTCTCCACCCTCCCCACCCAGTCCCTCCCTCCCCACCCAGCCCCTCCCCACCCTCCCCTCTCTACCCAGCCCCTCCCTCCCCTCCCCATATGCACGACAGACAAATAATCCCTGGTGGGCAGTGTGGAGCCTGTTGTCCCTACCTGTATGTTGTAGCTTTGCTCTCCAACACACGGTTAGTGCTGTACGAGTAACGACTTGGCACGTTCTGTTTACGTGACAACCCTTTCTAATTGGCTGTGTCGGGTGGTGGCGGCTTTAACGACACATTTATATATTCACGCGATCTAACCCAAACAAACCTCTATTATGGATGACACTGGTCGCGAAATATTCATAATACAGGTAGCATTAACAGACTGTTGGGGCAAGTGCTGTTAGCGAGCACCTGTGAAGGCCGGGACACGAGGGGGTGGGTGGCCAGCACCACGACCGGCCTTCTTTGTCTCCCCAAGTGGCGATGGCTACACACCGCACGAGGTACTTATTTGAGGCCGAGTCGACCTAGGAGATCCCCAGAGCCGATTTAGATAGTCGTCATCGGTGTTGGCCGTGAGCGGGAATCGAACTCGGGTCGCCGGGTTCGTATAGAACCTCCCGATTATCACGGCTGTCTCCGTCCGGTGCGAAAGCACTTCAACATTACTCATAGGTTCTTTCGGTAGAGTCACGTAGGTAGAAAACAATAATAGATCACGACGTTTCGATCGCAACGCAAGCGACCGCCATCAGGCCTGATTCCTGCACTCCTGCAGTCACGAAAGCTTCGAATCAAAATTGAACTTCGCCACTAAGTGGCGGTGACGTCACCACGGCGCTTGTGACGGGCTAGGTGCACGTTAATGCCACGTGAAGTGTCGAACGCGGGACCGACCCGAGTGGCCGATGCACCAGCTGTGCCAACTCGCTGTGTTTTAACCGCCCGGCGCTCCGCTCGTTGTTGTGAGCGTCGCTCCTCTGCCCTCCGTTGTTGCTGGAGGGCGACTGCCTCCAACTGCCCAGTAGCAGCAGCGTCCTTCACGAGCCTCCTCCACGTTATACACATTATGATAACACACACACACACACGCGCGCATTGACATTCACACAGGCGCAAGCTCGTTGGCACATCCACCACGACCACCACCACGTGCAGCGGGTGCGTGTCCACTCAGGATTTGGGCATCCACATTGATTCGCTCGCCTCGCACAAACGAACAGCGTCCATAACACCGGTCTACTATTGTTTAGACGTCGTCTGCTTCAGAGATGTAATGTGCCGTTTACTGTGGATTTTGATGTGCGGAATTGAAATATGACAATTAAAACAACTGTTTTCCTACTGTTCCCAAGATATTTTAGGTTTTTACATTTTACGTTTATGTGTTTTGTGAAGAGTTTTACTCAGAAATTGTCAACCTGTGTCTTTTCATGTGTGTATGGTTGCTTTACTTGATAACATATCCCCTGTCCTGTTCACGTAACACTTAAAAATCAGCGAAAGGGTTATATAAATAAAATGTATTTTGAAACAATCTTTTATGTATATATAATTACGTATTCTTGGTTATTTCGGTAAAGTCACGTAAGAACCAAGAATATGAATCCCTGCAGTCACGAAAGCTTTAAATCAAAATGTATAAGTACGTAGTTTAGTCCTTATTCAGAGTCTACTCGGCGCTTCTTGGCGTGTCTCTTGTATTCACTAATTGGAGCGTCTCTTGTCGTCACTGTCCAGCAATAGTCTGCAATTGTCACACGATGTGACACGATTTTTGTTCCTGAGTACGAAGTGTTATTTTCCAATTGCTTATGCCTCAAAAGTATAGAAAACGGCTATTATTCCCCACGAACTTTGCTTTTGTGACCAGGACTTTATGTGAAGGAATGACACAAATGCACACCGCGTTTTCTCATTGAAAAAAGGCGCATTTTTATATATCACTGTCATGGTCACAGAAGCAAAGTTTGTGGGGAATAACAGCCATTTTCTTTACTTTTGAGGCATAAGCAATTGGAAAGTAACACTAGCCAGGAACAAAAAACAAATAATGTTTTGTTACACAGTGTAATTCATACACACCGTATATGCGCACACATGTATGCACGGCGTGTATGAGTTTGTGCCAGGCTCGGTTCACTCTGAAGCCACGTGGAGTGAGTGGCCGATGGCCGCAATTCATGGAAGAGACCCGCAGTCACTTCGCCCTTAACACATTCTTGCTGCGGAGGGAGCTGGTAGGGACGTTGGGTTGCTCGGTCAATGGCCAGGGTCAACGGCGGCGTGGTGTATTCCGCAAATATGGCCGACTGTGAGGGTGAGCACAAGCCGGCGTGAGTAGGTTAAACGTTGAGTTTTATAAGGGCACCACGGGGTGACCAGCTCCTCCCCACCCAGCCCCACCACTCCCACCCCCCACCCAGCCCCACTCTTCCCACTCAGCCCCTCCCCACCCTCCCCTCCCCACCTAGCCCCACCCTCCCCGCCCAGCCCCTCCCTTCCCACCTAGCCCCTCCCTGCACGACGGACGGACGGACACAATAATCCCCTGTGGGCTGGTGGAACCAGTGGGTTCCTACCAGTATAACACTGCCTTAAAAACCAAAAACACAACAGGTGAAGTTATGGCCACAACTCGTACCCATAACGTCACCTATCACACATTACTACTACAATAGCCCAGAAATGTGTGTAACGCTCGTGACAGCAAAATAGCCCCCCCCCTAATTAATATTCATGAGCGGGTGGATTTTTACCTTCACGCAGGTCGAGCGGAAATAAACATTTTTTTTCGCAAATTCGCTTTTTTTGACGTTTCTTCATTGACAGTGAATCTAATAAATAATTCTACGCAGCAACAAAGTGGATTTGGTGTCTTTATTTCTTCAGCACTTGAGACGGAGGCTAAGTCTAATTTATGCTTCTACATTATGGTTAAATTGACTTTTCTCGCTGATTTTCCAGATATTGTATCGAATTCCAATTTATTTCAACCCCAGCGACCGAAAGCAGAAGATAATAAAGTATTAGAGCAGTGAATTTGAACAAATTGAAGGTCAGTTTATATACAGCGTTACAGTGACATTAAGTGAGGTGTTTTATGACGTAGTTTTGTACCAGATTCACTGCCATTAATACAGCGCTACAGTTAACTGCAGTGAAGTGTTTGATGACGTACTTTCGTGCAAGATTCACTGCCATTACATTTACACGAGCAATACAATTATACTCTGCTCGATTTTTTCGTAAATATTATAGCTTTCCGTCCTAGGACGGGCAAAGATGCTCGTTAATTTTAAAGCCACAGTGCAGTTGGTGAATGTGTTGAGATTCGTCTTTGTGCATTGTGCACCGCTGTCAACGCAGCAGCAGCAGCACCACGTGATGTGTTTCATGAGGGGACAGAGACCTGGGTGGTTACAGATCGACTGACTAGGCCGCCACGTGCGGTCCCCACTGTGGCCAAGAGACCCCAATGTGAACAACAACAACAACGATGTCTCTACTCTTTTGACTGCAGTCAACACCCGATGACGGTTGCTTGTGTTGCTTCCGAAACGTCGTGATTTAATTTATTTTCTCTTTTTTACCTACGTGGCTTTACCGAAAAAACCAAAGAGTATGGACCCTTGCAGTCACGAAAACTTCAAATCTAGAACGATGTCTCTGTCCGTGCTAACTGTGGATGAGTGACAAAGTCTACTCACCACCACCGTGAGCATCAAACCACTTTGGATGTTTCAGCCAAAGTGGTTTGGTTTTTCACTTTCGTCAATTTGGTGCTTTGGCAGCAGAGTCGAGGAACAGCTTACTCAGAAATAATGTGAATGCAACCCACAATAATCAGTTTTAAAACGAATTAAATTGGCGCGTGGATAAATCACTGTCCTTTATTGTAACGTGTTGTTTGTATTATCTATACTGTATGTTTCGTGGACATTGTGTTTGGTCTGCACTCACGTCCGTACACAGTAATTATTTAAGTGGTTATCGCAAATGTCCCCTTGGTTCTTGTACCTCAAGATTACTGCACGGAAGTAGAGAACAACTATCCTTTATTTTACCAGGTAAGGCCTGCTGAGCTATATAGCTCTTTTTCAGAAGCGACCTGGCCACATGATGCTTATGAATGTGGACATTTATAGCAGCCAAATACTCTAAATACGTGATGTTGATTCTAATTGTGGAGGGAAAACCTGGAGGACCTGGAGAAAAATCCACGCGATCACGGAGAGAGACCTGCAAACTCTAAATATACAGCCGGCGTCATGGTCGGGATCGAACCCACAACCTCATGTAAACTAGGCGAGGTAGTTAACATCTCTCCAACGTGGCACCCCAGGTACTCTTATAAATACGGTAACCATGATGATGGTGATGATGTCCTTGTGATTGCTGCTATAGCCAGCCTAGCGATTCAGCGGTAGAGCGAGCGGCTCGCTATTGGAAGGTTGCGAGTTTACATCTTGACTGGGGCAATTGACTCAGGCCATCAACTCTCCGTGGTCGATAAAATATAATATGTACCACTTCGTGAGGGAGTTAACGGTGGTTGTCCAATGGCTCTAGGAATGATAACTTTCCACGATGGGGGCTTTCGCCAACCCACACGCATTGAGACTCCAAAATGTAGCATTGTACAGGTATTGATAATAATTTCTGTACAACATACATTGAATTACGTATTCATTAAAAATAGGCCCCGATTTAAAAGCTTCACATTTCAGAACTGCCCTCCTCCATCTCCTTGGTAAGTCTCTGAATCTGCTACTGACATCGTGACACAAAGTCACAATGCGTGCGCGCGTGGTTTAGTTCACGGAGGAGTGGCGGTACAGCAACGTAGCGCGCTGCGCTACAAACCCAGCGTCCCGAGTTCCATCCCCGTTCATGGCCACCGAAAACACCGGTGATGATTATCTGAACCGATCCCGGGCCTCCTCCCCTCGGTCGAATCGGCCTCAAATAATAAGTACCCGTTGCGGTGCGTAGCAAACGTCGCCAAAGGTGGCCAGGCGTGGTGCTGGTCACCCACCTCCTCCTGTGTGCCGTTCCGGCCTTGATAGGCGCCACTCGCTAGCAGCACTTGCCCCAGTAGTGTGTCAAGGCTACACGGGGGGGGAGGGGGTCTGTGCCCTGTACCTGCCGCTTCTGCGTTGACGGGGGACCTCTCTCGTCTTTCTTTGCCCCCCCCCCCCCAGCTGTTCCTCTTCCACGCGGCGCGTGCCCCGTCGACCGAGAGCTTCACGCAGTGCGTGACGCACGGCAGCTTCCCGCGCCGCTGGCACGAGGTGTGCTACCTCATGTTCACCTTCTCGTGCCTCTACCTGCTGCCCCTCGTCGTCATGCTGGCTTCCTACGGGCACATCCTGCTGCAGATCTCGCGCCGCGTCAACAGCGGTCAGTGGAGCAAGCGGGCGAGAGGCAGTGCTTTGGACGAGAGAGTGCGCGCGCGTGTGTCGTAGTGCAGCGGTTAGCGCTATGCTTGCGCTACGAACCCGGTCACGACAGTTCGATTCCCGTTCACGGCCACCACCACCATTGACGATTTTTTTTTTACCGGTCCTGGGCCTCTCTTAGGTCGACTCGGCCTCAAATGAGTACCTGGTGCGGTGTGTGAATATCGCCACTGGGTTACGAAGTTGACCGGGCGTGGTGCTGGCCACCCCACCCCCTCGTGTGCCGTGCCGGCCTTCCTAGGTGCTTGGTAACATCACTTGCAACCAACAGTCTGTTCAGGTTTTATGGGGGAGCTTTCTTTGTATGTGCGAAAGGTGGTGCGGTAGTGTAGGAGTTCGTTTGCTGCGCTACGAACCCGGCGACCCGAATCCGATTCCCGTTCGCGGCCGTCAACACCAGTGACGATTATTTTAACCGGTCCTGGGCCTCCCCAGAGCCGGCTGCATTTTTGTGTCACTGGGGAGATAAAGGTGGCCGGGCATTGCCCTGACCGTGCCGGCCTTAACAGTTGCGCTACTACTCGCTAACATCACTTTCCCCAGCAGTATGTTAAGGCTATACGGGGGACCTTTGTCTGCGTGTGAGAGTGGTGGTGATGAGATGGAAGCGGCACCAGCGGTACGAGCGATGCTCCCTCCCCGTGCGATTTATGACTCACGCCGCGGGCACGCGGATGGGCGGCCGGGATGCGAGGAGGCGCGATGTCCCCCGCCGCATGCAATTTACATTTCCCCCCCCCCCCTCTAATTCGAAAAAGATAACAAAAAGGTTAAAGAACAAAACTCACTCATTTACTACGTAAGCAGTTTGTGTGTGCGTAAATGTGGGTTCTGCATGGGGAATAGAAGCGAATTATGTTGGTGATAATTAACTAAAATAATTGCATTTATAAATGGGCATCGGTATCGGTTCAATTGCATCATTAGCACATTGCAAAAAATTATCGAGTGCACCGTGCCAGAATGGTAAATAGTCGATTATGCGGTAGAGTTTGTGACTCTTCCGGTTAATTTAAGCAACTTCCAATTCGTGGCATCTTCTCAGCCATGGCTTTGTTTTTGTTCTCATGGAACGGAGGATAATTGTGGAATCCGTGTCTCTGCGATCTCATGGCCATGTCTTCTCATCCCAGTGCCACCGTGTCCCATTGTGCCCCCCCCCCGGGGGTCCCATTGGGCCCCCCCCCCCGTGTCCCATGCTCCGTGCTGCCCTTGTCTCTGTGCCGCCATGCCCCTGACACCCACGTGTCTACGTCATGTGCTCTCGAGCAATCTCTTTTATGCCCTCATACCTTTGTGTTTTGTGTGTCGCCGAATCTCAATGAACCCAATCGTCTTCATTTCTTCATGCCCCAATGCCCCCATACCCCCATGTTTGGCCGTCCATAGGGGGGTGCGGGCCCCGGACAAATCCCACCGTGTGGATCCCCCCACGCCTTCAAACTAAACCGTGCCCCTGTCTCCCCGTGTCTTCATCCCACTCTGTCCCCGTGCGTCCATGTCCCTGTATGCCCGTGTCCCTGTGCGTGCGTCCTCATCCCCCGGTGTCCCCTGTCCCCGCAGTGGAGCTGAGGGAGATGCGTGCATGCAACCACGGGCTGCACACGCTGTCGCGCGCGCGCGCACGCACGCTGTGCATGACGGCGCTCATCGTGAGCTCGTTCGTCGTGTGCTGGACGCCGTACTACCTGCTCGGCGTGTGGTACTGCATCAGGCCCGCCATGGCCTCCGAAGACCACATCCCCGAGGCCGTCAGCCACGGCCTCTTCCTCTTTGGGCTGCTCAACGCGTGCGTCGACCCGGTCGTCTACGGCTTCTTCTCCGTGCCGCTGGGTCCCGGCTCCGCTTGCCGCCGCCGCCGCCGCTGCTGCCGCTGCCGCTGCTTCCGCGCGGCATCCACGGACAGAGACGCCGCCTCGGCTGCCATTCACAAGCACCAGGGGCAGCAGCAGAACACTGTGGACTCAGATCCGACCAGTGGACACTTAGCGCACCTGGCCTCGTGGAGGTCATACCTCTCCTTCTCCGTGCCCTCGGCATTCGTGGATCTTGTCCGAGGCCACTGGCACAGTCGGCGACCGCACCGCGACGCGCGCGCGCCGGCAAGGGAGCCGTCGCCCACGGCCGTGTACGTTCTGAGCCAACTGTGCGAACTTCAAGCCACCCAGGGATAGCAGGGAGCTCCTAGAGTCACATCCTCACCTACTCCATGGGCCACTCCTAAAGCTGCATCGGCCACTCTTGAGCCCACTTGAGCCATCTTAAAGAAGAGCCACCTGTGAGTTCCAAGGACCAACCCTGGGCCACCCGTCAGATGTCTGAGCCAGCGGTAAGATGTCTGGGCCAGCTATTGTGTAGTCCTGAGTCCACGCAGGTGGCAGGATTCGGTGGAGAAGATTAAAACAAGCGACGTCCACGTTCACCACCGTAGCCACCGACATGAGCCAGCATCATCATCATCATCACCACCATCATCAAACGCCATTCATCAGGGTCAGGAAGCAGTAAAAAAAATCGTCCAACCATAATTGCCTTTATAAGGAAGTTACAGCTGCAGCATAATTTCTCCAGCTGACAAGAATAATTTGGTGTAGTCTCCAGCCAGCCCCTACAGCAAAAGGCGAATTTATTTCCATGTGTGGCGATTATGGGTGCGTGACACAATTTTTTTCCCTTTCTGGCTGTGACACTGCTGCCTAAACACCGTACACGTTTATTCTGTTGTCATTTGTAAATGCATTCCGCCAAGTTGCTTCTCACATGCAAGCCCGGTTAGCTGTGCGCAGGCCTCCACGTGCCAGGCCTCGTTCCGCCAGGCCTCGCCGCGTTAACATAACAGAGTTGTACAAAAAAATATCTGCCAATTTTATCCAGGTTGTACTCTCCATGACGAATCATTCATTCGGATTTCCTACAGAGCAGAGCATCCCTCCGCGTTATAGATCTGCCCTCGGAAGTGGATGTCACAGAGCTGCCTCTGAGATAATTCCCGGTGACCTCCCGTCCACAACGCTTGAGGGACGACGCTCTCCCACTCATCCCGCCACTGAGAGTGATGATGTTCGCCGCATGACCGCCCAACCGATATTCATCATTCTCAGAGCAGACAGAAGCAAATTTAATGTGACGGACTTTTTGCGTGCAGTCAACTCCAGCAGGAGGTGCAGTGCCCAGAGAGAACCAGCCATATCTCTCATTGAATCAAGTCATCATCTGTAAAAAAATTAATCCGTAAAAACAAAGTTTTTCACTATAAATCCTTTATATGCGTGGTGGCTAGAGTCCTCTCGTCCTCTGGCTTGAGATGGCTGCCACCTATGGGTCAGACGATTGCCTGCCACCATTAAGCAATTGGTAATTAAATATTTTACAAAAAAATCCTAAAAAGTGTTACATTTTTGAAAAAAAATTTCACGAAAATAAATTGTCACGCACAACGAGTCTGTGTGCAAAATGTCAGCTCGATTGGATCACGGGAAGTGGGTTAAAAAACGACCGAAAGATTTGCACGGTCGTAAGCGCGCAAGCAAGCAAGCAAGTGAACTTAATATAAAGGATTTTAAAAAAGAGCTTAAAACACGGTACAACGTTAGACCAACGCTGGGCTAAAGTTGGGCTAACATTAGTCCGATGGTTCCAACCAACGTTTTTGGCCCGACGTCGTTGGGCATGTTTACCGGGTTATAGAGTGACGACTTAATTTAACTTGAGTTTCATTGCAACGTCAAAAAGATGCTGGGCTCGAGTGGGAACATCGGGTGAGCGTGTCGGCACGGCCGCCTATAAACCAGCGGCTTGTGAAAGTTGCAACTTTGCGCGAGAAATTTCACCGACCCATCGTAAATATTCATGGCTGGGCACGTTCCGGCTTGACGAACGTTCTAACCCCCCACCCACCCACCCGCTGCGTCTTCTTGAAATTGCGTTGTTAATCCAATTTGCGCTACTTGGCGACATCGCTATGTATATACCGTATACAATCTTCTTGGTTCTTTCGGTAAAGTCACGTAGAAGGGAAGTAATAAAATAATAAAAATAATAAAACATAATAAAATAATTCTCACGACGTTTCGGCCACAACGCAAGCAGCCGTCTTCAGGTGAAACCAGGTCTGTCGAGGCGACAGCGTCTGAATTAAACAGCACACGTGCTTGGAGCATATATATAAGCTGGGTTGGGAGGGAGGGGGAAAGGGGGGGCGCCTTAACAAAAGAATTTGCATATCAAGAGGAATTTAGCATATTTATGGGAAATGCAGGTATGTAATTAGTGCTATTTGTGTCCGTGCATTATGCAGGATTAGCAGCATCCAATACAATTTCAACA
>CM025614.2:7299253-7358492 GCA_014621495.2 Entosphenus tridentatus
GAGGGTGAGCGTGTGAACGAGAGGGTGAGCGTGTGAACGAGAGGGTGAGTGAGAGAGGCTTGGAGAGTGAGTGAGGTTTTGAAGTCATTCAATCGCAATGCGCGAACACGAACAGAAGCGGTGGCAGACAGAAGCGATTCAGACAGAAACTGCTTCCTGCGCTGTTGGCCACCACGCCGCAGCAGACAGAAGCTGTGGCCTTTGCGCACTCGGCTCGCCACTCGTCGCGCGGTGCTGAGGCGATCACCTCAACCCTCTCCCCCCCAGGTCGCCATGGAGCCGTTCGTGAAGTTCACGGCGCAGAGTCCGTCCAAGGAGAAGATCTATCGGTGGGTGGCGGCGCCGCGCCCTCGTTAGCCGAGCGGCGGCGGCAGCAGAGGCTGCGGAGGCTGCAGTCAACGCTGAGGGAGCGAACGACAGCCGCGGCCTAGCTGTTTATGAAGAAGCCTTCGCTTTAGAATCCGCACAGCGCATCGCGCGGTGGGGGGCGTGGCGCGATGCGTTCCTGCGCCGCCATTGGCCGAAGCGGCCCGAGGGGGGTGGGGCTTGGGCGAGATTGACCAATCGCGTGCGCCGCGCCACCTGTCCGCGCCTATCTGCGTTAGGTTTTGTAAACGTCGAGTGAGCCCTCCTTTGCTAATTATCAGCCATGCTCAGTCCACTGCTGGACGAAGGTCGTCAACACGCCGTGATGTTAGAGACAACTTGAGCCGCCTGCTCTCGTCGGGGGCGTGAGGACTCGGCGGGCCTCTCGCGAGGGCAGCGCTGATTGATCACTCCCGCAACGCAGGACGTTTAATAAACAACAAAATAAATCTATCCCAAGTGACGCCTCCAATCACGCACTGACCAGCGCGGTGAAGTATGGTCAGAGTAAGCGCCACACGACCCGTACGGCGTAGGGTGGCTCCCATCCAAAGGGCCGCAACAACTCTCGAAGCTCCATCGTCACCCCTCACCTCGTTGGCCCAGGGACCGGGTTCTGATTGTACAGCCTGGATAGAGTTTCGCTTCCCTTC
The DNA here is from genome assembly GCA_014621495.2 of Entosphenus tridentatus. Classification (NCBI taxonomy): domain Eukaryota; kingdom Metazoa; phylum Chordata; class Hyperoartia; order Petromyzontiformes; family Petromyzontidae; genus Entosphenus; species Entosphenus tridentatus. Next base: position 7,300,273 of record CM025614.2, read on the forward strand.
CAACACCGCCTCCTGCTCTGAGATGTTGACTACCTCGCCTGGTACACAGGAGGCGCGTGGGTTCAATCCCAGACACTGAGAGATGTTAACTACCTCGCCTGGTACACAGGAGGTCGTGGGTTCAATCCCAGACACTGAGAGATGTTAACTACCTCGCCTGTTGCACAGGAGGTCGTGGGTTAAATCCCAGACACTAAGAGATGTTAACTACCTCGCCTGGTACACAGGAGGTCCTGGGTTAAATCCCAGACACTGAGATATGTTGACTACCTCGCCTGGTATACAGGAGGTCGTGGGTTCAATCCCAGACACTGAGATATGTTGACTACCTCGCCTGGTGCACAGGAGGTCGTGGGTTCGAGCCCGACCCTGACGCCTGCTGCTGCTGTATATTTGGAGTCTGCGGTGTCTCTTTCCCTGTGGTGGCGTGGATTTTTCTCCGGGTCCTCCGGTTTTCCTTCCACGTTTAGAATCAACATCACGGCGTTTAGAGTATTTGGCTGTTATACATTTCCACGTGATAATCCACTTCGTTGAGCTATCATTTGTGGCCAGGTCGCTTCTGAAAAAGAGCTACATAGCTCAGTGGGCCTTACCTGGTAACTTTTTTTGTTTTTGTTTAATTTATGAGAATCTTGCACCTGACCTCTACCCCAGACTGAGTGACCTCCGCACGCGCCGCAGCACTGTCCCTTCTCTCCGTGTCTCTGTCTCTCTGTCTCTGTCTCCCTGTTACTGCCTCTCTCTCCCTGCCCCCGTCTCTCTCTCCCTGTCACTGCCCCCCTCTCCCTCCCTGTATCTGCCCCACGCGCTGGGCCCCCACTGGGCATCATGCGCCGATGATTGCATTGAGTCTCACACTGACGATAATGTGCGTTGTATCTTGCTGTGAGAATCGATTATTCCGCATTGCTACTGCATGTGCTGCAGTAACGCGAGGGATGGTGATGGGGGGAGGGTGGGCGTCTTCATCCAGCAGTGGATAGACCATGGCTAAGAGTGATGCTGGTATCTTGTATGCAATGGATTTACGTGGCACTTACAACTATATCCACCACGTGGTTATACATTACAAGAATTGCCTCGCATTTCGAAATGGTGACAATCGATCCCGTGGGTGGGGTGAATCTGTGAGTGTACATTAATCCTAGACCCCTCATCATGTCCTCTCCATTGGCTCCATCTTGTTTTTCCTCGTCCCCACACTCTGTTACAGCGTCTCTAGAATCCGCCTCCACATGTTTGTCCAAATTGCGTGATAGGTATCACGTCACGAGACTGACAAAGACAATTCAGTCTGTGGCAAGGACAGCGATCCGTGAAAGCGGGTACCGCAGAGCTACCTCTGAGAGGTTAACAAGTGACCTCTGGTCCATACAGTAGGGGGCGGCACTTACCTACCCACTGCTGCTGCACAGAGTGATGTTCCTCGTCTCAGTCAGGGGTGGGGAAACTTTTTTTGTGCCAAGGGCCATTTTGATATTTATAACATCATTCGCGGGCCATACAAATTTATCAACTTAAAAATGAGCCCGTTATATTTGGTCAAACATTGAATTAACTCGCCCTTAATGTGATGGCTGGAACTGCTTCTCTTTGGTGAGGCGTGTGATGTTAGCTGGTATTGATGATGTTGCTACTCGCAACTGCTTTTCCAGGTTTGCTCCTAGATTTATTGAATTTCGAGTCCCGCCTGCGGTTGCCTTGGCAGGGCCACACCAAATGATTTTGCGGGCCTTATACGGCCCGCGGGCCGGACATTCCCCACCCCTGGACTAAGTAAAGCCAAATTAAGTGCAGGATCACATTTAACGTTACATTTTTACACATGAGGGTCTGGCACCAGCTCCTCACGGATGGGGGTCGGGTAGGGGGGTGGGTGTAGACCTGTTGTGTGGGGGGGGCGAGATGTTAACTACCTCGCCTGGTACACAGGAGGTTGTGAGTTAAATCCCGACCCTGACGCCTGCTGCTGTATATATCTCTCATCATCACGGTGGCTATGAGATGTTAACTACCTCGCCTGGTACACAAGAGGTCGTGGGTTCGATCCCGACCCTGACACCTGCTGTATATTTGGAGTTTGCATGTTCTCCCCGTGGTCGTGTGGATTTTTCTCTGGGTTTTTCCCTACACTTTTAGAAATATGCTTTTGGAGTATTTGGCTGCCATAAATGTCCACGTGATAAGCCACTTCGTTGAGCTATCATTTGTGGAGAGGCTGCTTCTGAAAAAGAGCTCTTTTGCTTAGTGAACCTTACATGATAAAAACAATTTTTTTGCATCATTTAGTTTAAATACCGCTAAGGAGAGTGAACTATATTGGGACAAATGGGCCCATCCCAGCACCCCTCTGGAACCGACCCATGGCTAAACCCATCAGCTCACAACACTTGAGAAAACCCAGGTTAATTGCAGAAGGGAAGAAGGCGATTGCTGCTTCACCTCCCATGCGACGAGAAGCTCCGTGGAGCCGCGGTGTTGAACGCGAGGATGGGCGACTGTCTTGCAGGACAGCGCAGTACACCTGCACGCTGCTCCACCACCTGGCGGGCACGTCTGGGCTCAGTGGCGACGTGGTAGTCCTCCTCAAGCAGCTGGAGACTCACCTGAGCATGGGCAGGAAGAGTGAGTCCATACATTCGCTTGTCCATTCACTCGCGTGGCAGCAGGGGTATTTTTAAACGGTAACAATCCCATTTGGTTAATAACGAGATGACCTATGAACAAATCACCTGTATTATTACCAATCTAATGAGATGTTGGAGGTTAAGCAGCGTTGACCCTTGGATAGTGATTGAATGAGTGACCACCACGCACAACACGTTGTTATCAACTGTGGGGCTATATGGGCAGCAGAGGTTTGTCTGGAAAAATCTATTTGTACAATGTTTTATTCTCCCCTCCATCATCCCACCAGGAAGTATGCTCCAATAATCCCCACGTCCCCACAGGGTGTGGGGAGGCCCTCATCCAGCAGTGGATTGACAAAATAATCTTACTTGCAGAATAACAATATACAGAATGCGATGTACGTTTTGTTGAATATAAAACCAAAATATAAGCAAGTGTTTCAATGGCGATGCATTACATTGTCTTTTTGAAGCTTCAAAAAAACAAAACACCCTGTGTTCATTTTTTTGTGTCACGTGTACACGAAGCAAGTGTTGACTTGATATTTCTATATCACTATAGATGGTGCGCATAAAAGTGACCCGGGCAAAAATGCATCCTTTTTCTGTAAAATCGTGTCTGATGCAGTGACGTGTAGATTACGACGTAGGAGATTGACACCTCCAGGAGCCTTAGTCTGGCTGCCTGAGACTCAGAATGAATAATACATGCTTCGTATCACAAGGGAGCCTACAGTTGACCTTTTGATTTTCAGAAACAAAAAACAATCCCAATGCAGCCATAGCCTTCCTGATGTTGTGGAAGAGGAAACTGTGACAGTAACTGACGCACACGTTCCATTCGGCAATCTGCAGAGATACAAAGCCAGGGCCATTACACATTGACGTCCAATGTTGAGGGTCAATTCGCATTATGGAGTCAACAAGACATAAAGCCACTATACACTGCGACTACAAAAACCTCACAGAGCCACTACACACTGCCAATACAAATACCGTACCACACACAGCCACTATATTGCAGAGTGGAGGTTATTTCTGAGAATAACAACGAGCCTCCCCCTTTGCAGTGCTGCGGTTGGGTCAGTCGGCAGACTGCGTGGTGGCCGCCCGGAGGACCGTGCACTTGTCCGACCCCGTGCTGCGTCTGTGTCTGACGGTGGCACAGCTGAACCGTGGCCTCTACCTCGCCTGCGACAACTTGCTCTGGGCTGGAAAGTATGCAGCGGCGGCAGTGGCACCAACACACCATGCCAGTCGGCAGCCGACTCGCTGATCGTAGTGGCAGCACTCGCCATACGTGTGCTGGGTGTACCGGGTCAGCTTGTCATAGGCGTTCCCCCCCCCGTTGCTTTGGCTAACCCATGCCAAGCGATTGCATGAGCCTCACCGACGCGAACGGAGCTCCGTGTCATCGTCCCCGTGTGACGCGGTCGCCCCTGGAAAATTATCGCCATCGAAGGCTAAGCTTGGCACATTGGATCACGGTGTCTGTAATAGTACCTAAGATTTTATTTTTGGCGAGTTACATGGTGCGGTCACGATCGCATCTTGAATTCAATGCTGGTGTCAGACCTGACCTTGCTGTAATGGATCAACAAGTTGAAGACGTTAAGCACCGGTGGTGTGTGCTTGCATGCTGACGTCAGGGCGGGGGTTTGCTCGCAAAGTACAAGTGTGACGAGTAGCAGCAGGCACGTGTTCAGATTCCACCTTGTGGTGCTCCTCCTGTGCCTCACAGACGGCTTCTCAAGCGTTGCGAGTTGTTGGTCTAAGCCCAGTTACCAATGACCACGTAAAAAAACGCGTCATCTTACGTTCGGTTGTCTCCTTCATTTGGATAATTTCAGCTGTGAGACATAAAACATCAATTTGACTACACGATAAATTAGTTATCTTATTATGTATGTTAAACGTGTTTGAGTGACCTGAAACATGAACGTTTTGTGAGAACCAATAAATGACACGTGTCACCAACGCCGTAGTGTCTCAGTGGCAGGGCATATGGGAAGTGTCTCTCCCTCCCCACTGTGACATCTACTTCAGTGAGCTGTCCTCTTCACATAGAGGGCGGCGCTGCTGTGTGAGCTTCGAAAAGTTACTTCCATCGCTTGACGTGACACCGACAGCACAAACGGAATAAAGCTGAGTAAACAGAAACAAACTTATCATAATCTTGTTTTCCCTTCTATGTGACTTTACCGAAAGAACCAAGAATATGAATCCCTGCAGTCACCAAAGCTTTAAATCGAAATTTAAACTTATCATAAGTTAGGAAAAGTCCTTATCCACGTGTATTATGTTACGCCGTCCAACATGCCCTTGTGTTTGAAAGTATTTTATGATCACTGTGGACCCTGGTGCACAGCACATCGCAAATAGTCCCTTTAACTCTCATTTCTGTCTTCTCTTCCATTCCAGTAAAGACAGAGCTGATGCATTGAAGGCTTGCTGCCCGTAGTTTAGAAACGTTTCCTACGGGAAGCACGTTAACCCGCGTTGGCGCGTGTACACGCGCGCTTGCATCAGGGTGGGGCTGATCGCGAAGCTCGACTCGGACAAGTGGAGCAAGCGGGCGTTCCGCTTCTACCTGCTGGTGCTGCTCATGGGCCTGGCGCGCGACGCCTACGAGGTGGCGCTGCTGGTGGACAGGGAGGCGCGGGCGCGGGGGAAGCGAGGGGGCCGGTCCGGCGGCGCCGTGGCCGAGTGGGCCAATGGAGAGGAGTACTCCCAGGGAAGCGGGGACCCGGCGCGGCTTGGCACGCGGGTACGCGCTCACGCGGGCACACGGGCACACGCACCGTCTTCACGTCCGCTGTTGCAGGCACGCGCACACGCGTGTCCGGCCTATGCTAATTCTAGAAATTGTATTCATCATCGTTACGGCGACTCGGTTTAAAAGGTTCTACTGGGTATGGCTGTGGATGCTGATTCATCTTAGGAAAACATGAAATAGATTTGTTTGTACATTATATAAACCTGAGGTGCTTAGCGGGCTATGCTTTGAACTCGGTGACCCTTGTTTCTCGGATATGGCTGATATCAATGGTATCAGAACCGGCCCTTCCCTCACCAACCCTCACTGAAATTTGCTCCGAAAAAAACCCCCCATGACTGACACAGCATAGTGAGGCCATACTTACATTTACGTACGAGTTTTGGCAAGACTGTAACACCATCGATTCTTTGCTGCGCGTGCAGGTGCGTGGGTACTGCGCGCTGACGTGCCACGTCATGCGGACGAACCACGCGGTGCTGCTGGACCTGGTGAAGAACCTGTGCGACATCGTCATCCCGCTGGACCGCCTGGGCCTGCGTCAATCGTCGCCCGGCGTCGTGGGCCTGTGCGGGGTTATCTCCTCCGTGCTTGGAATCCTCCAGATCACGCACCCCTGGCTCAAGCTCAAACCCTGAGCCCATCGGCGATGCCACCCCGGGGGAAGCTCGTACACACCTCTTTTATTCTAATTGCACATCAGAGCCGCGTTAGCTTGTTTTTTCCACCGCAGAAGTTGAGCCGTGCCAACAACGTAACACGCTGTGAATGCAGGCGCACGTCGAAAACGCGGTGATGCTTGGTCCTCGGGTGTATTGACTGAAGTTGCATTCAGTGAATGCGTCATTAGCACCACCCCTGGCAGTAGTTGGTCTCCAGCCAGATTTAAGGATCCCGTTTGAGGCCAGCGTATCACGGTTTGGTTTCCGTTCAACGTGGGAAATATCCAGTGGAGAACCACTTTGTGGCACAGCCCAGAGCCCTGCTCCGGCTCCTAATGTGTCAATGGATGAGGGGGGGGGGGATACTCTACCAAAAACAATACTGTAACACCATCGATTCTTTGCTGCTCCGATTGTCAGAATTTATTTCCAAGGGAGGAAAAAAAACCAACGGGTTTTGCTAATTTCGCTTTCATGATTTTGGTGGCATCGAATGTTCAATGGCAAATTTGGCGCGTGCAAGATTGGTGTTTTAAAAGCGCACAGCAATTCCCTGGCGCCGAATTTTACTTTGGCCTGCGGTCGAGATTGACGGTAGAGGGGACGTCGACTGTAAAGACGAACCAATGAAATTTCCTGATGCGTGGAGCCCTTCAATCAGTCAGTGGATTGATCATGGACGGTAACGACTCGTCTCACATTTAGTGACCATATAGATAACATTTTAAAAAGTTGCACTTACGAAAATTAGCAGACAATCGTGACCTAAACTCCGTAGCTGCCCACGAAGTTATATTTGGGAGTTTTTGTTCGTTATAAAGAACGATTAATACAAGTAGGAACAGTTCCACACTGCCCACCAGGGGTTATTTGTCTGTTGTGCACAGCCATGCCCTCGATTTGTATTTCAGAGCACTTCGGGCGGGCTCAGCACGTGACGCGCCGCCCCACGCAGTTTGCGCGGCGTGACACGGATCGCACGAATGCGCTGTCCAACCAAGTTCCTACCTGCCCACTCCGAAGGAACGTGTTGACTGCATACTTCACACTTGCTAACATCACGTTTAAGCGTTCCGAATGGAACTCCACCTACGAATGGTTGACAAACTACACACAACGCTTGCAGCAACAGTTTGTGACTTGACAAGAAGCAATAATGGAGAGTTAAGCCATTTCCGTATATCCTTTTTGTAATTTGAACAGAGTGCATTTCGCAAAGCAACATTCATTTTGCTTTGTGTATTAATGTAAAATTGCTTTCTCTACAAATGTAGTGCGTTTATTTGCGTGGGTAAGCGCTGTTTGACTTGCTTGGATGCGATCAACCCGGAACGGTTGGAAAATTACAAGCAACACTTTGGATAACATTTTGCAGCAGTTTAATTTGCAACATCAATGTAAATAACTTTTGATAAACACATGTACAATTGAACAGCTTAAATGCACGTTTTGTATATAAGAATGCAACCCCTGTCAACACGATGTGAAGAACGAGCTCACTGAAATTTGGGGTGAAAATGTAAAATCATTGTCAATTTCAGACCCTTTATATAACACGGAACTAAAGATTATTCTTACACATTTGAATGTTTCGTGTAAATTGAATTGAAAGGACGTTCAGTAACTACATTTGGAGCAGTACATTGGATGTTCAGGTTCTTGAATGCTCAAGTGGCTTTTGATAAAATTAAACATCGAGTTGTAATGCTAAATCTTACGTGAACAATAATCCTGTTCAAAATTGAATGTATTTAATAAAAAATATATATCTTATTACCTTCTCAATTTAAATTGTGATTGTGGATATTCAGTTGCGTATTTATGAAAGCGACGTTGAGAGCTTGTTCCGCACTGGTCATAACCAAGCTATACACTTGTAAAACAGTTGTACGTCTGGTCACGACCAAAATCATTGACCAATAAACTGGTCAGTGACCCCCAGCTTACCAACCCGCACTTACAACCATGGTGCATGATGGCCGTCTCTCAATGGCCGTGTCTCTCTCAGTGGGTTCATGTTAGCATGACCGACATTGGTATTGGCAGACTGATAGGGCTGTTGGACATTTTAAGTGGTGTGTTTTCGCTAAGTTGTCCCTACCTGAAGGACGTTTGTGTTGCGCCCGAAACGGCGTGATTTAATTAATTATTTTTCCCACCGACGTGACTTTACCGAAAAAAAACAAAGAGTATGAATCCTTGCAGTCAGGAAAACTTCAAATCTAGAATTATTTTTTTTCATTACAAAGGAAAACGACGAAGGGAATGTCGTGTTGACAGAGTAAGACCACGAGTCCTTGGGCATGCTGTCCCAAAATAGTTTTTATTTGGGCAGAGATTGCAAAGACATCACCGTTCTCAAAACGCCGGACAAATCAACAGCAAGTACACACAGCACATCCTGCCCTAAATGCCGGCCAGAAAAAAAAAACAGTGCGTTTCTACGTAGATGAGAATATAAACGCCATGAGCAGGCACAGAATACTGGTATGACGGACCGCACCATCGCCTGCACATGGAGATGCAAACAAACTGGATTTGTTCTGGTTGGAAATTGGCACCAGAAGTATGTGGCATGAATGCAGTTTTGAAAAGACCGATCCATCTGCATGCTTATTCTTGGAACAGTGGCTGCAGGGCAAGCCAGCTTTAATATTCGCGTCACTGCAGCCGGAGCCAATCCAGGCGCTGCATTTAGGCGAGTACACCAGTTCTCAAAATATGAATTTCTACCGTTGCACAGGCGATTAAATTTTATATTGTACAGCAATTCAAAATGACCAACGCAGTCGAGTATTTAAAAACAAACAGAAAATAAACCTTTTGAAAACCCCAGGCTTCTCTTGCACCGAGAAAATCTGGTAAACTGTCCCTCAATTCTACATTGACAGAGCGTGGAAAAACAGCACAAATTTTGATGTTAAGTTTGCATGGAAGCCACGAGAGCCGTGATGGCGCAGCACATGGCAACGCTGCGAAAATGCACAAACTTTCATTTCCCAGATTATCACGACAGCAAAAAAAAACGAGTACCATTCACGTGCTCTTACGCGAGGGTCGTCTCATTTTAAACAATAGGGCAGGTCACACTACACAAAACTTGCAGGTTTTGTTTAGCAAAGCCGTTAAAAGTATTTTGTTTGCTCCTGCAACCAAACACGTACTTTGTTTTAAGTTAAAGGCAAGCACGCGTGTCCCACGTGCTCGCCCTCACAGCATTCTCTCGCTCATCCATCCATCCCTTCAGCACACAACCACTCTCAACATTTCCAATTTCCAGGGCTGAATTTTGGCCAAGGTTGCTTCAGTCCTGGGGCAGGCCAGCCCAGGTGCCACTTTTCACTTCCATGTGAGTGACGAAAACAAAATGGAATTCAGGCTCCACCGCATGCCACATGAGACGTTGCATGCCCTGGCAGTCTTATAACGACTTCAGCTTTGCACAGAAAGTGTACGCACCATAGCAGCATTCAATACTGAATTATAAATGGACTACCAGTAAACGCACTCTAATCATCCTATGCATGTTTAGTGGCTGGTCATCAAAACTCATTCAAAAGCCCACTGTAATCATGTTATCAACATTTTAAGATTAACTTGCGCATATTAACTACACGTTAAATGCTTAGCAGTACAGGATTCGGCTTGGAAATGCAATTAAGTAATAAAGTACATTATTCTCTCTTTCAACAGAGAGGGAGTAGGCAGCTGTTTTTTCCCCATCCGAAAAACTAGCGTAACTATATATTATTTTGTGCACTCGGCAACTCCCGGTAGAGAAGGTACAGCGAAGCAAATTCCTTTATTTTGCTTTTTGCACTTTTAAGACACATGCAGTGGATTGATAGATTTAAATGGACGCTTTATTTTTGTCAATCCGTTTCGTTTGTCACCATAAATATGCTGAGAATTGGGTCGTAAATAATTATCATTAAGTTAATCCAGATGTTTATACCTTGTGCGCGTATCGTGTCAAATGTACACCGATGCAAAAAGCAAAACTAGTTGAAAAGCATCATTTAGATGTGGTCTTTGTGAAGATCATATGCTAGTCTTTCCCCTCCCCTCCCGCCCCCCCACCCAGTTTTAAATTCCCTGGATTTTCCAGTGAACATCAAAACTAAACTATTAAATTACAGAAAACATTCTCAAGAGTAAGCCCACGCATTTAGTGAGTCTTCCTCAGCGGCATGACGTCCCCGTTAAACATCCCAATTCTGTAGTTCTGATCCACAAACACCACCAGCTTTGTCCGCAACAGAACGTGAAGTGTCGAATCGTGTTCACGAGTAAGGGAATATAATACAATGTACAACACTAAATCCAAACATTTAGCGGCAGCTGAGATTCCCCCAAGGGCGCAAAAGAAAGCATCGCATTAAACCAGTTGTATCCAACTTTGTCTTCTTTGTCTAAAATAGCTTGCATTTAAAAGTAACTTTAAGGAAAAGTTTGCCACTGGGTAAGAGGTAAACTTTTACCCCAAAGCCCCAATTACAGCCATACTGCCCATATTGCCCACGCACCACGCAGTGCATCTATTTACACCACAAGTAGTAAGACGTTTCGGGGAAAAGAAATTAACTCCTCCGCACAGTTAAATGGTTCTCCCTGACATGAGGCATCATAAAAGCATGCATGTTCGCTGTGTTGCGCGGGTTTGAGTCAGGGGGGCAAATGAATATAAAGTGCTGTTGTTCTGAAAGATGGCGACGTTGTGTAAGGAGTAAAGCATCTTCACAATAACGTGGTAACCTATGTAGGTCAGCGTGTGTGTATCACTGTGGCAAGTGTGTAATTCCTGCGGCAGTTAATGACCAAGACTCGTAAAGACGCAATGTAACGCAGATTAACAGAAACAAGCAGGAGAGTAATACACTTAAGACACCTTTTTGCAGCAGCCTTGCACACAGCTGTGTAATGAATGAGCAGAGAGGCAGTCAAGGCAATTTTGTAGCCGCGATATTTGTTAACACCACGCTACATATCGGGTGCCACGGTGGTGAGATGTTAACTACCTCGCCTAATATACAGGAAGTCGTGGGTTCGATCCCAACCACTGAAGCCTACACATTTGGAGTTTGCATGTTCTCCCCATGATTGTGTGGATTTTCCTCCTAGTTCTTCCCTCCGCATTTAGAATCATCGTGCGTTTAGAGTGTATTTGGCTGCTGTAAATTTTCGCGTGATAAGCCACTTTGTTGAGCTAAAATTTGTGGCCAGGTCGCTTCTGAAAAAGAGCTCTGAAGCTCAGTGGGCCTTAGCTGGTAAAACAAAATATACATGTCACCGCGTGTGCCAGTGACACCTAGAGGATAAGAAGCGAAGTTTAATTATATGAGTGACCTCACCTAACACGGGCGGGGGGGGTGTGTGCATGAGCCTCTCCCTATTTCACAGACAAAAAAGGATTATACCCAAAGAAGGATTTGGCTTGAAGCCACGGCTTATGTGTGTACCACCGTGTGTGTGGAAGCGTACAACTTGTACTATACTGGTCATTATTTCTAAAAATACACTTAAAAAAGGTTTGTTAGGAGCCATGGGAAAGGGCAATTCGTGCCTTGGCATAGGGGAGGCAAACAGATCAAAAGACTCACGACTCCACACCTGAACCCCCATGAGCTCAATGGGGCTTCTCGGTTAAACCTCCCAAATAACTAAGAGAGCCCTTGAAAAGCGCCTAATATTAAATAACCCAACCGAGAAAGGAAAACGCCTACACCACAACAGCCCGATATAATTTTTTTTTACAAAGGGCCAACACCCTACACATATGCCACGGTCCATGAAACATAGCCCCCTGTACTGCGCCCAGTCCTAGTGCACAAAATTATTTTGGCAGCAATGCACCGTGATGGTCCAGAGTGAAACCCGTGCAGCCCCGGGCTGCGTAACGCCACTGTGCAGGAAATCAAGCGCCGTGAAGAAGCCACAAGCGATTCAGGGGGCCACTTCTGCACGCAAGGGAAATCGGCACCACGCTAACTCTCTTTTTTCTTAGTCAAGGAATCCAAGACCTTATGCCAATTACACCATGAAACGCATCAACTTGGGCTGCCGAAGGGAAAACAACGACCATGGTCAAGGAACATAAATTGAAACTTGGCCACGCTGCCTTACACGTACCATCTGCCAATGCCCGCTATGAAATGTTTTTTTTGCAGTTGCTTTTATTTAGTTTTTTTTATGGCTTCCTCGTAGCTTGGCTGAAGTGAGCCTCCCCCGGTTGACCCTCCGCCTCAAAGAGATGCCCGACGCTGAGAAGCTCGCAGAAGCTGGTCGACAACATTTGGGATTGCCGAAATGAAAAACGGCGCTCTCACGGCGGGGGGGGGGGGGGGGGGAAATGCTACGGAGTTTGAAACGGTGCTACCAGACGGTCACACTGGTCTGATCGTACTCCATGATGAGGTGCTTGATGTGAGACAGCTTGTGGTGCAGATACTGGCAGCGGTGTTTTTGTTCACGGAAATTTGGGTTGATCTGGAGTTGAAACGAAGGAAGGGGGGTAGGGGGGACAAACAACTGCTAACATGAGCTCGAAGTCAAGCCAATGCTGTGATGCAAGATCAAATTACGAAACATAATATATTTTAAGTTATTACATTTTGATGAGTGCGGCAGTGTGGTCATGCTTAGTGCATATCACAAGGCTGTTATCTAAGCAAGCAAAGCATGTGCAATCATCTATTACAGCAGCAATGTATATCTACACGAAGCAGCAGGCACCTTTAAATATTAATCTAACAACTTGAAATAATGACTCTCGTACCCCGATATGCTTACCTTTTTTATCTGCTTGTATTCTTTCAAAACTTGGTCCTGAACACTCTGCAAAATAAAACGAAAAGCGTTATGGCAAGATGTTTATTCAACGGTATAACCAGACTTAGGTTGACCGCTGGGGTGCACGCAGCTGGATCCGCAAGCCTGGCTTCGACAGCGTTCTACTAGATATGTACTACAAACATCGAAGAAAGGCCCTTCCAATGTTTAGGCGAAAGGAAAGGAAAACCCTCCCCACATCAAAAAGCAAAACAAAATCAGCTTCACAACACAGCTTATATCCGTTCACCACATCAGAGCCCGCATGAAGGCGCATCAAAGTGCACATTTTATTGCTGCGCCCCCGACTTATTTACAGCGGCTATTTTGGTCTAGACGTGCACGCGCGGGAGCGAGGTGTGTGTGTGTGTGTGTGCGTGCGTGGCCACGCGCGCTCCGACCTTGTACTCCTCCGTGCTGGGCTGCAGCTTGCGCAGCTTCGCGTCGAGTTGCACAAAGTGCTTCGTGACATTCTCGATGCGAGCGTGCAGCTCCCGGTACTCCTCGTACTCCGCGTTGAAGTCGTTCTTGTAACTCTGACGCTGCTCTGGGGACGCGATGGGTTTGTAGTTTCTGTCGGGTGGCAAGGGTTCGGGGGGGTTGGCAATCATGGGATTTGGGTGTCATGATACACCCCCGAAGGCTCGTGTTGTACACAGCTGTGTGGATTTTTGTTTGTGGCTGTGGTTTGAGTTTAATGTGTTTTAGCGAAAACAATGTCTTTTTTGACGAGAAAATATTTCGAGGTTCTAGATCGGCAGTGTTTAAAATTCTCACGTTAAGTTCAACCCACAAGTAAAGATTGTCATCTCAACGGACTCTTATCTGGTTACAAAGTTTACGTACTGTATACATAAATTCCAACGCATTAGTCAGTACGTTTCTACTGTACAAATGACAACTAACGTTTTCAGATGAAAACCTTGGACTTTAGCAGTAAACAAGTGCAAAAGTTCATGTCAACGCTTCCTATAAAACAAACAAAACATGACTTTTTACAACGGGGAATTACTACGAACCATTGCAGGACAGTGCTCGGTGCACATTTCATAAGGGGGAGGTGGATTTCGTTACTTGGTGCACAAAACTCTGACACGTGAAGTTCGTGTCGCGCTCACAGGGGCAGACCATGACGCGTACAACGTGCGAGACTCACATCACGTAGTCGGGGACATCTGCCGTTGAAGTTGTGACATTCAGAGTCATGTCAGCCTCTGTGTCCCCTGGGCAAAAACACAAAATACAACGTTAAAAACAATACGCACGCAAGTACTTCGCAAACCCAAACGTTTTATGCGACTAGAGCTAATGGGTAGAATTAAAATTACCCGAAGAGGCGATTTCATTGGGCGCTCACTTAAAGACTGGAGACATTTTAAGTGCCAGCGACAAGTAAGTGAGTGCGTATTACCTCGATCAGGTCTGCACCTAAGTTCCAATAATTTGTTTCCGGTCATGTTGTTTTCAATCCTGGGCACGATTTAATTTTCCAAGCAGACACCCGAAATTTACAACACCAAATAAACAGCGATGCTCCATAACTTTATTGTCCCCCCCCCGTTAATAGGAGGACTGCCATCAAAATAATTGCTCCACAATTAATGTGGGATGCGCGGTAGCAAATGCCGCCGTGGAAACAACACTCCTCTAGGCAAGTGCACCGTGTGACATCGTGTCAAACTAATCATCTAGAACTAAGGGTATTTACAGAATGAAAGTGTTCACATAATGGCAGGGCAATTACACGGAGCGACGAACACATTTGTCGGTGCCGAAAATCAGGCCGACGGAACGGTCCGTCCACCGCGCGTTTGTCCCCGATTCTACAGCCACTGCCAATCAGCTGCAAGGCAACGCCAGAGGGCAACATTGTGCCACCATTCATTACAATCGGCTGTTCGCCATTGCAGCCCACTTACCAAGTGGGTTGTCTCTGGGTCCGTACAAACAAAAATATCCCAGGAACAGAAACATAATTCAGTGTAGTGAAATACGAGCACACATTTTGTGTGGATCACTAATTTCAGCCGTGCGGAGGTTTACTGAATATTTTTTTTTTTAATTTTTTTAAAATCTTATTACGTACGAGGCTGAGTGGACGAATCGTAAATACAAGCCCTGAGTAATTCAATCCATTCTCAACGTGCATACGCCTAATATTAAATAAAATATAGGAATGACACTTGCAAAACTGCCAACCTGTCAGCTGTGAAATTAATAACAAACGAGGTCATCCCTAACAACAAGCAGTGAAGCAAGGCTTGGGTACTGTTACGCCCTCATGTATCGAAAGCCAACGGTGACTTAACCGGTGACTTAACCGTTTCAACGCTATAGTTGAGAAACTGTGCCGATGTTAATGACAGGAAGTAGTTCCAAACGTGGGCCAAGGGTTTACACTCTCTGAATCGACGCCCCACAGCAGAGCGCTAACTACTAAATCCCGCCTACACGGCGCCTTGGCGGGGCGCCCACAGTGGGCAGCATCCCAGCGACTAATGCGATACAGCTGCTTTGTAGCTGCCATCCTCGCTTGAAAACTGATTAGCCTCGTAGAGGCCAATGTTCAATCTGTGCAGCGCACTCGCAGAGCAGAATGGCAAAGGCGGCACAACAAATAAAACGGCTTTGTTCCGACGTGAAGCCCAATTTTGAACAGGCGGTTGCCAACGCACTCCAAATCTGTATCTACATCCTGTGCTGGAAACCCAGAAACTAACATACTTTAATAAATAATTTACTTAATGCCAGGCAGGTCTCTCCCTGCCCGCACCACGTGACCCATCGTCCCTTGCAGACCAGTCTATCCGAGGGCTCTACAAAAACGGGATGCGCCATCTCCTCCTTCGGTGAGAACAAATTCGAGAAAGGTCTAATCTGACCAACATCACCAAATGATAATTAACAATAAAACTTAACAATTCAACCCAATTTTTTATATGCATTCCTCCTTTCTTTTCCTGGAATCGTTTTGTGTGGGGAAGAGGGGCGAGACCGGACTGTGTTGGTGACTGCCTATAAAGACTGGGCTGAACGCAAGTACAACGGCACTGCTTATTCACAGGGCGGTGTGCCGACAATCCAAATCCGAACTTATGAACCTGTAACGGAGCCTTTTTCAGGCGGAGGGAAAACGTTTCTCCTCTCCCTGCCTGGGAAATGTGTCAGGTCTACCGTGACGACGCCGCCGCCTCGAGATAGCCCTCCCTAACCGGCCTTCCTGGGACAGCAGCAGCATGTCCAGCCGAGAATGCCGTGTCAATGGTGCGGGGGAGAACGCCACACGGCCACTCTGCAGATCTCCGCCAGATAAACTCCAGCCCTTCCCAGCTCACAAGGCCGCCACAGCCCTGGTCGAGTGGCGATGACACCGGCCCACCGGACCCACCCTTGCCTCATATGCCTCTTGAATGCACTCCGGCACGCTCTGCATAGAGGCTGGTTGCCGCCTTCTTGTGCTGACCGTACAACACACAAAGAACGGCTCTGACCGAACCCAACCCGTGCAGCCTGCCACCCCCCCCCCCCAGCCACGTGCTAGCAAAATTCCCAGCGCAGAAAAAAGCAAGTACAATATTCTGGTTGACGTGAAGCTCTGCCAAGGCCTTGGGAACAAACCCTGGGGATGTTTTCAACGACTGCTCTTTCGTTTGACATTACTGTAAAAGGGAGGGTTATAGCCAAAGCTTGTAGCTCGCTAACCCTTCTTGCCTAGGTTATGGCCATCATGAACACTGTCTTAAGAGTCAAAAGACGTTCCAGGCAGATAGCGGAAGGCTCAAAAGAAGCTTTGCAGAACCGTAATAAGCACCAGATGAAGGTTCCAGTGGCTCCTACTCTTCCTTTCTAAGTCAGTAAATAATCACTGCCTTTTTTTTCCTGCCCCTTGTTCGAGGTTTCCTCTCCGGAACCAACTCCATTCAACAGGAATCTTAAAAACGATGACCAAGTGTTCAACAATGACATGAAAACACGGCCACTCCCGGAGTCATTAATCAACATTTGATAAACTTAAGGGTGTGCTCATATGTTGGCCAATAAATAAAGTGCAGTATTACCACGTGGCTGCCAATTGAGAAGTCAAAAAGGTCAACCTCGCATCTGCAGCGGTGCTGAGCTTCCACCAGACACGTTCTCTTGGGGAGCTACTTGGGCTGCGTCCACCCATCCGGTGGAAAAAGCGCCAACAATGAAGCTACGCCCAGCACATTCCAGTTCTCTACCAGAGCCTATGGGTCTCCATGCTAGTCTACGCGCGATGCGTGGTGATAATGCACCAGAGCTGGGCACCCATGAAGACGCCAGCTCTCCTGGGAAGCCGCACGGGGCTGTCTGCACACGTCTGCTGCGGCACACGCCGATGATGATGACGCCGCCACCGCCAGCGCGTTCTATTTACTCGGTGAATCCGTGCGAAGCACCCGAGGAGACGGGAGAGAATCCGAAGCGGGCTTTAACTACACCTCGTCGATCCAGAGCCGCGGGACGCCACCGAGGGAGCGAGACGCGACCCGAACGCGTACCTTCGTTCACTTTGGGATTGAGGTCCATCTCCTCCTTGATGTTCTCGATGTCCTCGCGCGCCTCCGCAAGGCTCCGTGCATCCTCATCTTTCCTTCTCTCCCGGTCTCGGTTCTTCTTGGCTTTCTTTCTACTCCTCGCGCCGGCGTCGGAGGCCCGCTCGGCCAAGTTCGAGGCTCCCTCCCGCGTGGCGCTGTTGTCATTCGCAAGCGTTCGCTCGGCTTGGCACTTGCTCTCCTTGTTCGCGACGCAAACGTCATCTGTCCTGAGGCCGGTGGCCGTCCTGTGCTCTGTCGCTCTGGCGGCAAGTGGCTCGGCGCCGGCATCGCCGCCCGGCGAGGACGACGTCTTGGCGACGGAGCTGGAGCTCACCTGGCTCGACTCCTCCGCCGGAGCTTTGGAGACGTTCTGCGCGCCGGCCGCGGCGCCTTCGTCGGAGCTGCTCACAAGCGTGAAGGTGGTGTCGCAGCGGCGTTTGGCCGACTCGGCGGCGCCGCCGTCCGAGATGGGCCTGGCCGTCGTGTACGCGTTGCCGGTGGTTGGGATCGGGCGGTGGGGCTTGGGGACCGCCACCCGCGGACCCACGGATTTGTTGTTTGCGTGACCGTTGAATGTGGGCGGCACGCGGCTCGTCAGATGCGAGACACGCTGCTTCTTGCTCGCCTTTGGGTCCACAAATTCTGCCGGAAGCGTTCGCTTTTGCTGCTGTAAGAAGAAATAAAATTGTAAACACCTGGACGTTAATTATTTACGTTTTAAAAATGAGTTCTGGTCACATGTACCTATGCCAAGGCTGCGTGGTGCCGCCAATGCACAGATGCAGCCGATGCAAACATAAAAAAAATATTTTGGCATCAACGTAAAAAAATCGCTGGGATTGAACACAAACTCAATGCTGAGTAACATCTTGCGATTGTTCCAGAGGATGCTGTTACCTGTGGAGTAGACGCATGGCTGTCTTTAACAGGGCTCAACCTTGCCAGCGGTTCAACCATAGCTGGAGAATTTTGACTCTGCGAGCTCTGCAGTCCAGAGGATTTCCTATAAAATACAACATCACATTGCGCTCAATAGCAGCAAGCATATGGTGAAGCACAACAAACTGCACAAATGTACATACTGCAAAGCAGCAGTGCCTTTTTGAGTTTGGTTCCCTGCACAACATGGTTTGGTAATGCATATTCATCTGATAAAAGACAAGTGGTCACTGATGCTCGATGATGGAACTACAAGGTGTGTCTCAACACAAAGACACGTTCACAAAGTCGCATACGACTCTCCTCATCCCTGTACGTGTCGTGCCCCTTGGTCAATCCACTGCTGGATGAGGGCCTCCTTAAGCGGGGGAGGGGGGGGTGTTATTTGACCATACTTCACCACGCTCGTTAGTGCGGGTCAGAAACTTCAGAGCATGGTATAGTACAAGGGAGGATGCTGAACTGCCTTCTGCAGCAGCAATAGAAGCAGCTTATGACACCTGTTTCATGCACAATGGTTGCCTATCAAAGCAATATACAAGCTCAAACCAGCTTAGCTTCTGAGCTCTCACGACAGTGGACGCATTCCAGGTGTCATAACTGTAACAGCGGCTTACCCTGCTCCTCTTGCCACCATGGTGTTATATACTCCACCGTTCGCTTTCACAATGGAAAATGCAGCTCCATGGGCAACGGGAGGCTATGCAAGGTGACTCTGGCGTCCTTTCCTCGCGTTTTGACCCTGTGCTCATTAAATTTAGCCGTAGATTTTGCACAGCTGCAAATTCTTACAACGGCGACATTTCCAAGAACACGTTGGGCACGCGGGCTGTTTTTGGGGACACTTTTGTTGAAATAATTAAAGGCAGAATTGCTTGCATCATCACACGCGCAGTAGGGGAGACCAGTCTAGAAAGTGCACAAGTACAATCTGACAAAAAACAATTTTTTTTAAAGGTGCCGAAAGGGAATTAAATCAGAGGCAAAACGACTAAATCCAAAAGAGCCACGGCATCACACAACACATTGCATGGCTTATCAAAGCAAGCGCATTTTCAGGCGCCAGTGAGTCGGCCAACTTGTATTCACACGGACTCTCAACACCTCACAAAACTACAAAATGTTCATAAGCGGCCAAAACGCCTCAAGGGGGCAATTTTATTCTTACGCAACAGTAATCCATGGCGGCAGATCGTTAGAAAAGTCGCGTTACATAAACTTGCCGAGATCCACAGCGTTAAGGTCGTAAGTGAAATGCCAGGCTCAACATGATTATTAATTAAGAAAAATCTTTTAAAGACATCGATATTCACTTTCCATTACACAAAGCTCATGGTTCCCCCCCCTTGCTCGTTTGTATTTATATTTATAATTTTTTAGTTCACAAAGCCGCAGAAAATTACTGCCATACAATGCCAAGCAGTTGGTCAAGTTTGGTCCAGCATTTCCAATAAAGAAGCCATTTACACGTTTTAACAATTTCATTGTATAGGGAGAACTTTCCAAACCATTGGCTGTCTCCAAAAATAGAGCCTTTATGAACCTCAGAAATTAATGTGACTAATATTGAGATGCCAGCACACACTGAACCCGCCGCTAAAAATGTGCCTGCTAGAAGAAAAAACCCCGAGGTCTCTCACTGAACCAATTTGAAAGATAATGAAGTGGTAAAACGTATCCCGACAAAAGGAAATTAAAAATACATCACTAGCCATACTGTGGAAATGCAACAGCGTCTATTTTAGATTTGAAGCTTTCGTGACTGCAAGGATCCATACTCTTTGGTTCTTTCGGTAAAGTCACGTAGGTGAAAATAATAATAAAATAATAAAATGTAAATAAAGTGAAAACAACTAAATTAAATAATTTTATTTAGTTGTTTTCACTTTTTTATTTTTATTTCATTTTATTATTATTATTATTTTCACCTACGTGACTTTACCGAAAGAACAGCGTCTATTTTGCTAGGCAGCTGTGAGACATGGCACGTGGACGCTCCTCACCGTGCCACAAGCCTCTGCATCAGCTGCCTCTCCTCCTCCGAGTAGCCTGGCCAATCCTTCTGTAGCTCCCGGTACAGGGAGTCTCTGAGGGTGAAAGTGTTGTCCTTCGCATTGAGCACTGCCACCTGATGAGGAGGGGAAAATGAAAAACAAAAATCAAACAACAACAACAGTCTCAGAACACCACTCAAGACCGCTTTACTTTCACGGACAATTCGCTTGTGTCAAGCAGTGGCAGTCAATGACCCCTGAAACAAAGAAGCCTCTATTCCCCCCTTGGGTTCGTACACAAGCAGACTTTTCACTGGACTCCTCTCCATTACCACGCAACAGATGTAGCCGATGCATTCGGTTGCTTAGTGACAGCGGATTCTCGTAAGTGTACATTGCCGGCATCTACGGTGATAAAAGCGTGAATTGCGGGCTCGCTCAAAGGTGACTTCTCTTAGCTGCCTCCAGTGCATCGGAACTCCCCTCTCATTTTGAGTCGTACCGATTGATGCTTCACAAAGAATGGCTCATTAAAGCAACAATGAGCAACCAATCAGTGCCTTAAACCTGAATAATATCACTGGGCGCTGGTGACATCTGCTGGCTAGTCAAAAGCGTGAGAGCCTCCATCAATCTTTCAAACGCTCTTTCAACTGCCCTCCAATCAAAGTCCCCGGTGAACAGATGGTCCGAAACAATGCACGAGAGAGCGCCTGGTAATCCCTGGGTCATTAATCACAACGGGCACGGCATGCTCACGTGTGAAAAACCAGCCTCGCGATTGTCAGCATTTGAAGAGGCGATACTGTTAGAATGCAGGAAAGGCAGGCCTACGTGTAAATTAGGAACGCAGTATACCGACTGCTAATATACACCTGAATTACTGTACGCATGAAACCGTATAAAACATTCATGACAATCGTGAAAGAGTCCAAGAGACTTTGTAATACACCAAAATTACACAGTCTCACAGATGTATCTATATACTACCGTATTTGACTCTAATACTGCAGATGCTCTACTAAAACATTGAATTACAGAATGGAAATCATAATCGGGGTACATTTTGGGTGCAAGCATCCGACAGCAATTGTCGGTGCTCATTTAAAAACGGTCGGGGAAACTGCTGCACAGAGATGACAGACGCTGCACGGTGCATTTAAGGACACATGTAAAGCGGTGGATGCATATATTAGCCACGAATACACAGCTGTGACTTAACCTAGATATATAATGGCATTAACCAGAACCCCAGAGCATCGGCCCCAGCAATAGCTTTTCATTACTGCAAAGTGCAAAGGCTTGTCACTTGCTTGATAAAAGCCAGACAAAAATAGCAGAAAATGTAAATCCTATTTGTACTCAAACGCTGTCCCCCATCCCTGCACAGCCAGGTGTGGGTGGTGTCTGCTTGCGAAACACAAATTTGCTCCTCGCTGTCCCGCTTATAAAGATGTCAATGCTTCGCCGCTGATGCAAATTGCACGCTAAGTGGCGTACATCAATCTTCATGTCCCAGGCCCGCACAGGGAAGCAATGTCCATTTTTCAAAATGAGGAGGCCCAAGCTGAAAGACGGTGAGTCAAGTGGAACACATCGGCGAGATTGTAACTTTGTTCCAACTATCCTACTAAAATATCAAATGTTTTTAGAATTTTTACAGGATTACAGCATTTCTGATATTTTTTAGCCAACAGGAAAAATAATCGTGTCATTTTCTCCAGGAAAATACAAGATAATCTATTTCCTATGCTTTACTGGTTGTAATTACCGGTGAGAGGTCATACTCGAATTGTAAATGTTGTGGGTTTACTTTCCAACACTAGTAACGAATTGGCATGTTTTGACTTAAAGCTTTCGTGACTGCAGGAATTCATATTCTTTGGGTCTTTCGGTCAAGTCACGTAGATAGAAAAAATCATTTAAAAAATATCGCGATGTTTCGATCGCAACACAAGCGGTCGAAACGTCGTGATATTTTATTATTTTTCTTTATTTTTTATATCTACGTGACTTTACCTAAAAACCCAAAGAATATGGCATGTTTTGTTCACGTGACAAACCTCACTCATTGGCTGTGTCGGGTGGTGGCGGGTTTAATGACATTCATATTGAAGTGAACTAACCCAAAAAACCTGTTATGGATGTAGTAGGAACAAATGTCGTCTTAAACTACTTGATGCAATTTTGAAATGTCTTTGCCACTTACGCTTACATCATCCACATGTTTGGTTTCAACACAACTGAAGCAATTATGCAAAAAAAGCCTGAGCCCATATTTTGCTTTAATTCTCCAACAATGTGTAATTTCACACATGCGCTATAGTGGATTTACCGTATTGCATGAGCACCACAACATAATTTGTTATGAACCGTCAACGGCCACACCTGTAATAGCACCCAAGTCGAGACTGTTGCCACCAGACAGAAGACACGGTGTGCCACTACAGCGGAGGGGGGGAGGGGTTGCTGACGCCTTCGCAACGCCACCGCTCACCTCGTGGCCAACACGGTGATGGCATGCGACGGAGTATCGACAAGGCTCAATTATTACAACGCACTACTCTACGGAGCGTCCGATAAAAACATTACAGAGCTGCAGCGTGTACAACATTCTTTGGCACATGTCGTCACGGGTACTGCAAGATCTGACCATGCCTGTCCAGTGCTTGCTGAGCTGCATTGGCTTCAGGTTGCCAAAAGATACATTATAAGGTCGCGCTCATTGTACACAAAGTGCTTTCCACAAATGAGCCGCAAATGAATCACAATGCCTTGCTGATTTCGTCAAGGCGCATAAACCATCACGTGAACTCTGGTCATCCTTGCAGCAGCTTTTGGCTTGCCACTGAACAAAGATGGTCAACTGTATCGCGCACGTTCAGATGCTTTTCTGCGGCCATCTGGAACGCTCTCCTCTCCGATATTAGGAAGCCACTAGAGCTATGCGCTTTTACACCTAGACTGAAAACTGATACTGGTAGGAACCTCCTGATTACACCAGCCCACAGGGGATTATTGTGTCCGTCCGTCGTGCAGGGAGGGGCTGGGTGGGGAGGGAGGGGCTGGGTGGGGAGGGGCTGGATGGGGAGGGTGGGGCTGGGTGGGGAGGGGCTGGGTGGGGGGTGGGGTGGGGCTGGGTGGGTGGGGTGGGAGGGGCTGGTAACCCCGTGGTGCCCTTATAAAACTCAACTTTTAACCTACTCACGCCGGCTTGTGTCCGCCCTCAGTCGGGCATATTTGCATAATACACCACGCCGCCATTGACCCTGACCATTGACCGAGCAACCCAATGTTCCGACCAGCTCCCTCCGCAGGAATGTGTTACTGTGCTCAGTTTGTTGTCCTTCCCTCGCACTTCCGATCAGCACGGTTGGCTACGTACGATGGGAAAGACGTTCAACAAACATACACACCTGTGTGAGTACAGGGGAGAGTTGCATCTTGTCGCGCTGGTTCACACCATCCCGCTGCAGACGCAGCAGCAGCTCCGGCTTCTTGTAGGGCTTGAGCGCCAGTAGGTGCATGACGCGCTCACGGTACGACCGCTGGGACACGGACGATGGCACGCTCGGGGGGGGTGGCAACGTTGCTCTTGCGTAGCGCGCCAGCGACGTTCACAGGCATGGAGCGCTTGCGGCCCGGCGCCAGGTCCAGCGTGCTGGCGGGCAGCTTGCGCACCGTGCGCTTGCCTGCAAGCCATGGGATGGGAGGCAAAAGCAGCAGCAGCCATTGTTTATTTCAGCGTTGACGATCGTAAAATGCACGGTTAGCACAGGCCTGAACCATGCTGATGATGGTTGACTCTCAGGATAAGTGCTGCTACTTTGCTAGGTAGTGCCTGTGCATAGATGTTGCTTTGCACCGACAATGCTGTGGTTGTTTGAAACATCAACAATTTATAGGCCATTCTGGAAGGTAGCCAACATTCACACAATTGGGGACCTTCCAAACAATGATGGAAACCTTGATTCATTCCAAAACATACGGGCCCCCAACATGACCTGCCAAACACCCATTTCTACAAATTCCTTCCGATCGTAGACATTATTACACAAAACCCCGAGCAAAGACCTGTGCGGCACACCCCCACTCCCTGATCAAGTAACCTCAGGTGGTGAGAAATACAAGATGGCAGAAGCATACAGACTTCTTCACCCTGGGGAGGAACAGACCAGACCAAACACTCCACGGTTATGGGAGAGACAGATTATGGGAGAGCCAGTTGGGCCAACTCACCCCCTCCCGGCAGAAAGGGACACAGATCTGGCGTGCCACTTCCTTAAGCCCTCGATCTCTCCCACTAAAAACCATCAGATTCTAATTTATACATGGATTACCTCGCCAATGACAGGAGGTTAACATTTGCCACCACCTCTGCGGACTGCCCCAGATACCACCCAGACATATCACCATGCCTTCTCTGGTCATGCCCGGATATCGCTGAGGTTTTACTTTGCGCATCACTAAACACTGCAATAGAATTAGCTCCACAAACATTACACCCTCAATTGACTCCTCCCTTTGGGGCTCAAAACCTTGGGCACATCAAATCTGCAGCACGACCCAAGCCAGGCCTTCAATATCTCAGCTAGGAAAGCCATGCAAAGTGGAAGGACCACCAGCCACCCACCCCCGAAACACTGGCACTATTCACTCTATACACTGGCAGCGATGGAAGATCTCAGCTATAAACTAAAAGGAAAGGAGAGAGAATTGGACGCAATATGGGATTCTTTGTTTAACAGCCCACACAATATAGTCCCCACCTCCCACCATCCAGAATCTTCTTGGAGAAGGGTCTGGAACAAAAGTAAAGAGGTGAACTTGCCCTGAATATACTGCCGGGAATCAAAGGGAGGAGAGGGTGAGGGGAAAGTGTTTAAAGACCGTAGTTTTTTAACCACCCATCCGGAAGTCAGTCTCAGGCCCCCCCCCCCCCCCTTTTAAAATATAGTTTCCCACCCCACTTCTCCCCCCTCCTCCTCCTCCCACCCCCTACTTAACCAAATCCAAGACGTCTGCAAATCTCAAGGTGGGTCCCGTCCACCGCTGAATCTTGGAACGCTCAAGCGATTCAGTGTTCATTTTATTTAGAGGTGCAGCGCCGCTGTTTTTAAAAGACACTGTACTGACTGCAGAGAAACGGAGCGACACGACCGCACTCTACGATAGCTGGTGCCAAACTATGCCACACGCCCTCCCGCACGGCCTTTTACTTCCGATTCCATCCGTAATCGGTTCCAATGACGTGAACATACGGAATCGGATGAGAAACGGATGATGTACACGTACATCATCACGCACACATAGGTTATGGGAACAGGACAGGGTTAAGTGGAAAATGGGCTCCCCCCTCCCCATACGAAGACACTCCCAGTATGGAGAGCCACTTGCGCAGAGGACACAACCCGAGTGTATTCTCTCCTGTATCCGCTGGATATACAATGGGTTCAATTGAAGAGAAACCTTTTACAATTTCCAATAAGTATTGAATTTATCCAGCATTAAAATACGCCACAAGACACTGCACAGAGCACTGGGCATACTGTTTGAAATTTTATACAAAAAAGACTGTCATAAGAAGAAATAGGCAGTTGTCGAGCCTGAACTTGAACGGTGGCAGGGAGTTGACAGCATGGATAGCAGCGGGGGGGGGGGGGAGAGTTCAAGTGAGCATCAGAAGAAAACGGGCAACATCTCACTCAGCAAAGGTTGACAGGGGGGCTTTTACTGGAAGATTTGAGGTTGCTGGAGCACAAGTTTTGGAACCGATCTGAGATAAGACCCATCACGTTAAGGCAGGATGTGAGAGTGCGCAGTGAAGCCGCGTTCATAGAGTCCACGGCAATATTGAGTTGTTCGTCATCGGCATGGAAGTGATGGTCGGCATTACAACTAGACGCGTGTTTTTCCAGGAGGGAGGAGATATAGTGAGATGAGCGGGTGTGGGGAGGGGGGGTCGAGGACGGAGTGTTGTAGGACACCACAGCGGCGGCTTTGAGAGCTCAAGCAACTAAATCTTTTAATCAGGAGAAACACGTGGGAAAAGCCACTCAATGCCGAGAAGCAATCTGAGAGAAACCACCGAAGCGATGCCCATTCCGATTGTCAATTTCACCCAACTATGCCCTCTTATTTTTAACGTAATTCAGAGAGAAAAAAGTTAATGTTCAGACTGGCAGTGCTGCACGTACGCAACAATGTATAACGCCGCGTAAATAATATATGTGCAGGTATATTAGGGAAAGGATGAAATTGAATTGGAATCAACAAATCGCGCGAGTCAGCGTAGCGTTTTCGCGCAGACCTGGAGAGCGAATCGCGGGTGAAAAATGTCAGCCGCACGAGGAGATGACAGGAGAACAAAATGAGACTCCTGCCAGGCATCTCATCAATCGAGGATGCAGGCTGCCACGTTGACGGAGCGTTTACGTTTGGAGCAGAAAACGTCCCACTTTCCCTCCCACTGCATTGTCGTGTTCAGCAATAACTCTGCGTGGAAATTATACGCTTTTCAAACACCGCTAATGGGTGCCTGAGGAAAAATAAAATTAAACAGTTACTGAATGTGCTGTGGAGTACATTATACCCTTCATGGAGATGAAAATTACCAATTAGACGAACCTGTCATATGCACCAAAGCAGAGAAGATTAATGGGCACTCTTTTTATTATTCAACAAAAACACAGCTCATAAACCCTTAGTGTTTGCATAAACGTTCAATTTACGTTTTAAAGTCTGCAGTGTAATCACCCATTCTGATTTCAATTATTTTAATAAACACCTCCAAGTGTACTTTTAATGAGAACACCTAGTTAGAGAAAAATATGACGATGCTGTGACAATTTCCTGCCTCAAAATGTCTCATTCTGCAACAAATCACCACTTTTGTTGTTATTTTTCTCCTTTTATCAACGGTACTCTTACAGCAGCGCACCGCTAATAAATTAAACGTAAATCAGATTACCAATTCGGTCCGGAAAATGTCACGTAAAGAAGCGTCTCGCCCTGATTAAAAGGGAGCGCTGCGCGGAAAGAGCGGCCAGCTGCTCCAACCCTCCTCTCTCCCGCTGTCACCCCCCTCCTCCCCCTCCTCCTCCCGTTTCCATTGCGACTTCTTACGTCAAACGTTTAGCGGCGGCAACACATTTATATATATATTTATATTCTTTTCAAGTGACGCAATTCCCAACCACCTGCGCCGAGTAAAGCCACTGGAATGCGTTGAAAGGAAGATGCTGGTGGTGGTGGGCAGTCACCGCTGTAAGCTGTCAATACGAAAGGGGAATGAGACTGCCTAGGTGGGTATCACAACATATATTTATCCAATACAACGGTACGCGCCTCCCGGTGCGCCAACGTAATAAACAGGATGCTGTGCGGCGAGGATACATATTACGCAAACGGGCAATGTGTTGTGGTTGGAAGCGATCGTCCACGACAGCTTTTTCGACATCGGCAACGTTACGCTTATTTACTACGGAGAGAGGCCTCGGCTATAATGTGGGTATTATTACCCAAAAGCAGCGATGCCAATGAACTGCAAACAGCGCGTTTGTTTAAACGCACCCCGATCACTTGGGATATGTTTTTTTTATCTCATCGTTATTTCTCGTTTACTAGTATATTCACAGCTGTGGATTGATGAAGGAACATACATTTTACATGTTTTTCTTATTTTATAAGGATGCCAGCACTTGAATGCCCATAAATTGCATGGTAAAAAGCAATTTGCAAAAAGAAAACAACGGTATTTATTTTAAGCTAACGCGTTTCAAAAGCAGGATTTTAATATACACACGATTTTCATCGGTGACCAGGCGCAACTCCTCGTAAGCTTCCTTCAAGGTCCTGCCATTCGCTCTGCCCGTAAAGTTTTGAAGAGCCGCCTGAGTGAGAGAGCTTGCCCGAATATGCCACATAAGCCCCTGCAAGTGCAAGCTGCCCCCAGAAGGCTTCCTTGCAGCCCTACTACACTGGGCAGCAGCAGCAGCAGCAGCGCCGGATCCTCCAGTAGTGAGGACTTGTGCGGCATGACTATTCTTGCCACCGCCACCATAGACAGCACTATCACACGTCCGGTCTTCAGAGAGGTCATATCTCTTTTCAACAGACTTGGGACGACCAAAAACTCTTTGCCGGTTTTCCTCATTCTCGGCGCGCCATGTCTAACATATGCAGGTTGAACGGCATGCTTACAGCCCTTGTCCTTATCCTGAACATACTCTGTGGCAAAGTTAGAAGCTATAACCTCCAGCCCCACTATCAACTTCCTCCCTCTTCACATTTTGACGTTCCCACGAACGAAGTGTTTGGCGAGAGCCTCCATCCCTTGCCGAGCGAGACGGGACTGAGGAGGAGCACTCGCCGGCCTCCCTACTTGCCTTAGCCCGCTTGGGGGAGGTGGCCTCTTCCTCAGAGAATTCCTCCTCCTCCTCTTCCACTGCGGCCTTATTTTTATTCTTTGGGTCTTTCCGTGAAGTCATGTAGATAGGTTCAAATTAATAAGATATACAAAAAACTACGACGTTTCGATCACAACACAAGCCATTGTCATCAGGAGGGAAAAAAAAAGAGGCCTTATCTCCTGGTGCCAACTAAGTGCACTGTGCTCCCAAGCGCACTATTGTTTTCATTAGTCCCTTGGAAGAAGAGTAAACCAAAACGCCATTGAGAAGAGCTCTCGAGAGCTCTCTCGAGGAGAGGCCCTTCTGCCGCCAGCGGAATTAACAAGTAATTGCAGGGCTGTACCTTCGCCGTAATGCTGCGCTTTGCTTTTTGTAGAGGAACGTCTTGTTTATTTTTTTTCACCACAACGCCAGCTGTGGACACGCTTTTGACGCCGCCACGTCCACGACGATAACTCTAAACCAGGGGTCGCCAAAACCTGCCGCTCTTTAAGGACTGCTTCAAGACGTAATGTACGTACATTACATAATGTACGTTACGTAATGTAAAATTACGTACATTACATAACATTACGTCTCGAAGCAGTCCTTAAAGAGGAGGTACGTACCCGCACGCACTACGGCTCTTGAAATATTGAGTTTTGTGCCGAATTATCACAAACATGGCTCTTCTCGTTATTGTGCTTGCCCCCGCCCCCCCCCCCCCCCCGCTTGAGACGGAGGCATCGAACGCGTTTTGCTCGACCGCGACGGGCGAAACCCACCGAGGAAGGGCCCTCCGGGCTTGATCTCGATGACGCCGCGGCTGCGCGTCTCCTCCTCGGCCTGCGTCATGCGCTCGCGTGTCATCTGATACGAGTCGTCGGTGGCGCACACCGTTATCTTGTCCTGAACGCTGCCCAGGCAGTCCAGCAGGCAGGAGCCATTGCTGTGCACGCAGCAGATTGGGGATAGAGCACAGGCGACGGCTTTGTACATTTGGAGGTGTAGTGCAGAGTAAACACCACCGTGCAGGTTTTCGCAGTACATTCAAACAACCCAATGAACCGCAAAAGAGAGAGAGGATAGACATAAGGGCTGTACATGAACTAATACATTTGAAACATAGTATTACCTTTTTCACAGTTGTGCTGCATAGCTCTGCGATGTGTTTTTTGGTTGTACCGCATTTTTCTAAACGATGCCCCACGTTCGCTCCACGTTCTGGGAGCCTCTCGAATGGGTTTCTTCATTTTAATTCTAGATTTGAAGCTTTCGTGACTGCAAGGATTCATATTCTTAGGTTTTTTCGGTAAAGTCACGTAGGTAAAAAATTTAAATTAATAAAAGTAAAATAAAATACTTATTTTACTTTTAGTAAAATAAAATACTTATTTTACTTTTATTAATTTAAATTTTTACCTACGTGACTTTACCGAAAAAAACCTAAGAATATGAATATTCTTCATTTTAGTTCGGCAAGAAGCTCCCAGTATGTGGCTGAAACGTCAGAGGCAGTGCCAAACAACACGCGGTATGACACGAAAACGCTTCTGAGAGGGAATTAACAGCCTTCAAAAGCTTGGGACATCCAGAACTTAAAGGTACACCACAATTCGTGAACAGCAATCTTGTAAATAGGTGCACTGCGTGTCGCAGGCTGACGCGACGTGTTTAAAACGTCATCGTTTAAAAATAAATGAGTTTAAAATTACGATCAAAAGAGCTCTGGACAACACTGCTGTTGTGACATAAAAAAAGAACAGGAGTGAAACGGTGGCATCGGAGCGCTCCTTAATTTCTTTCTAAATATCAACGCTTCCCATCTACATTGGACAATTTGGGACGTACACCTTCGACAGACTTAAGAAATACAATCTTTGTGGTCTTTTGGATCGCATCCTCCATAAATAAGCTCATTACCTAGTTTAAAATCCAACTGGGACGCTCACAGTGCATGTATTGTGCTATTTATCACAACTGAAAAAATGCTTATCATCGGCGAGATGTTTTCACGTGATGTTATCACACCGTGAAGCGCACTATTCTCGAGCTACCGACAGTAGCCGTGCAGTGCCACCAGTCAAGAGCTTGTTGATTTTGCTAAGAATTTCATGTCGTGTGTGTCCTCGCACTATTTCAGCCGTGCAAACGTGACTTTGCATTCCACGGATTACTTATTTATTCAGCAGCTACTTTTTCTCCCCGACTGCAGACGATGACACTGTAATAACTAGTTAACAGGATGAGAAATACGATGCATATATTACATCACCGAGGCCATCTTAAATTCACATAAGTCGGCCAATTTGTGCCGTGCTAGGGGCATATTAATCATCCACCAGCCATGATGATTTACAACACCACGTGCCTACCCTGTAACAAAAAAAGACAAACAACCACCTCTGCACATTGCTTGCTGGTGCGTACACTACACGGCATCTACATTTATTCAAGCAATAGGTCTGTCGCCTCGACAGACCTGGTTTCACCTGAGGACGGCTGCTTGCGTTGTGGCCGAAACGTCGTGATAATTCTTTTATTATGTTTTATTTTTATTATTTTATTACTTCCCTTCTACGGGACTTTACCGAAAGAACCAAGATTAATTCCTGCAGTCACGAAAGCTTTAAATCGAAATCCCAATAATAAATTGACTACCTCTCACCCACGTGAATGTTATCAAATAAAAATTATCCACTGCGTTCGAACGGTGTCAATAAGGCAACATTAACGTTAACCGCAGCTAATCCTTGCACGTATGTACGGTGAACTTCTTTCTCACCGTACGCAGCCTAACGTGCTAATCGGGATCGCTGTTTGCACAACGTTGGATCTGTTTAGAATGTGGTACGACAGATGCTAGCAACGGCTCAATGGACACACGACACGATTTTTCCATCTGCAATCCACCTGGGGTGGTGGGGGGCTCTTTCTGTTTATAAAAGCACTGTAAACGGTAAGGGTCATTTCATGTCAGCTCTACACCCTTGGGGTGCAGGGGGGGGGGGTGCCAGTCTGGCAATGTTTATCAGGAGCAGAGGTAAAACAAGCGGAGCTTAATCCCCGCAAAGCCTCCCCGTGCTTAACGGTGCCTTTCCTTTCACACTCCACGCCCCACCCCGCATGTGCGACAATGTCCCCGAGTGCCGCTCGGTCAGGGGCTTGGGGAGGGGGCCGACAAAATGCTCTTTGCAAAACAAAGAGAAGTCCTACAGTCTGTGGAAACTGTGCCACTCGGAATTGCGTAAACCAAAACTGTGCAAGGCTGCGGAGAGAGAATGCACGCAAAAAAAAACGCCGATTGCTTTTTTCCCTTCCTTCAAAGAGCTTCCTATGTTGGCGCATTTCCATGAGCTCACGGTGACAACAGCAAAATAAAAAAAACTGTCTGAAGTCTCTCAAACGACTGTCAGACAAAGTGCGATCAATAAAGACCCCCAAAAGCCACAACAGTTGTGTTAATACGTTATAGTTTAAAAACAAACAGCGTTGCAGAAGCATTGACAACGTGTTTATGAAAGGGTTCTAATGCACTCTGTGAAACCAGGGCGCACAAACATATCCAAAACAAAGCGTAGAAAAGCACAAACAATCTGTGTGCAAAGTGCGAAGTGGGAAACATCAAGACGAGCCATTTCTAATTTCTAATGGCTCTACAAGACAACGGCATCAACATGATTTGTGTTGTTGTCTGGTATCATCAACTACTGCTGAAACAGTAAAGGCATGCACATGCACTTGCCTTTTATTAATCTGCTGCTGGATGAGAGCCTCCCCCCATGCCGCCCAGGTTGTGGGAATAGTTTACCATACTTTATCGAGTCTCATGTCTCTTTCAGAATGCTCCTACCAAGTTTTTGCAGGAGGGGGCGATGATTGCTGTGTCAATTTCAACAAAATAATTTGCAGGCAATTTTTATTTTCAAACGATGTCACAGGACCTTAATTGTCCAGTGTGAAGCGGACTTCACGTAACTGTTTTGGTTACTACACCTGCATTAATTAACCAGGGCAGCTGATTGATCCGAACTGCAGCACCGCTACGCCACGTCAACGAATCAGTGATTTTGGAGCATAAATGTACACAATGATGGAATTTTCTACATTTGCTTTTGCACAGGAAAGGCATCAAAAGCAAGACCACTAATGAAAATGGCCTGGTAAGTAAAGCGTGGTGATAATTGTCTTTTTACCCTTTTATCTGGCAACAAAACTGACACCTTTTTTACAAGGAGTCATGGTTGCATAAACCACAATACCTGCAGCCATAATGCAAAAAAAAACATAACTCTGATAATGTATGCACTGTCCTTGAAGTTGATTGGTCCACACCCGAGACAGCTATCCTTAGAGCCTAGTCTCACATGGTGTTTGACCACATGATGTAAATGGTGTAAAGCGTGGTGATTTACGAGTTGCGTTGCCTACATAGGAAGGGATAGCGCACCCCAATGTGCAATGCTGGTGCAGACACCGAGAGACATTTCACTTCACCATCCTGCCGAGCGTAAAAAAACAAACAGAGCCTACGCGTTTATTTATCTAGCACACGCTATTACGCTCTCAGTTTTATTTATAAGGTATGCAGAATTGGGGGGTGGGCAATTATACGACCACTAATGTGCTTGTGTCAAGAATAGATTGCCACAAGCGCCCCCCCCTCTCGCTGTGTACACTGTACACAAGCCACTTGGGAAACTTGGGCAGACGAGATTTTTAAACCGGCGCGTGCAGACTGCAGATAAGGATGGGCGGTGACGCAATTGCGCTGCTGCTGCTGCTGCTTCTGCGTGGCAGCAGGCTGCGGCGGGGGGGGGGGGCACCGTACCTGTCCGTGTACTGCTTGATGCACTCCAGGCTCGCTTGGGGACCGTCCCTCCCCGCGCTCGACACATCGAAGGAAAAACACCGCAGCCCTGACAGGCATTCCGATTTTGGCACAGGGATCTTCATAACCTGCGGACAAGACAAATGAATAACAAAAGAAGCAACGACATTGGTTTATTTGTGTTGGAGAATATCTGTTGTGGAGCAGTGGTGCAGTGCACCTACAAAGCCGGTAACCCGAGTTTAATTCCCGGTTCACAGCTCGCATCAGTGGCAAGTGATGTCAGACCTGTCTGTCTTCTCTTTCCCTTCACCAATCGGCACTCACCAGTGTGGCATGGAAAAAAAACACCCTGACTGACATGGTGTGTGTGTGTACGGGAGGGGGGGGCCTCCATCCGTTGGCAGAATGAAAATGGCCGTCATTAATTTATTAACGTGAAAAACATGGCACGAGAAAGTTTCACATCCTGTATAACAAGCAGCGAAAAACGTCACGAAAGAAAATATGAAGAGCATATTTTTAAGCCATGACTGAACGCCGAGTCTAGACTCTTTTCAGAGCAATGTATTAAGATTTGTATTTATAGAACGTATAAATGCAACCTCAAATCCAGACACTTGACAAATAGGTGGGACATGCACAACACGAAGGCGTATATAGAGAAACAGACATCTCCTTTTACAAAGGCCACTAAACATCATCATATTACCATCACAATGTGACAATTTAACCCCTACACCCTTCCCCGTAAATTATATGAATTGTTAAAATTCAAAAATGTGTCCAGTTTTTTTGTCTCATTTACCCATCTCATTTGTATTCGTGCTCATTTTCTCTGGTATAGTATTATCTCAACAGTTTAGTTTGCATATTACCCTAAACGTAACGGTAAAATAACATTCGAATTTAATTTAAATTGTTATGAAACAATTATCACAAGCATGATTTGACGATATAATATCATGAGCACAAGAATACATTTTAATCTATCAATTGATGTTTTGTTACACGATTAATTGTAATGCAAAAATAAAAGATTCCTTTGCTAAAAGTATAAATCAGTAAATACAGGAGTCTGTGGATAATTCAACAGCTATACACCTGAATATTTGTATTAGCCCTCAAACATCCACACACACAGCCCATCCCGTCATGACGCAGAAACATAATAACCCCAGGTTACATTTATGAATAGAAAGCAGTATTCGGGAAAAGTTGCACCGGATGTAGCTGAAATGTAGCTATCAATACAATGACAACAGACCACCACCCGTTTAACCCTGCCTTGCTGCATGAGCTGTGCTTTGCGACACAAGTCCCCGGTGACTCACGGAGATACTCCGATATGTCAGTCAACGAGCATGAAAGCGACACAGGATGCCACGGACCGCGGCGTACGCACGCAAATCGCCCGAGAGCTGACGCAGACGCTCACGCCCCGCTGTATAGCGACGAGAGAAAATCAATATGCTCCCAAGTCTGCCTGCGTCACACGCTGCATGCGTCCGCCGATGCGAGACTAAGGACGGCCCACTCGCGGCTGACCTCGGCGACCGTCCCCCGTAGTCACATCAGCGGCGTGACGGCAAGCTGCGGCTACGAGTAAGTGGATGGGGTGGGGGGGGTTGTCCCGGGTTCCGGCGCAAATCCGGGACGTTTTTGGAAACATGCGACAAGGCCAACCCCCGTAGCGTGAATTTACGGCACTGCCGCTGCTCTCCCAGATTAAAACTCTAGTTGTGATGCCCTGCAGTCAATCCATGTCACATTTCATGTGCCGAGTCTAATGAAGAACACCCATTACAGGTATCGAACTCTTGTCAGCTCCATCTCCATTATTGTGTTTACAAGTTCCATTCATTTTCTGTCCTTTCCCCGCAATCCCCTGCATACAGGAATTAAGATAGATTAAGACAGGGTGCTTCTGAACTTGTTTTACGTGCAGCCCTATGAGGATAAATGGCTGAAGCACGAGGCATCAAATCACAGACTCGAGATTAGAAAGGGGCCAAGCAAAAGCTGACTCAATATTTACATCTACTGCTTTCTACTGATAATAACACATTGCACGCGTAAACAAAACACAAGCACGCACCCCGTGCGCGTTTTACAGACTCCCCATGGGTCCATAATAGTCAGCCGCCGAGCCATGCACGGCACAAATTATAACGCATGCATTAACTAAATGTGTTGACGCTACGGAAGCCGACCTGCGTTGTCACGGAGACAATGTAATTGCTCTGCCGCAAGGCGCCTTTGCACGGGGGGGGGTGGCAGCAGCTCGTTTTTTCCTGAACCGAACGAGGATAAAGAGGCAACCCGCCGTCGCAGCGATTCCTAACGGCGTCGACAGCGCGCCGCCGGACTTGATGATGGCTTTCGCACAGGTGAAATGCCACTTGAAACGCACACTCGTGACGTGCGCGCATTAAAACACCGTTCCAAAGACCCGACACAGCCTCCTGGTAAGCGCCTCCTGGCGCGTCACTCCTGCATCCTCGCCTGAAGCAACAAGTGCCGGCATGCCGCAGACACCTTCACTTTTTTTGTTTTCTTTAAACAAGCATGCCGATTCAAACTTGTAGGCGTCAATGCAGCTTGCAGTGACGGCGCCTGAATCTGCAAAGGTGCCTCCGGCAATAAGATCTGCTCCAATCGCAAGTCAACAATAAATCGTTATCCCACGTGCGTGTGTCCTCCGTATGGCCCCCCGTGGTCGGTGACACTGCTAAATGGGAAAACAAGTGCGTGTTGATTGTGGTTTCTGCCACGAACGTCAGTGCGGGGATATCACGCTGTTTCGGCCAAAGTCCAACGTGAGACACGGTATCACTGCCCGGGCTTGCCAGTGACTTCTCGCGATGTCAAAAACGAGCCGTTTGCAGTAAACTAAATAAAAAAAATAACAACGCTATAAAAAGATTTCATTTCATTAGATTCCGGTACAAATATTGGGGGAGTGGGAAGGGGGGTCATTGTGATGCCTGCCAACATGATTCAAGTGCTTAAGGTAATCTAGGCAATTACATAAAATACCTCGGTTTTACGAGAAAAATTGGTCAGCATCATTTATAATAAGGGATTATAAATGCAGTGAATGTTGATTTGACTAGTTTCGAATCTAAAACCAGAGATCCAGTTGTATTTTGTAAAACATGCCATTAATGCCGAGGTGATGTCATACCATTTAGGGGGATTATTATGAAAATCTTCGTGTGATTATAGCAATTGTTCTAATTTGAGAAATTACCTACCAGCATACAGCTAATCGCCAACGGCCTCCCAAGCACACAAACACAACAATGAGCATACTTTATGTAAAGTATGGCTTGTCGCTTAAAAAACGATGCCCAAAAAACACAAAGCTCTCAGCTTACACAGCTCTACCTGGCAAGTGCATAACAAGCCACTTGATAGGAGTTAGAAGAAGCTTCTTTATCGAGAATAAACCCTCCGCCAGGTAATGCATCACTATGCAAACCTTTAGTGACATCAATTTGTTGGACTGGACAATCCACTGCTGGGTAAAGGCCTCCCTACACCGCGCAGGTCATGGGATATAATTTACCGTACTTGACCACGTAAACTCCTTTGTCAAGGCTCTCTCCTCCTCCGACCCAGATAAAAAATACGCTGCCAAGCTTAGCAGTGTTCATTAGGACGCGGTCTTTCCGACAGCCCTGTTCTTCAACTGAGGACGGCTGCTTGCGTTATGGCCGAAACGTCGTGAGAATTTTCTCTTATTATGTTTTACTTTTATTATTTTATTATTTCCCTTCTACGTGACTTTACCGAAAGAACCAAGAATATGAATCCATGCAGTCACGAAAGCTTTACATCGAAATTTGACCACGTTGTTTAGAGCAAATTAGTGAAATTGGAGAGCATAGCAGAGTACTGTACAATGTATTTTTCCACACTGCCCTCTGCTGACAAAGTAGCCAATGCAGTGATGTCACAAGTACTTGAATGAAACACGTAAATCGTGACTGTCATCTTTTTCGCACAGATATTACAACTGGAGCCAGACTGCCCTGGGGCACACAGGATAGAAGCCTGCACTTAGATTATTTGACTGCTATAAATTTCCACGTGATAAGCCACTTCGTTGAGCTATCATTTGTGGCCATGTCGCTTCTGAAAAAGAAGCTCATAGCTCAGTGGGGTTTACCTGGTAAAATAAAAATTGTTTATTTTTGTGTCACTTGCTTACTTGACCTATACGTTGCACTCCTACATTTTTTGGAATTGTTTGTTGCATCGTTCTGACCCGCCCCTACTGGACATCTGTCAAAGAGTTGTATAGTTCATCGGCTTCATCCTGCAGCGTAAATAAAGATTCTGATGAAACTGTATTGAGAAAGTTTTAAAATCATCCTCTAGTAGATGTACATGCATGTGCCATTGTGCTCAATCCTTCACTTCATTCATACATCACACGAAATCCACCCAAAGCTACAGCCGGGAAAATTAGTCCATTTAGTTAATGAGTCAAATAAAAAGTCTAACCGACTACTTTATTTTTGGTAAATTACTTGGGCTCCCTCAAAACATTACAGCTGTCCCGACATCCTGCCTCCTGAAGGCAGGAAATTCCCAACAAATCACAACGAACGTGACGAGGTTGATGTCATCAAGCCCCTTCCTTTATCTCCCGTCCAGTGGCACACGTGGGAACAGACGTCAAGAGTATTTTGGCATTGTCCGATTAAGGGGCGCCACGGTGGCGAGATGTTAACTACCTCGCCTGATATGCTGGAGGTCGTGGCTTCGATCCCGACCTGATGCCTGCTGTATATTTGAAGTTTGCGGTGTCTCTCTCCCTGTGGTCGCGTGGATTTTTCTCTGGGTCCTCCGGTTTTCCCCTCCACATTTAGAAACATGCGTTTACGAGTACTTGGCTGCTATAAATTTCTACGTGATAAGTCACTTCCTTGAGCTATAATTTGTGGCGAGAATTTTTCTGAAAAAGGGCGATATAGCGGAGAGTGGCCTTTCCCTGGTAAAATAAAAAAGTTACCAAACCGACAATCGGTATCCTTATCAATTACAGTACTTAAATAAAATCGAATAGCCCAGCTCCAGCCTGAACCTGACTTGTCATTGGAATTGTGTGAGGCAACGTGGTGGGCAGCATAAAGGAGCGTGCCAAAATTAATTGTTGTACTGTACTTCTCTGCTGCCTGCCTTGACCAACAACCCACATCGACCAGCATGGTGAAGTATCCGGATAATAATCATCACGAACCTAAATCCAGCAGTGGATTTACAAAAGGGCAGTACATGGACAAATTACTATCATAGTTACGGCAACTGCTAACCCTTAGTGCTACTACTGCGGTTTGGGGTGCGGTTGAAAGTGTAATCCAATGTTGCACTGTACATACGTTGAGATTGAATCGTATCTTACCGCGTTTCTAAGCTTCATCTAATTCAGCGAGAATTTCGTGTAAACCGAGTATATAACAACGTTAATCTATTTTCGCCATCTTTGCGGGCACCGCACTTCTGCTGCTACAGCATACGGCCAAACTCTGTCATCACCGACACAAATGATGGTACATCACTTATTGCTTAAGTCCAGTTACCATAAAACCCACTGGCTGCATTGCCAATAACAGGATGCAACCCGATTAGCCGAGGTCCAATAAAAGGGCTGCATTTTTCACAAGCAAACACAAAAGCATGCCATTTAACTGAGCTTTGAATTTAAAGGGCTCGGCCTGCCACTGTAGTAGGAGACCATTGTGTGTGGGGGGTTACAGCCAAACCCAAAAAACTAAACTTATTGCGATTTCACTTTTGTGACATGATCAATAGCCCTAACTTTTCGTAATCATATTCATCGGTTTTTTCGGTAAAGTCACGTAGGTAAAAAATTTAAATTTATAAAAGTAAAATAAAAATAAAATAAAAATCACGACGTTTCGGAGGCAACACAAGCTTCCGTCTTCAGGTGGAACCGTCACAGCACGATAGCTGTATCCGAAACGTCGTGATTTTTATTTTATTTTACTTTTATTCATTTTTATTTTTTACCTACGTGACTTTACCGAAAAAACTTAAGAATATGAATCCTTGCAGTCACGAAAGCTTCAAATCTAGAATTTTCGTAATCAGTCTTGAATACAACCTGTGAGCGAAAGCCAGCTCCAGGTGCTCTTTGGGTGCAGCTGTAAAGTTGTTTTTTCTTCCAGCGCTCGTATGTAACGTAGAAGCACTGTTAACATTCCTACATTAAACACGATACACGGTGGCCACTGGGGTTTTTTATCAGTAGAGTGGGCACAATGAAAAATGTTGTTGCACACACAGCTCTTTCAAATGAAGAGCAGGTTTGATAATTGACCACTATACATACACAGCAGCTGTCCAGGCAATGTGACTGGCCAAAAGTTGTTTTTGCTGTGATGACACAATGTTTTTTGATGGTATCCACAACTTGAGGTTTTTTTTAACCGAACAAAAGACCTCAACCAACATTGTTAATATGCACGATGTCGTAGCCACCCGTTGTAGCCTGTTACCCCTAACCATGTGGTGGTGGCTAAAACGAAACACAAGCTTAAGGATCTAAAAAAAAGATCAATGGTAGCAAAGTGCAATAATGCAGCCACCATGTTACCTCCGGGTGATGTGCACGTCACTGGATATTTAAATATCTGCACAGACCTCCTATAAATACATGAGGACACTGAGTTTGCTGGCACTCCTTTCTGTAAAATACATTCGCTGGCTATATAGGGGCATTACACACTTTAATTTGTGCGAGTCAAAAAGACAGCAGAGCCCAAAATTGATTCGCACACAAGGAGCCGTGGCACCATAATTAGCGCGCTTACGCCGTGAATGCAGCAACCCGAGTTCGATTCCCAGCCACGGTTATCATCAGTGCGTGATATCCGAGCTGGTTCTTGGCACCCTCCCCCCCCCTTCTTCACCAACCCGCAATGTGAA
Source organism: Entosphenus tridentatus (assembly GCA_014621495.2). Taxonomy (NCBI): domain Eukaryota; kingdom Metazoa; phylum Chordata; class Hyperoartia; order Petromyzontiformes; family Petromyzontidae; genus Entosphenus; species Entosphenus tridentatus. The sequence continues at coordinate 7,340,845 of CM025614.2, forward strand.
GCATGGCCACACAAGCCCCACGACTGATTCAGCAGCGGCCTGACAAAGGGTTGCACGCACCTCGTGTGCATTGAAACAGATACCATGGGTAGGTAATGATTGAAACTCCCGGTTAGCTCCGTGAATTCTCACCACTTTGGGTCACAACTCGATTCAAGCATCAATATTTGTCTCTTACATACCGTCAATAATATTTTTTTTCTGTCAGGTAGTTCGGGTCCATACGGTGCTGCTCGTACAGTCTCTCATTTGTGACGTGACGTCTCGTCTGTAATGTATATCTCGTTGAAACAAGCTGGTGTCATTTCGTTAGACAATTAGCCTCACAAAAAAATGTCAACGCACATAAAACACTCATTACTTCTTCCGGAGAAAAAAATGTGATGTGTGTACACAACGAGTTTAACAATGTTTTTTAAAAGCGACGAATCATTCCGGCTCTCAAAATGTATTACACAACCACCGCGTGTAGAGAGATTCCATTAACCTTTCGCAAAGCTCTCTTTTTAACTGTGCTGTAAGGATCAGTCACCACTCAACGAGACTCCGTTTGGCATTTAAAACATCCTGCAACACCCCAATATGACCGTCACGGCGAATACAAACAGGATGTGACTACTCCCAGCATTACTGGAAACCCCAGTTCACGTGAATGTAACCCCAAAGTCGCTTGACTAAGAAGAAACATTCAAACAGAGGTAACCCCACATTTTACCACTGCCATATATATATGTGCACGTGATCACACTACATTTTTTTTAGGGTAAGTTTACTGGGTCATAGGATTTTCCAAAAATGCCAACAATTGGGTACAAAAGGTACAAGAAGTTTATGCGCGAGAGATGACAGTAGCATCACAGGTGTGTGTAACTTTAAATCCTGCGACCATGTCATGCATATGAGCACAGTGGTGTTGGGTCTTTAATTCGAAAACAATACGAAGCCAAGCTACTACCTCATCAGAAAAGCAACATATTATGCAAATCGCATAATAATGCGATTACGATTGTGGCCATGTTGACATAGCCTTTAAACTACCGTTAAAGGTAGAGTTGTTTGGGCAGCTTTGGACGCCTTAATCCAACATTTTGGCTGCTTATCACGTTCGTTCAACTTGCGAGAGTTGCTCAGCCACAATTAAAAAGGCACCAGCCAAACTGTACATTTCCACATGCGTGGGCATGCACAATTACACGGCAACTTCAGCCTCCTCCTCTTATAACGAACTGCCGACACATCAACCGCATGTACGCCGACATATTCGGCTAATCTCACAACCAGGTTGTTTCTATACACACTTTACTGCCGAAGCCAGAAACTATTGTAAGAATATACACACGGTAGGTAACCTGAATTAGACATATGGTATAACATTATAACATGAATACGCATATCGTACAAAACACATAAAAAGTGAAGTCAGTGGCTGCAAAATCACACTTTGCTCGATGATTGCGTTTCGTTTGGGGTTTTACTTAGATTGTGGCATTACTAAACATAGGCCTAGCTTAATTCTCTCTTCCTCTCTGCGATAACACACAGAGCAGTAAATATGCAGCCGTCACCGACAGCCAACGAGGCAGAGTATACATCGCCACAGGGGCATCTCCTTAGTGACGGCATTCTAGTCTCACTCCGCACAATAAATCACTCGGAAGGCATGCAATCCCATCAGACCTGGGAACTTAAACAGGGTTGAGCCTGGATAGTGCTTGGATGGGTGATCACATTCACACAAAATACGTGCAGTAGGCATTGTGGGCAGGAGAGGGCAGTGTAGAAAAATCGAAACTTGTAATTGTACTTATGCCACCATCAACTTTAACAAAACGAGCATTGTAAAATATGGATAAATAACCCAAACTGGCTGGACAGAGTGGTGAGGCCTTCATCCAGTAGTGGATTGACAAACGGGCTGTCCATGTACTCAGCAATTCAACTGACGTGGTAACACATGTACATGCCTGATGCTTCAGACGACTTTAGCTACCCACTTTAGAGCTAAAAGGCATTGGACAATCCATATTATAATGCAAGTTTTTTCCATCGATTACAACCAAATAAAACTCGAATGATATTGTGCACCTCTTCCTTAAAAATGTTCTATGGGAACAGAAATGGCTCAACATATTGCTATTTTCTTTCATTTGGCGAAATCAACAGGGCGCCGATCTAACCATGAAACCCAGAATGCACAAATACCTACTGAAAGTAAAAAGGTCTTAGAAATTATGAACTAGAGCAAGTAATCCTATTTTACCTTGAGACCACTGAATCGGCTCTATTGGGTAGCTAATCCATCGCTGGGTTTTGTTTGTCTGCTCATATTTTAACCCGGACAAGAGGCCTTTTATGATCATGTGGCCCCATTCCACCAGGTATGCCTCTCCGCCCCCCACCATTTTACCCAACGCCAGTAATGCAAGTGGCGATGAGGGCGATTGCATGCCAAGTTGGTCGGTGGGGACGAGATGCCTGAGGTCAGACACCTGTGGCGGCCGCAACACGTTCCACCGGTCGAGTGGGGTCACGGACAGACCCGAGGCTGGCAATCAGTCCAGGCTCGGCTCGCAGCAGAGGTCGCAACGGGTTTTGATTCCTTACCCGTACCCATACCCGGCCGCACCAGGGTCGCAAACGGGTACCCGTACCCTACCCGTACCCTACCCGAAATGAGTGACAAACGGTTACTCACCAGTGACTCACGGCCTACCCGTACCCGGCCACACCAGGGTCGCAAACGGGTACCCGTACCCGGCCGGGTACGGGTAGCCGGGTATCGGGTAGGGTACGGGTATCGGGTACCTGGTTGCGACCTCTGGCTCGCAGCTGCCGTTTGCGGCGCATGGGGGAACGGCGTTACCCTACCGAATTGTCCGTGTTTACTCAAACTGGCAGACACATTTCATGTGACCGGTGTTGTTACTCTTCTTTGTTAAAACTATAATTAAAATAACTCCAAATATGTCATTGTTTGTGTACATGTACACACATGTACAGCCGTTTTGTTAATCCACAGCCAAATGAGGGCCTCCCCCCCCCCCCATCGTGCTGTTGTGGGGGTTTGTTTACCATACTTCACCACGCGAGTCAGTGAGTTTGTGAACGCAGAGAGCAGACATGGGAGCATAAAAATACAATACACGCACAGTCGCCAAAATACGAACGTCTGACTTAGGAACATCCACACTTATGAACCGCCGTAAGATGGAATTGTTTTTAACCATCCGATTTGCAAATGTTCGGTCATACTTATGAATCAAACCACGCAATTATTTTGTTCGGCGGAGCAATCCTCCACGAGATGTAACGAGTCTCCTCCTAGAAATGCCCCTTCCGATAACAAGCAAGCCAGCATTAGGACGCAATGGAAGTGAAAATAAAAGCTTTTTATGTTACTTTATTTTATATTTTATTTACTACATAGTATTTATGACTGTATTACGTGGAAAAGTACAATATTTATTTTTTATTTATGAGTTTAAGAATGCGTCTCTCTTTTGCTGAATGATAACAGATTTTATACCACTGACCGAATATACAATTAACTATTGAGTTCTGAAATACGAACAAATGGACTTACGGAACAGGGTCTTGGAAACGTAACCCGTTCCTAAGTCGAGGACTGCCTGCACACAACAATGCATTTGCTGCACTATCCTTTGAGTCCCAAAATATTACCCCATCAAATTAACCCAGAAAGTGCCCGATCTCAGAAGCAATGCAGCACTGAGCATGGATTGTGCTTGGGCAAGAGGTTTATCATGCATAAACAGGTGTTAAGAGGGCACTGCTCGGCATTGAGTACCATGCTCAATGCATTACTGCATTATGGGTTTCATGTTATAGCGTGCCACTATTTATTCAACCAAATTAAATGGGAACATTTAGGTCAGCTTCTATGTGCCCATAAAGAGGTAACAGTTCGCCTGGAAGAAGTACACAACGTGTGAGTTCGAATTTTTCTTGGATCTGATTTAACAGAAGGGGTTCCATCCAACATTTTTGCATATATTTTAAAAAAGAATCATGGCCAGATGAAGATAAAAGGAGTCATTTAACAGTAGACAGAATTGTTGGTTATAGTTATTATAGAGCACAAAAATGTCTTTTTTGGCAATCATCGTGATTCCTAGCAGAATTTTCTTTGGAAGAATGATTTCAGGATTACGTGACCAAGCCAAAATATAAGCAGTTGACTTTTCAAGCTGCTAGATGTTATGATTTTAAGACCTGTGGCCAAATGTCAATATCGAGATCAACAAGCTGGAAACACTGACCCAGCCCAAATAAATATTTTACAAAAATGTTGGCTTTGTTTGCTCGCTGTAGCTTATAAATGCTACACACGGTAAAGCCAACATTTCCTCCTGTACTGACACGACAACATTTTTAGTTACTTGAAGCACCTTCAAGATCTTGAAACCACACAAACACACGGTCATGCCATGGCGCTAGATTTTGGGGCTCAACAAAAAGCACATAAAGTACTGTAAATGGATACAAAGTGACCTCTCTCTCAGCACCAACTTCACTTTGAACGACAAAGTTTAACGGATAGGGGTGTAAAAATTTGGCCCCAATGAGATTCACGGAATTGTCATGATGATTCTGGGTGACAATTTAATTTCAACAATAATAATAGTTAACAGTGTTGTGCCTCTAGCTGCCTCTAGTGGCTGGAGGGGTCACATGAAACCATCACCAACAAGGATTAAACATTACTTCTTGCACACGAGATTCTACGCATGTAATGTGAGCTTAATAATCTATAGCAATCAGTAAATTGATGGATCTTTATACCCCTAACAAAATAAAGGTTTACTGGACGCTGCCGGTGACATCTTTGTAACTATAATTTAACGTTCTTGGTCCTACCACGACCTCAACTTATTCATTATTTAAGAGCAGGTGTTCAGCCTGCACTCAGGAACCTTCGTTTTTCTTGGGCATTCTTTCACATTCATATTTACTGAACCAGACATTTAAAGGATCAGATGAAACCATCATCATCAGCGGTCTCGGATACAAACACAGGATCTAGTCCAGTCACGTCCCCCGTGTGCACTAATCGCAGGATGCAAGTGAAATGTAAATAATAATGTACAGCCAGTGCTAAACTAAGGTCTCCCCACAATGGTTTTGTTTTACTAAACTTCACTAAGCTGATCAGTGTGGAACGGTGAAGTAGAATTCACCACTGCCGACGTTGGCCATGACTGGGTATCGAACTCAAGAGTGCTGGCACCGTGTGCTAACCACTACAAACAGTACAATCAATTTTAGGACAAATGGAGAACGCAATCAATAGAGCGGATTTGACGAAACATGCCATTTTTTTCAACACAACTGATGCACTGCACATGCTTGGCTTGTCACTCAACAGTTAATGGTTTGGCCCACACTGTGGCACATCTTGACAAGGACACTTTCATGTACAGAGGCGCGCGCACACACACAGAGGAAAGGACCTCGGCAGACCGTTTCGCCAGCGTGCCATACAGATGGTCGGCAAACACGGCCAATGCGATCGACTTACCCCTTTGCCTCCTCCAAAGCGGATGGTCGGTTGGGATGACAGGGAATGCTGGAGAAGATAAAAGAAAGGGTACAACGTTACTGTCAAACTCCCAATGCATATGGCTCAGTAAGCAAATGCCTGTGATTTTTAAATCGCTCTTCAATGAAAAATACATTCAGCGCTTATTCAGCAATTAATAACCGTACGTTTGTAACTACTTTACTGTAGTGTGACTTGCATAACACATTCATTTCGTTCTCTGTAAAGATAATTATCTTGTCAGGGTGTACAATGTGCAACGTAAAACAATAATTTAACAAACCGATACGATAATAACCACTGCAGAAACCAGCTAGGGTCAGAAAACGTAAAAACAAATAAGGATGGCACTTGTAAATGCCTGGCTGTCATTCACACGAGCATCCAGATTAGAATACACTCTGCATTGTTGGGCAAGTTGTGTTTTGAGATAACAGAGCACACACGTCTCTCTACCTGTGCTACAACAGTATCAAATGTACCGCATTATCTTTCCCTGAACAAAAAATACTTGCCTTGCTGGCCAACTCCAAACACCAAGGATATGTTGCTACCCCCAATGATGCTGCCAGTGAACAAATCAGCTGGAAGGTGCCCGATCCTGGTAGGCTTCCAAAGATCAGCAATGTTGAGCCTGGATAATGCTTGGATGAGTAACCACCAAGTATAACAAGTTGCTACAGGCTGTGGGGCTATGCGATTTACAGCACAAGACAGAGCAGTAAAATGCATCGTCTTACTGTACCTTTACGCTCTTCCCCGTCTTCACAAACCCACACTGACCACTCTGCCCAAGCACTGTCAACGAACTTCCACAACACACATGGCATGGAGAGCCTCTTATCCAGCAGTGGAGCGACCGATGGCCTGTATAGTAATAGGTTTTCATCCTTTCAACTGGATGCAATAACCACAACACGAGCAGTCAAAATGCAAACAAAAAGAAACAACTCTGATAATGATATGCACTGTGTTGTGGTTATTGCAAACATGATCCCTTGTATAAAGGTGTCAGTTTTTGTACCAGTTGAAAGGGTGAAAACCTATTACTATATTTTGCCACTGGTAAAGGAGGTCTCATAGTGTAGCGATGGCCTGTACATGTATAATAATGATGCTATCATGTAACCTGGTGTTCTGTAAAACCCTGGCTATAACTAGGGCCCACATCGTTTGAGCCAGTACTGACCTGAGCTGTTTTTAGTTGCTGCCTCAGTGTTGGTGGCAGGTGGGCAGTAGAATGTGTAGAACAGTGATGCGGAATCGGCTCCACAGCCAGGTAGCCCAAGTTAGACTACTGTGCCATCGACTCCCTGACTTAGTAGTGTAGTTCTCATCATCGTCATCCGAGCCGTCACCATCTCTCGGCAGAGGTCGCAATCAGGTACCCGATACCCGGCTACCCGTACCCGGCCGGGTAGTCGGGCAGCCGTTTGCGACCCTGGTGCGGCCAGGTACGGGTACGGGTAAGGAATCAAAACCCGTTTGCGACCTCTGTCTCTCGGCGCTGTGATGTGGTGAACGTCTGCTCGGATGCGTTCCCTCACTTGGCTGCCGCTCCATTTTTAGTCTCGGCCACCGACCATCATCCCCCTGCTATCGGCATCCTGCCCAAGCTGTCGTAGTTTTATAAACACCGATACCTCTAACCTACGTGTGCTCTCATGTTCTGTCTCTCAATTCAATGGCAAGAATGTAGTTCTCCCCATGCACTGGCGGAGCCAGTGGGGGGTGGGATGGCATGTGCCCCCCCAATGATGCGATCGAAATCCCTCATTTAGATCGGATCATTGGGGTTTATTAGTAATAAATCGGCATTTTGCGACCCCCCCACCTACCACTGTGTAGCATATTATTATGTGCCAGGGACTCTATGAGATGATAGGATAATAGTCTGAGTCCATAATTGGCAATAAGTAACGGCAAAGCAGTTATAAGTGACTCACAGAATTGTGCTCAGTTGCGTATACAGTACACGACTTCCCTGAAGGCAAACACCTTCAGCGAGCGCTATGCCGATCACACAACGCGGTTCGAATTCGTCCCTCGATCGATGGCTGCGCCATCGCCACACACGAGTCGAATAAAAATCAAGGGACAAGTCCTCACTTACTAGCAACTTCTATAATTTTTCATTGCTGGAGGGGTTGCCCCCCTACCTGAAAATCCTGGCTCCGCCATTGTCCCCATGCTTCTTTAAGCAATTTTTAGCGTGTTTTATGTTTTTATCATCAATGTAAATTTGACTGATCCATTCGCCATAGCAGGTAATGTTCACCTATTAAAAACAGTGCAAACCAAAAATGCTAAACGTTGACATTTCACTAAGGCTATAAACTACAAGTATAGTTATTTTAATTGCCGTGAGAGTTAAGTGCGCTCGCTAGACTACCGTATGGAAGGAGTTGAGTAGAGCGCATTACTTTTTTTAGCCAAACTCTTGCCAGAGTGCGAGTTTATCTTGTGTGACACGCGACACACTAACTTGAACCTATTTTAATAATAGGCATTTCCCAATATGGAAGCATGGTTTCGTGTACAGTGCCGCGGTTGTACGCCGCCACGCACATTGGTCATAAGCAAGTGTGTGTATATATTACGCAACGTGCGTTGCTTACCATTGAAATAACCGTTCAGTACCAGATCATGGTATTTTAGAAGTGAAAATAAAAATGGTTCGTATCAAGTTTCAGCATATAATGATATATCGAAGTATGTAGGCAGCAGATGGATAAGCCCAGTTAACTAAATGACCTCCAAACAGAAAGGATGAAATGAACATATATTTATCTTTTTAATTAATCTTTTAATCCACAAAAATGGTTCAGACCTGGTCGCATAGCCAACATTCCTGGTTTGGTTGAAAGCTCTCATACATTAAAGTTAATCTCAACACTCGGCAGCCTGAAAGGAAATTAACAGAATTCACGCCAACTTTTGCTGACAAACCCTCCACAGACAGGAATACAGCGCAGCTGGCATTTTCTGTAGCACATTATAAAGTGCGAACATAAATATTTCATGTAAAAAAACATGTCCGGCTGCCTCTAAAAAACCACAGGCCTCAATTCTCTTTCACCAAAAATGTGTTTATCACACAAAGGCATTGTGCTTTGTCAACAAAACTTGACAGCATTATGTGCAGACTTTATAGGTACATTGATTTAATAACGAGCCAAAAGCATAAATAACTAACAAAAATGCACGTCTTAGAAAAATATCTTGCTGTTGCATACACTGCGGAAATTAAATTTTCCCTTTCACATTTGCATGCACTGAAAGCACATCTGAACCAAACGCAAGCATGATCTCCGCACCATCCCTTCAGGTCTGCCGGATGAAACGCCGCTTATTCCTACACAACAGGATATTAAACCAATTTAATGCAAATTATGAAGAAAAAACTAAATCTTTATCAGCCATGGTGAATCCATTTGCTGGAAAAAGGCATCCATAATCAGCCACAACACCTTTTACACTAAACAAAAGTTAAATTATCCGATTATAACATTTACTGGCCAAGTATGGTGATGTCATGTGATATACAAGTCATGATCGGAGGACAAAGACGCGCCATATAGTCTCAAATGACTGTTGGGGAAAGTGCTGTCACCTATCAAAGCCGACACGGTACACGAGGGGGTGGGTGGCAAGCACCACGACTTTGTCTCCCCAGTGGCAATGTTTATACACCGCACCAGGTACTCATTTGAGGCTGAGTCGACCTCGGGGAGGCCCAGGACCAATCCTATGGTCACAAACGTATCTTCTGCGGGTAAAACATTTCCCAAAATGTTGCGAATTATAACCCATCGCAGGGATGCAGATTTTGACTTCAAAACAGGTTAAACAGTTTAAGCCGATTTGGTCAAACCAGTTTATGTCCACGAGAACCTTTTATTTTCTTCCACGTACAAAAAGTGTATTTGCATCAATGGAGTGTAAGGTTCAAACTGTACCGGAGGCTGCGACACTCACTCGTGTGTGTGCGGCTTGTTTTGTTTGCCCCTAATGCTACCGTTAGCGTACAGCCAAGTGTGAGTAAACCCTACGGATCTGTGTCTGCCATTTAAAAACACACTATACTGGCCTTTAAAAGCGTGGCTTTTAAAACTTCTCGACCCACGAAAAACAAGGTCACGAAGCACAAACTCTGCTTTATGATGCTTCTTCTAACAGAGCTGCGATAAAATAATGCAATAAGGTGGCTTTACAGGGGTTATGACACATACAAAGTACACCTCCAGGGCAAATCACTCATTATTAATACAGTAGATCTATATGCAAACACTATGAAGAGAAGTAGACCAGCCTCAAAGCACACTGTCAAAGGTACATATCAGTTTTTCGTCCAGACATAGACTGGAAGCTATCCAGATATTTGTTTGTAGTACCAAAGAGCAAAATGTAAAAAGTTTCCACAAAATGAAAAACAACATTAAGCAATCATAAACAAACTCCATATTGTGTACAAGTTCAGTATCACTATCCATCCATTATAGTTCGTACTCGGCAAGAAAGCAGAAAGCAAGCTAATTTGACGGTTTGTTTGACAAAAACAATTACAGAGATCATTTAAATCTATTACGTCACTTTGCTCTCCAATTTGTTTCGATAAAATAACCACCCCCCCATACATGCCTTGACCAACAGGTCTTGTATTGTGTAAAATAAAATACGAAGTCACGTAAGTTGAGGGCGATATGCTACACAGCACCACAAAACACCGTGGCATTTTGAAAATGACTAGAGCAGGCAAAGTGCTCAAAGTGTTAAAAGTTGGCTAAAACCAGAAGCCTGAGTCAACCCCCACAACTGGGGCAGGCATAGTTTTGAATGGAAAGAAACCGCACTGAGCCGCAGACAGCAGACGCCAAAGTGTGCGAGCTGGCGCAAAGACACGCGGATTACTACTTCATCAATTGTAATCGCTTTGCAATAACATCGTGATATTTATGAATACACTATTAAGACTCAATTTGTTTTAATTTGCTGTTTTGGCTGGTACCGGGGGTCACGCAATGGGTGCAATCGGATACGGTTCCACGAGTGACGCAGGGAGCTACAGATACAACCGGCTGCCACCCCATGGCGTCTCTGCACCCTTTATCCCTCCCCTCCCCGGCAGTGCTCGCCAATCTTTGGGTTTCTCCGGCCACGCTTGAGCTTCCGTGCTGAACTGCCACCACTGCATTCAATGGAGGGTTAAGGCACGGGGTTAAAGGCCAGGTTATGAAGGGTTAGGGGGTTAGAGTTACCAGCGAGGATAAAGTTATACCCTGCACTGACTGCACTGCTCTCTCTTGGCACGGCAATGTAATATGAAGCAGCGAATTTCACACGGCATGGAACGTGGGACACGGTGTGCACATGCAAACATGTGGCCACAGCAGATCCAGAGAAAGTTTTTTTTATCATTAATATAAGGTTTATTTGTTTTACCACAATGACATTTTAGAAGCTGTATTAGAAAATAACTTGAATGGGTACAGTACACTCACTTCAGAAATTTTATTCCTATTTTGTTGACATGTTACACTCTCTACTTTGAGTGAATGCGATGCAACATAAGTATGATGACAGAATAAACAGTATGCAATTAAAAACAATTCCCCCAGTTAAAAAAATACATCTTTATGCAGTCAGGCGTTCATATAATACACAAGTGCTTGCCTTCTTAACAATGTCCTCAGAATGGAAATAATAAAATAATAAAAATAAAACATTATAAAATAATTCTCAGTGAGAATAATTTTATTGTTTTATTTTTATTATTTTGTTATTTCCATTCTACGTGACTTTACCGAAAGAACCAAGAAGATGAATCCCTGCAGTCACGAAAGCTTTAAATCGAAATGTCCTCAGTATCAATTGTCCGAAAGGCTGACACATTACAAATCTCCCATTTATCATTGCTATCAATCACGTTGTGCCAAATAATTAAGGACTTGTTACCTTATTCCTAAGTTGAACAAACACCGTTGGCTTTTACAAAACCTCCAAACGAAAATGTACCATGTTTCTTACTGCAACACCAGCATGCAGTGTATTCAATTCCCCATTTCCCAAAGCATTTATCCGGCACCTGAATTATGCCCCACAAGAATGGTTAATGACCTCCCCGCCGTGCAACCAACCTGTGGAGCAGTTAAAGCGAACACATGCATCTTAAAACAGAACGGCACTGTGTTACCTGCGCGCGTGATTAAATGGCTATTCCTGAAAGTTCGCTGCGTTTGTTCAACTGGGCGACCACTGACATGTGGTGCCGGTTGCAGTGACATGTCACTCACTCGAGGGGTGTATTCCATGTGTAAAATGACTCAAAGGAACGGCGGGGCAGGACCGTGCAATAGAATCGTGTCAAGTATGCAAGGGATGCATGCAATGTGATACGTTGTGCTAAAAAGCATAAACAAGCAAGCACACAAATGTGCAAATAAATTATAAACTCTACACTGACCTTCACGGATATGATATTAAAAGCGAGTGCTCAAAGTGTATCTTTAGCAAAATAGCGAAAGGAATTTGTGTTTTTGTTTTAAAAAGGTAAACTAGAAAACAAACTTGTGTTTGCACGAAACGTACGAAGCCAAAGAACATTCAATGTCAAAAGTGAAGATCCAGTCCTTTGAAACTCAAGCCAAATCTAAGTCGTTCAGGAAGAAAATATCCATTTTTAAATGCTATACAGCGTAAAGGCCACAACTTAATGAATGCAGTCCAGAGCCGTGCGATTCCTGCCAAATATTTGCTTCTTTTTTTGTGCAAAATCTCTGCACTGGCATGCAGCAACATAGTGTCCTTAGGTTCTTAACCATAACATCCTATTGGACGATTCGGCCTCAGCTCTCCATTTAAACCCTTGCATCCAGTGCACCCTCGACAGCAGCCTTTACCTAACACTGGTTTAAAAGCTCAGTCCGTTAGACACACGTCAGGGAGTTAACACTCGAGGTTACATTTGACAATTTAAAGCGCGCACAATTACCCGCCGATTTGCATTACTGAGCACATCCGCTTCTTAACCAACATTTTTGTTTGCGGGAGAGATAATGGTTTGAAATTCAAGTGAGGATTACATCAATGTTTCGATGGTTTTATAATATTCCCAGATGCATCAAGACCCGGCGCAACAGCTAACTTTAAACATGCGACATCTGCTCGGCAAATGTAACAAGTACAATTACGGGGTAACTGAGAAAGCACTCCACGTTCATGTCTGCACTCTATTACACACCATCACAAAGATTTAAATCCCGCGTGACTTTCCATTAATTTATAGCCAAATGTATGCCACACACGTGCATAAAAGGCTAATTTTCGAAAATGACAAGAACACATATCTTAGGCCTGCTTGTGATAAAAAAAAAACAGCTGCAGGACAATACAAGGCAGAAATTCTAAAGAGGAAACTCAATAAACATCTGTTATTTGCATGTAGGTTTATAAACAGGATACTGACTTTAGTGACATTTTTGTTCGTGAGGAAAAAATATAAAAAAAAGTCACATTCACTGTAATCGGCTGTGACAAAGGCATGGCCTAGTGGTAGCGCATCCACCACTTATTGCAGATTCACGGTTCTCATTCAGCGGCCGCCCTGGTTATTACCGCGGGTGTATTATTCACGAAAATAGATATCCAGTCTGATTCGGGGTGGACATTAAAGTTCCCGTGACTTCATTCCTAATAGCAGACCACTGTGTAGTCCATTTTTAAATGCCCCAGAAACTACTCCATTTGAATATAAATAGCAATCGCCCATAAATAGCAAAACCTGGCAGGACCCTCCTGAAAATGAGTCATGAGACTCAGCAAGGCGTTCCTGAGAAAAGAAGCATAATAATAAATAATGTTTAATGTGCCAGAGCTCACTATGATACAGCTGTCTTGGCTGTGACGGTTCCACCTGAAGACGGAGGCTTGTGTTGCCTCCGAAACGTCGTGATTTTTATTTTTATTTTATTTTACTTTTATTAATTTGAATTTTTTACCTATGTGACTTTACCGAAAAAACCTAAGAATATGAATCCTTGCAGTCACGAAAGCTTCAAATCTAGAACTATGAAAGTACTTTTTCAGAATAACAAAGCTTAATCTCTTGGTAGTCTATAACACACAGCCTGAATACAAATATAATCGGAATGTGCTGTTCATTCCCGGAATTGATCCCACGAATCGAGCATTGACACGAAATGTCGTATCCGATTTGTTTAGGATTAATCCGAAGACAAGACGTCCCAAAGTAGTGACGCCGCTGCCATCGTGTTAATTTTTACTGACATAAATGATCTTAAATCCTAAAGCTTAAAAAATATCCTTACCAATTCGAATAAAACCGAAATGTTAACATTCGTTCACCTACAATTTACTAAACTAGCCTTTTGCCCGTCCAAGGACGGGTGTATTGAAGTAAATCTGAAACTTGTGTGTGCAATTTGTAAAGGCGTGGTGACACAGACCTATTTTATTTGAAGGTTATAATCCCTTGTTCATCATGACGTCCTTTTTACATCTATGTCTCAACAGCGTTACGGAGATCGCGTGACGTGAGGGTTCTGCCTTTGTAGTGAGGGTTGTCAGTTGACGCCGAGGAGGGGGGAGGAGGCGTCTCGGCCCCCCATGTGGAGTGACGTCAGCCGCTAATCATTATGAATGTGGTGGCGTGTCCATCTTGAGGACGTAACCTGCTCATGATTATTAATGAGCGAGGTTGGTCGAACTTGAGTGACGTCACGAGCGTTGCACACAGACATTTTCTCATTATAGTAGGTAATAATAATGGAGGGGGGGGTGTGCATTTGGAGGACGTCACCTGCTCATGATTATTAATGAGGGGGTTGTTTGATGTGGAGTGACATCACCTGCTCATGATTATTAATGAGGGGGGCTGTTTGATATGGAGTGACGTCACCCACTCATGATTATTAATGAGGGGTGGGGGGGTGTCCATTTGGAGGACGTCATCTGCTCATGAATATTAATTAGGGGGGGCTGGTCTACATGGAGTGACGTCACGAGCGTTAAGGACAGACATTCCTGGGTGATTATAGTAGGTATACGTATATTTTTAGGTTGCGCAAAGCTTTTATAATCGGGGTGCCTCTCGGTAGCCGAGATGGAAGCCAGGGATGGGGGAAAGCCTCTCCTAAAAATAATCAAATCCCCTCTCCTTTATCCAGGAAAGTCTCCAGGCAATTTCACGAGGGTTCCCGACATAGTGGGGATGTTTGGTTAACTCCATTACGGAGTGTTTGGTGCTGCGCGGTTAAAACCAGAGCGGTTGGATAAACGCACACATACGAAGCAGGCCTCAATTCAAGACTCGTTACGGATACATTCAACATCGATTGCTGTCAGTTTAACACACATGCTTTCGCGACCGATATCATCCATAATAGTGTTTTTTTGGGGTTGGAGCGCGTATATATGTAAACCCGTCACCACCGACACAACCGATTAGTAAAGTTTGTCACGTGAACAGAACATCCCAATTCATTACGAGTACAGTACACCGGTGTGTTGGAGAGCAAAGCCACAACATTTACAATCTGAGTACGACATTACTGGCTAACGTCGTACTCAGATTGTAAATGAAATGGCGTTGATCTCCAACACACCGCGGAGTGCTGTACTAGTAACGATTGCTGTGTTACTGCCATTTTCCGGCCACACTGCCCCTCCCCTAGTTGTTCCCCCTGACCCGTGGAATATCCCCGAGTGTCACATCTCCATACAAGGGCTAACAAAGCCCCCCCCCCCCAGCAGTGCAGTGGCTGCTACGGCGTGCCCATGCCAAGCAACTGCAGCAGAACGCAGCACGCACACACACACACGCAGGGTTCTATTTACAGCAGGCAAACCATCAGCAGATTAGCATCTCCGCTGGGCGCTATATCAGCACGCGTGCGCGCCTGTGTATTGCACATTATACAGACACACACAAGTTACTCATCGCTTGCTCTCCGGCGTGGCCCAGTGAACCGCTGATGTTCACTTTAAAAGTGTACCCCCCGCCGTTACGTTGTTTATTTGTTCAGCTAGCGTCCGAACCTCGGCCGAGCTTTTACTTAATTACAAACTAAAACAATAACTCGTTTGCGTGTGCACTAGAGTGCATAGATGTTGTTCACCACATGCGCTCTATAGGTGAACACATTTTCGCATTCCGAACTGCTTGGACTTGGCGTCCGTTCAATAATTTAGGGAAAGGCGTTTCTGTCCATTTTGTCAGGAGGAGGAGGAAGGCGGATTGGGGGGTGGTGTGAGAGGGTGATGCAGAGAGTTCGCGAATTCCTCCGTCCCAAAATCCACGACAGTCTTTTTAACATAATCAACGTTTTTGGGTTAGATCGCGTTATTTATAAATGTGTCGTAACCCTCCACCACCCGACACGGCCAATCAGCAAAAAATTGTCACGTTGACACTTTTTTTTATTCTGGCGAATTGCCCGATGATGCTGGATGCAATTACCAGCGAAACGTCATACTACAAAAAAAAATTCGAAATGTTGTGGTTTCACTCTTCAACACACCGGTGGGCTAAAGCAGTGAACTATTTGTCTTTTTGATTTAAAGCTTTCGTGACTGCAGGGATTCATATTCTTGGTTCTTTCGGTAAAGTCAAGTAGAAGGGAAATAATAAAATAATATAAAGATAGTTTTATATTTATTATTGTATTATTTCCCTTCTACGTGACTTTACCGAAAGAACCAAGAATATTTGTCTTTTGTCAACGTGACACTTTTTTGCCGATTGACCGTGTCGGGTGGTGGAGGGTTACGACACATTTATAAATAACGCGATCTCACCCCAAAAACGTTGATTATAATCAATAATATTGGTCGCGAAAGCCTGCTACGTGTTAAACATTATTTTTAACATTTAAAATTAAGGGCAGAGAAAGCGCATCGTTGATCACATAACGAGTTACACTTGCAATGTTCACGTCTTCCAAACTCGACCACCACAACCACCACCCTCAATTGTTACGTTTATCGAAACCGCACTGCGCTTGGCATTCGCTTCCACATAAATTTACCAAAACGTTAACATCACGAGGCCGTTTGCGATGCACATTTATATACTTTAAAGACACTGTGCGAAGATAAAACAATTTAAAGAAGCACTGCGCCTTGTAATGGCCTCTAGCTCGTTCCAGACGTTCTCCCTCGCCACTCTCCGCCCTTCCCACCCCACACCAGCAGACAACATCGATTTATCTCGTAACCACGTTGACAAAATAAACCCACGTTACCTAACATACAAGACAATAACCTCCTTGAGGTAAAAACTAGTTGAGATGTTGTTTTAACATCATCGGTTGTTGGTGAGTTCAAGTATAAATGGTTAAGTGCGACAACGCCTGTTTTTAGTTTCACTACCAACCACTTTCAATGGACACACGCAGTCGAAGGGCTCCATTGACGATTTCGTCTAATCGTTTTAACTATTTTAATTCGCTTAATGTCAAAGCGATAACCTCTCTTTATAAAGTGCACAGAAGCGATTTCTATTCTAGCACACAACCACCACCAACACCACTCCCATCGTTGCAGTCGTAGCAATAAGACCAGCAAGTTACTCATTACAATCACAATTCTACCGCCGGTAAATGAAACAAATATATACTAACTGTTGAACCCTTCGCAACAAAACTCTGACCAACCATCCTGGGGCTAGGACGTCCATCAGTGGTGGTGGTGGTGGAGGAGGAGATCGACATCAATGTACGTACTTGTACAGTAAGCAACTCACAAACCTCACTAACAACCCCCTCTCACCTTGGACGCCTGGTGCACTTCGAAAGCCTTGATGGCCGTGTCTGTGAGCTTGACGTGGAGGAGCGTGAGGCGCTCGGGATCCGAGCCGAGCCGTCCGCACGACAACGCAAACTCGCGGCCTTCGCCCAGCACCGCCATCTTCCACTGCTGCCCACCACGGGGCCGGAGGGGGGGTACCCGCCGCGTGACGTCACGCGCATGTTGCTAGGCGACGCGAGGGAGGAGGAGCTCGGGAAGCGGAAGACGTCAATCACGGCGGCGTTGACCAATCGGAGAGGGCAAAAGGTAGGGGGGGCGGGGC
>CM025614.2:7403492-7421938 GCA_014621495.2 Entosphenus tridentatus
ATCTTTCGGTCGTTTTTTAACCCACTTCCCGTGATCCAATCGAGCTGACATTTTCCACACAGACTCGTTGTGCGTGACAATTAATGTTCGTGAAAATTTTTTTCCAAAATTTTACACTTTTTAGGACAAAAATATTATATTTAATTACCAATTGCTTAATGCTTGCGCTGCAATCATCTGACACATAGGTGGCAGCCATCTCGAGCCAGAGGACGAGAGGACTTAGCCGCCACGCATATAAAGGATTTATAGTGAAAAAAACTTTGTTTTTACGGGTTAATTTTTCCTCCTGATGACGACCCCTTACACCCATTACATTAAAGACGGTGGTCACTGCATCGCGCTCTTTCGGATGCGCTTCCGCGGCCGTCTGGAACGCTCTTCCTCACGATATTAGGAAGCGACTGGACTTCTCCACTTGTAAATCATCATCGAGATTGTAAACGCATTTCTTTAGAACTCGTTGGTTGTAGGTTTTACCCTTTTTTCTGGTAACAAAACCGGTGTTAAGATGTTAAAACACCAAATTGAAACCTTTTACAAGGAATCATGTCTGCATTAACCACAATACTTGTGGTCAGAATGCAAAAAAAAACAATACTCTGATAATGTATGCATTGTCTTTGAAACTGATTGGTCCACACACCTGTTTTGTTGCCAGAAAAAAAGGGGAAAACCTATCCTCATATTTTGGTACTTGCAAAGGAGGTCCCATGATCGTTTGTTGTAGTTCATTGAGTGTCCTTCCCTGCACATCTGATTAGCAAGATTGTCTATGTGCGGTGCGAAAAAAGTTCAACATACACACATTATTCAGTTACTTCAAAAGGGCTTTCCCAGAGGTATCGGGGGTTGTTTAACCATACTTCACACCACGCTGGTCAGTGCAGGTTTAATCAAGAGCGGTGGTGGTGGTGGTGGCCAACATTGGTTGAGAAATCTCTCGCCGTGGCTGGGAATCCAACTCAGGCGGCCGGGTTCGTAGCGCTAATCACTGCGACAGCGCTGCGCTCTACTCGGCAATGATCTGGACAAATCGTAAAGAAGAATTAGTTCTCACTGGCAACGTTCAATGCATTTTTCTCTTTAGATTAATAATCAATGAGTATGTGAATGTTTACTTGCCTAATCATTACACATACACTCAAAGACAAAGTTCCCCCATATAGCCTTTAACAGATTACTTGGGCAAGTGCTGTTGGCGATCACCCACGATCGCCGGCACGGCACACGAGGGAGTGGTGGTGGACGCCTTTGTCTCCCTCCTGCTGATGTCTCATACACACCACTCCAAGTACTAATTTAAGGCTGAGTCGATCTATCGGAGTCTCAGGACTGGGTCAGCCAAATCCCCACTCGATGTTGGCTGCGAGCGGGAATTGAACTCGGGTCTCCGCTGGGTCCTTCACGCAGTGCGCTAACCACTGCGCCACTATTCCCCACACAAAGACAAAGATCCCCAGTATAGCCTTAACAGACTGTTGGGGCGAGTGCTGTTAGGGAGCACCTATGAAGATCGGCGCGGCACATCAGGGGGTGGGTGGCCAGCGCCACGCCCGACCGCCTTTGACTCCCGAGTGGCGATGTTTACTACAAACCTTGCCAGGTACTCATTTGTGGCTGAGTCGACCTAGCGGAAGCCCAGGACCGGTTCAGATAATCGTCACCGGTGTTGGCCGTGAGCGGGAATTGAACTCGGGTCAGCGGGTTCAGCGCGCAACGCGATGACCGTTGCACTATCCTCTCCCCACACGTGCACACGTAGGCATGTGCACGCACACGCACGCGCACACACACGTACTCATGCGAATCATAAAAAAAAACTTCTAAGAAGCCGTGCTGGCAGTGGTGTACAAGTGGTGTACAAGGGTCGGAGAGCTTATCACATCTAAAAGTCAACATATATAAATATATATCTGCTGTCTTCCGCTATGAAATCCGTTCCCTGAAACGTTAACCTAGCATATGTATTCGTTTCCTTACGTAACAGAGTACAGGCCCTCTTCTAGATTTGAAGCTTTCGTGACTGCAAGGATTCATTCTCTTAGTTCTTTCGGTAAAGTCACGTAGGTAAAAAATGAAATTAAAATTAATAAAAATAAAATCACGACGTTTCGGAGGCAACACAAGTCTCCGTTACTTGATGCAGCAAATCTGGCTGTGACGCTCCCACCTGATGACGGAGACTTGTGTTGCCTCTGAAACGTCGTGATTTTATTATTTTATTTTTATTAATTTTAATTTCATTTTTTACCTACGTGACTTTACCGAAAGAACTAAGAGTATATACAGGCCCTCTGTCAATTCACTGGTGGGTTGGGCAAGAGACGGGCCCACGGCCGGTTTGGATGTTGCTCGCCACCCATGTCGGCCGGAGCCGACAATCGAACTCGGCTCGTCGACCACTGCCCCACCGCTCCGCCCCAAATGTGCGATACAAAACAATGATGAAGGTTTTGATTTAAAGCTTTCGTGACTGCAGGGATTCATATTCTTGGTTCTTTCGGTAAAGTCACGTAGAAAGGAAACAATCATTTTTTTTATTGTTTCCCTTCTACGTGACTTTACTGAAAGAACCTATAATATAATGACGAAGGTGGCGAGTGAATTTCGTTAATTGTATGCAAGCACTTACATACATAAGTTCATATCTATAAATATTTTCTAAGCGGTTTCCTGCTCAAATGAACAATGAAGCGATGCTCAGCTCTCATTTACAGCCCTGAGCCAGTGGCGGAAATTCCACGTTACTATGGTGGGGGGGGGGCGAGACTATCCGTAGGACAACCACTGCCAATCTTCCCCCGCATGGTGGCGTTTATTTGATCGACAATCCTGGAGGGTTCAGAATCATCAGAATATTTGTTTAGACTGCACGAGGAATCCGATGAGCTATGAAGCTCTTTCTCATACGCACATGCAAAGCCATCTATACACACGTGATATCCGTACAAACATGTTTACACGCACAATGAAAGTTACACTCGGCACAGCCGTCAATAACGCTACCATATAACATAGAACTATATCGTGAGCTTAACACCGAGTAAGTTTGCAGAGCCAATATAATGATTAATAATTGATTTGTGGGCGAGGTCACGCCAACGACCTGCCCACGATTCTGCCGAGATGATCGACACCATTCCACGAGGGCCTCCGCCAACAGATGCACCCAGTCACCAACTGTATCGTGACCTAACAATTGGGGAATGCGGCCCCTTACTACTCAAAGAGGGCGATGGTAAGCGCTCTCACTGTCCTGACACGCAGGCATCCCCGCAAACGTGCAGCGACGGAAGCGCTCACGCACGCAAACAAGACAAAGGTTAAATTTCGATTTAAAGCTTTCGTGACTGCAGGGATTCATCTTCTTGGTTCTTTCGGTAAAGTCACGTAGAAGGGAAATAATAAAAATAAAACATAAAAGAATATAATATATTTTTATATTATAAAAATATAATATATTATTATATTATGTTTTTAAAGAGAAATAATAAAATAATAAAATAACACATTCAATAATATACTATATTATAATATTATTTTATTATGTTTTATTTTATTATTTCCCTTCTACGTGACTTTACCGAAAGAACCAAGAAGAAGACAAAGGTTGTGTGTTTAGCCTCGCGGACAGTTGGGGAATAAGTAAGTTGTGTGAATGCCTGTTTAAGACCGGCACGGCACACAACGGTGAGTGGGTGGGTGGTCAGCACCACGCCTTCCGTCTCCCCACTTGCGGATGTTGAAACTGAGTGGAGAGGCAAATATGTGGGGCCGTTGTTGTGTCGTGCTCTGTTCGTTTCTTTTGTTGCCCACGTTCTTGACGATGGCGATCCACGGTTATTTTACGGTCGCGTGGTTTGGTATAGTAACGCGTCGATCCATAACACTGGTCAACAAAAAAAACATTTTTTCTGGCCTGGACTTTTGCAGCTGTTTTAGACTAATTTCAGGGTGCTGATTCCAAATCTGATCTCAGATTTGCTCTATCACATTTCATTTTATGCTATCGGCATTATTCATTTTCATTGATTTTACCCGAAATTAACTCTGTCACTTATGATTGCAAGTTGTTGCGAGTCAGTGACTGCTTTAGTGTTAAAATATGGTGCTGTATTTTTAGGAAAGTGTGTTTATAATATCATTTTATGTAGATATCCACATTTATTTAATATTTTTCTTCTGCAGTTTTTATTGAAAATGCAATATTTGAGATCTCAAAAACCTGATGTGATAGACAAAAACTGATGCCAGATTTGGAATCAGCACCCCAAAATTACCTTAAACCCGTTGGAATACCTTATGCCAGAAAAAGTGTGTTGACCAGTGTAATCTGACGCATAAACATCCGCCAGTTTTGGCAAATAATTCGTTTAAGCGCATCCCGACTGTTGAGTGAGAGAATTAAATGTTGAAACCGCTCCAAAGGTTGCTTGCGTTAGAACCAATTCTGCCGGCAAGAAATCCACTCCCAGAAGGCCACGTGGCCTTCGATGGGATGTTATGGTGGGGGAAAAAAAGGTTCACGTTTTGAACACGTGGGAAGGAGGCGCACAGTGCACCGTCGGTCATTTTAGTTTACCAAGAAGGTGGCTCACAGCAGGTTCACGTGACAGAATGCCTGCAGCGCGAACGGAGCCGGTGGGGGGGGGGGGTGCGGCTCGGACTGTAACGCAGTGGAGCAAACCACGGCGCCGCCACTACCCCGTACGCAAATATTTGAAATGCCGTCACTCATCGCACACAAGCGCTCGTACGGCGTTGCCTCAAGGAGCTCGGGGCCCAGCGCTGATCCCTTGGAATGTGGCTCATCAGTGACCCCGCCCCCTTATTAGAGGTTTTATTTTGGGTTAGATCGCGTAAAATTGGAGCGCAAATCCACAACATTTACAATCTCTCCAACACACCGGCGGTGTGCTGTACGAGTAACGACTTGGCACGTTCCCTTTACGTGACAAACCTTACTCATTGGCTGTGTCGGGTGGTGGCGGCTTTAACGACACATTCATATATTCACGCGATCTAATCCAAAAAAAAATCAAACCTGTATTATGGATGATACTGCATCGTGAAAGCCTCCTACTAGGTGTTAAACTGAACCCCACCGCCACCACCACCCCGAGAGACACCCCCTGTCGGGAACAGAGACCCCTCTCCGGCAGCGGCACAGAACCCCTCGCATCCACGGTGCTCCGACGACGCCGATGCCGACAGTGACACTGCCTGCAAGATATATATGATGGCTATGGCTGGCGTTTTGGGCGATGGACCTGCTTCACAGCAGGCGTTCGCTGCACGTATATATATACACACAAGCCCAACCGCCTGTGAGTGAGGCCAAAGACACAGCCTTTGTCTCCCGTCTACGCGTGCCATTAAGACGGGTCGTTGACCGAAATGTCACCTGCTATGTCCGCTTCCTTGTAAGGGCGCACAAGCGCGCCGCTTTACCGAACCTCCGGTTGGCTACGTGCGGTGCGAAACAAGTTCAACATACACACACACTTACGTTACATTTACGTTATACATACGTTATACATAGACGTCACATAGACGTTGAGCTTGTTCCTTATTCTTTACTGTGAGTGTGCACCACTGCCAACGCAGCAGCAGCAGAAGCAGCAAATGATTTTGTTCTTTTAGCACCGTACTCTCCGGATGATTTAAAGATGCTCCTGAAAGTAAGATGCGTCCCAAACTTGTGCCCGGTGCCAATAAAGTTATGAAAATGTGGTCTCTCCTCACACGCACACACACGGCTACCGGATTGTAAGACCCGACCCCGTCGATTGCCTTCAAACAAGAGGGGGAAACAAAAACAACAACAGTGCTACGTGGACATCGAAACGAAATTGATAATTACGAGAATTCACTGATTTGGCACCTTAGTTGTGAAACGACATACCCAAAAATAGTATTAACGCACCCACAATTATTCAATGTAAGACCAAGTTACAGACGCTTTTGTATAATTAAAAGCTCAATCAAATTTGACGTACAGAAAGTCGCTTTTCCTTGTCGGTCGTGTCTATTGCCTAAGCGGTATTGTTTGTGCGTTGTTGTGATGTACTTCCGTGCTTCCACTCCTTTGACCCACGCCTTCACCACCCTGGCACTGCGCAATGCGGTGAGGTACGTAAACAACATCACAAGGGGTGGGGAGGCCCTCATCCAGCAGTGGATTGACAAAATGGCTGTAATATATATGTACCCCATGCGACATCATAACACACGTGGTCCATTTATGGATACCCCACAAAAATAATAGCGTCGCAAATTCGAGAAAACAACATTGTATTGCAAAGCCTCTCCTATAAATTAAATCCTTAGCGCTCCTCTCCTGGGTATGGAGCAATTGCTTTCGCAATAAGGTCAACCGGAATCAGTGGGCCATTGACAAATGGATACAAACACGTGTAACAGGTTCCATCCCCAGAGGGCTCGCATCAAATCGCATCAGATAATGTCCACCGTGCAATTGCACTGTCGCATGTGTCAAAGACGTGGAAAAGTCAGCCAAGTGAGTAAAAGCCAGTGGGCCCTGGCACGGTTGCCACGACCCCCACGGTGAAAATAATGAAGCCGAGGGCCCTCTCACCTGTCCAACGTCTCCCTTCTTTTGGTCGCCCAGCGCCCGGACCCCCTCACTCCGGCCCACGGGCCTCGGTGCAGTTGCACCGCCTGCGTACTCGACAACTAAACCCCCGGCACGGTGGGGTGGTGGGGGAACCATGTCCTAATTCCCCCGCCGTTTGTAGGTCCGCGCCCGGGCCGCCCCCCACCTCCGGCCCACGGGCCTCGGTGCGGTTGCACCGCCTGCGTACTCGACAGCCCCCCCCCCCCCCCCCCCCCCCGAGTGGCGGCCGAGGGCTCCTCACCAGCTGGAGCCGAAGGCGGCGCAGCCGAGGTCGGCGATGCGAGCGTGGACCCAGCGCTCGCGCTCGCTGCCCCCGCCGCGGTGCCGCAGGTAGACGTTGACCTTGGTGAACTCCAGCAGGAAGTCACTCGTGTCGTGCAGGAAGAGCACCAGCAGCCCGATGTTGTGGAACCTGCGGGGGGTGCCGGCGGAGCGTGCACGGATAAATCACACGCAAGCAAATGCACGCACGCGAATGCACGCAAACGCACGCACACGCAAACGCACGCATGGACGCACGCGCACGCACGGACACACAGCTTCACATCCTCCGAGCACGCAGAAACACAGAGACAAAGATGCAGCTGAGCCACCTGACCGGTTCAGATACACTGTGTTCAGTATGGACTGTACCAGTAATCTGAAACCTGTTCCTAGAATACACATACATGTGTACACCGGGCATGAGTTTTTTAAACAATTATTTTTCATTTGTTGGAATTTCGAATTTTTTGGGCCAATTTTCAGATACAATTTGTATTTTCCGTACTTGTACGAATGACGATTTTATTTATGTCATGCTCATGGCAGCAAATGTTACGATTTAAATAGTTTTGCATGTTAAATTGTGGACTCGTATACATTTACATAACATTCCAACAGAAACACAATCAGTTGATGAAAATTTTTTCGCAAATACTTTAAATCATCTATCCACCTTTGCAGGATATGCACGGACGTGATGTCACCCAGTTCTATCAGTTCCCATGACATCACGATTTTAAATCAGTTGGAACACATTTTTCTCCAGATCTTCCGAAACTTCGCTCCATTTTCGGATAACTTTGGATTGAGCTAAAAAACAGGAACACATCTCCAGTTGACAACGGAGCCCCTTTGTAAAAACCACTGCTGGATGGATGAAAATCCTCAGGGCGTGCGGGTCGTGGGGGCTATCTTTACAAGATCTCACCACGCCGGTAGACGTGGAAGCACTCAAGCACAGAACAAGAAGAAGACACTTTGCCTCACTGCCTCTCTGCTGCCCACAACGTAGCCCCGCAGCAGCCTATGACACCTGTTTTGTGCACCGCGGCAGTCAGCCCATCCAAGCACAATCCAGGCTCAACCCCGCTTAGCTTCTGAAGCGCTGTACATATGCGCGTTGAACTTCTTTCGCACCGTACATCGCCAACCGCGCTAACCGGTGGTGCGGGGGAAGGACAACAAACTAAACACAAAAGAAACTAAACTCCGATAAGATCGGGCACCTATTCGTCGGTTTGGTCACAGGTGGGTGGCTGTGTTCGCAGGCACTCCCATGACCAGGCATGGGACCGGGTGGACGGATGAGGACAGAAGTACAGGGTGGGGTCAGTGCTACCGACCGACTGAAAACTATAAAAAAAAACTTTTTATTTTACCAGGTAAAGACCACAGAGCTATATTGCTCTTTTTATCAGAAGCGATCTGGTCACAAATGGTAGCTCAAATAAGTGGCTTATCGTGTGGCAATTTATAGCAGCCAAATAATCTAAATGGAAAAATCAGAGGACCCGTAGATAGATCGACGCGACCACTGGGAGAGCACGCAAACTCCAAATATACAGGCGTCGTCAGGGTCGGGATCGAATTCACGACCTCCTGCAAACCAGGCGAGGCAGTAAACATCTCCTAGCCACCGATCGACTGACCTGAGGGCGTAGGAGAAGCCGATGAGCGACAGGGTGATGATGTGGTGGAGGATCATGACGGGTGAGTCGCGCCGCCACGTGTCCAGGCACAGCGTCCCGTACACCGAGTGGAGGTAGAAGCTGCCCTGCAGCATGTAGGCCAGGTGGATGTCGCTGGGCACCTCCATGCCCACGTACCAGCCTGCGCCAGGGAACGAGCCACCGGGTTAAAGTCGATTCCTACGCTCGTAACGCACATGCTATGCGTGCGTGCGTGCTTTCGTCGAATTGTTTGGCGAGATGAGAATGAGTTATATTTTTAAAAATGTAGAATACTGAATGGCCATGCACGTGGCACAGTGGAGGCAGCAGCGAGGGTTGGTGGATCGCGATAATCTTGCGAAACTGCCTTCTTGTGAGCGTCGAGGGTTTGCCGTGCCGTGGCTCGCCGTGAGAATGCGGTACAGCAAAGTGCAGACAGCTGTCCCTTCTGTGTGGAATACAACGTTGCCCCCACGCACGCACGCGCGCGTTTTCTCCGGGTTCTCCGGTTTCCTCCCGCATGTATGAACACTCGTTAATTAACGGAATTAGCAAAGTGTTCATACATGTAGAGGACTGCAGACCTTTGGCAATTGTCGGTACCGAGCTCATCGCCTGGCTGTCCGTCCAGCTCGTCTGCGATTCCTCAGTGATTGTGAGATGCAAGTTGCTCGATGAACAATGGAATATAAAATTAAACAATGATTTTGAATGAATGAGACTAAATAAGTTGACCAACCTCATAAATACACACCACAAAATATGAGTTGCAAAATAAATAAGCAGACAATACACCTTCCCATATCTGTCCCTCCACATATATAACTAAAGAGGGGGTGGGTGGCCAGCACCACGCCTGGCCGCCTTTGTCTCACACACCACACCAGTTACTCGTTTGAGGCTGAGTCGACCTAGGGGAGGCCCAGGACCGGTTGAAATAATCGTCACCAGTGGTGGCCGTGAGCGGGAATCGAACTCGGGTCGCCGGGTTCGTAGCACAGCACGCTAACCACTACACTACAATGCGTGACGCTTCCACACGCGCGGGTCACGTGACAGATATGACGTCACAGCTCACTTGCCGTGCAAAAAATATCTGCATTATTGAGCCCCCCCCCCCCCCCAAAAAAAAAAACTAAAGTGTATTTTCATATTTTTTGCATGGTGTACAGTCTGGAAAGTACCCACATGGCAAATTTCAAGTTTGTTGCATGTCGGGAAGTACGCTAAACATTTTGAACAGACACACATAATCACAACTTTGCCTTTTATATATATGGAGATGTGTTTTTGTAAACATCCCAAAATCCACACGACCTTCTGGGTTTACATCATTTCAGCAGCATTAGCTCAAGTGAACTCTGGACCGCTTACGACATTCAGCGTTCCCTCATTTAATGGTGATATTAAAAACGGCCGATGTTCAAAAGTATTGAAGGCTGTTTTTTTTGAGAAATAAAAAAATGTATAACAAAAACGAGTCACAACCTCAGGTCCACCTCTGATGACCGCCTAATTCTGTCTAAAAATAAACCTGCCCACTGTATCGTGCAGCGTCTTGATCTGTGGTTGTATTTGGGAGACTATTTAAGTCCACATTGTGTTGACTCGCATAGAGACCCATAGACTCACAGACTCACTTAGAGATTGATAGATGACATGTAAACCTATGACTGACCATGTGCTCATCTAGATACCTATAGACCATAATAACCAAACTAAACTTGTTCATTTTACCAGGTAAGGCCCACTGAGCTATGCAAGCTTTTTTTCAGAAACGCCCTGGCCACAAATGATAGCTCAGCGAAGTGGCTTATCACCGTGGACATTTATTGCAGCCAATTGGTCGAAACGCATATCTCGAAATGTGGAGGGACCCGGGACAGAACATGCAAACTCCAAATATGCAGAAAGCATCAGGGTCGGGATTGAACCAACGACCTCCTGTATACCCGGTGAGTTAGTTAACATCTCACCACCGTGGCGCCCTCACAGAGACCCACAGACTTACATAGAGATCAAAGACTGAACACCTCGCTCTATCAAATAAATACACCCACACTGTTTTCACACAGCTGCTTGAGGTGCAGTTGCATTTAGACACTTGCTACATGAAGACACAATGTATACATATTATACTTTGTTACCGCCCTGCTCGGAACCACATTAATTCACGTCACCACAGCAGGCTTTCGTAACTACGGAGAGACTCCATCAAGGCTACTGCTAATCACCTTTGGCGGGTGCCCATTAGCGGTTTTATCGGGTGCGTCGCGTGCGAGATATCGACTTGGCGCTATCTTAGCGAAACGTCCCTGGGGAGTCCATCGCGTCCCCACCGCAGCCACCGGCGGTGAGACTTTGGACACGGCCGACACGAGTCGCAAATCCGCGTCCGCCACTTCGACGATCGCAGCGCGGCGGCACAATCACCTCGCCGTACGTCACTTTGTTTTTTTCCCTCCCTCCCTCCCTCCCCCCCCCAAGTCATATATTCCGATTGGGTATCTGTGTAAAAGAGCTCCATAGCTCACCGGATTTCTCCAGAATGAATAAAAATTCTGATTCTGGGTCCCCATTAGCTAATCACCCACAATGCACCCCCCCCCCCGCACTCGATCTGGTCAGATGTCATTATTCTTTTTTAACGCTAAACGTAAAATTTTTGAAAAACACCACGAGCCGATTTTTGTAACTTGTAAAACTGTCACCATAACTCACGGCCAAGCGGCATAAAATCCTCTGAAAACGCAAGGCACACTGTCCATCGCGGGACGCTTGACCGGTAAAACATCTCAACTATGGCTGTGGACGTGCACAGGCAGGTAGGAGTCCGAGGTGTAAACCACACTCCGAATTACCACCACATCGTTACACTGTGACCAAATCACCCGGTATGCACCCGATCCTGTCATATCACGGAAGCTAAGCAGGATTGAGCCTGGAGATAGTGCGTGGACGAGTTGTCTGACTTCATATTTGACTTGTTTAACTTTTAAAATTAAATGTAAAAGTTAAATTTTCCTTTTCATGTTTTACCAGGTAAGGCCCACTGAGCTATATAGATCCTTTTCAGAAGCAACCTGGCCACAAATGATAGCTCAACTTAGTGGCTTATCACGTGGAAATGTATAGCAGACAAATACTCTAAACGCCGTGATGTTGATTCTAAATGTGGAGGGGAAAACCGTAGGACCCGGAGAAAAATCCACGCGACCACAGGGAGAGAGACACCGCAGACTCCAAATATACAGCAGCAGCAGGCGTCAGGGTCGGGATCGAACCCACAACCTCGTGCATACCAGGCGAGGTAGTTAATGTCTCCTAGCCACCGTGGCGGACGGTCTCGTTTAGCCGGTTGCCCGGCTATTCTGCGAGGGACATCCGTGGTGTGTGAGCACAGCAGCAGCCCACGCAACAACAAAAGACAAACTCGCCCATGGGTGACCGGCCCCATGCCACGTTGTTCGCTGTGCGCTGTACTTGACTTCTACGCCCCCCCCCCTTCCCCCACACACGTCGATGCGGTGAAGTATGGGTGAGACAAGACTCAAGACCTGCGCGTGTGGTGGGGGGAGGGGAGGCCCTCATCCAGCAGTGGATTGACAAAAAAAGGGGCTGTCTGTGTGCATTCTAATTGCCGCATGGCATCATGTCAAGAGAACGAAGGAATTCCATTCTGGGACTCTCACAGGTGGCAGTGCACCACCTTGTGTGACAGAACGGCTCGGGAGGGTGGCCAACTCCGAGTGAAGTCGCTTCCATCGGTGAAGAAGAGCTTCATAGCTCGTCGGATTCCTCCTGGATAAATAAATATTCTCATTCTGCATCTTCGTTCACACCATAGATGCGTTCCTTTGCTATGCACCTCCGATTAACACAGTCGGCTAAAGAAGTTCAACATGCACACATACGCCTTGCAGCATTTGCTGCACGTCCAATAAACCCAAACGTATCATTCTGAGAGCTGAAATTCGACACTTTTTAGTTTTGTTTCAACGAGGCGGTGAAAACGAGACGAAAGGGAAAAAGTAACATTTTTCGAATCAAATTGTGGACCACCAATCGTGGCTCTCGTCGACTCGCTGAGCGGTGGTGACGGCCCGAGTCAGCGGTGGCAACACGCGGCTCGGGAACCAGCCGCATGCGGTGGCTCCTTCAGGACTGGTGCTTCGTGACGTCATTCATCAAGGACCACCTCCGTCTCGCATTCACCCGCATTGGCGGCTCTTTAACCGTTTAGTGGTTTTTTTCCCCCCCCGGATTCGAAAAAAAATTCTCTTCTTGTCATTTTGGTTGCCGAATCCCGGCCCAGGTTGAATCGCGCAGATCGCCGGCGTCGCGAAAGTTACCGTCGCGGCACCGAATCGCCGCAAATCCCCGCCGCGGCGCCGGTTGCGCGAGCCGCCGCGCTCACCGGTGAACGCCGACAGCGGCTGTGCGAAGAAGTTGTAGTCGCGCATGAAGAGCAGGTAGCCGCTGTAGAGCCACGCGCCCAGGTAGAAGACGAGCTTCCACGCGTTCTCCGGGAACTTGGCCACGTCCTGGGGGCGCAGCCGCAGCTTTGCCGCCAGCGGCTGCGACAAAAAACACGACGGAGCGAGCGTCATCGTCGGGCGGCGCGCGCCGCAGATACGCGCGCGGCCCCCGATCCGGCACTGCGGACCAGAGGTCGCAAACGGGTTTTGATTCCTTACCCGTACCCGTACCCGGCCGCACCAGGGTCGCAAACGGGTACCCGTACCCGTACCCGACCGGGTATGGGTACCCGTACGCTACCCGTACCCTACCCGAAATGAGTGACAAACGGTTACTCACCGGTGACTCACAGCCTACCCATACCCGGCCGCACCAGGGTCGCAAACGGGTACCCGTACCCTTACCCGGCCGGGTATGGGTACCCGTACGCTACCCGTACCCGTAACAAACGGTTACTCACCGGTGACTCACAGCCTACCCGTACCCGTACCCGGCCGCACCAGGGTCGCAAACAGGTACCCGTACCCGGCCGGGTACGGGTAGCCGCGTATCGGGTAGGGTACGGGTATCGGGTACCCGGTTGCGACCTCTGCTGCGGACGCCAGCGAGGGTTGGGGGATCGCCGCGCACATTTTGAGAGACTCCCTTCCCCGTCGCGCGAGTCCAGGATGCCACGCCCTGGCTCGCCAGGAGAAGGCGGCACAGTCAATGCGTGCACTGATCTCCATCCGTTCCATCGGAATGGGATACAGTGTTGCACCCTCGCACGTGTGGGTTTTCCTCCAGGTGTTGCGGTTTCCTCCCGCACGCATAAACACTCGCTAATTGCCGGAAAATTCGTAAATATAAAAACCCGATACAACGCGCCTTAGGGATTGCGACGCATCCTACCGTTTTTTCAGGATGTCTGCAGTCGCATTCAGGGCTTCAGACACGGAAAGCTTCGCCACGCGGGGTCACATGAGATCACGGGGGGGGAGGGATCGTGGTTTACTGGCGCTTGGGGATAAAACAGGAATGTATAAAATTCCACAAAACAGAAACAAGGGCGGTTGTTTAGTGGAGGGCGTAAGTGCGGTGCTGTGAGAGTTTGGGAGCTCACAAGAGAGACGTGTGTGTGTGTGTGCCTCTGGTCTAGAAGTCACAAGCAAAACTGTCGAACACCCGTTTCCTGTTCCACACGCACGCAACCGGCCCCAATGTTCGACGCTGGGTTTTTACACAGAGTCGGCAAATTTGGACAAAAACAAGCCAGCCATCCACTTCCGGAGCGCGTGGCTCAAACATACTCCGTTCGAAACTGTAATCACTTGAAGGGCCTTTAATCGACTCCTTTATAAAACTGCTGTGCCGCTGGGGATTGTTTTAATTGCTATTGTTAGACATGATGTTAGCTTTTTGATTTAAAGCTTTCGTAACTGCAGGGATTCATCTTCTTGGTTCTTTCGGTAAAGACAGACCTGTTCTTCACCTGAGGACGGCTGCTTGCGTTGTGGCCAAAACGTCGTGAGAATTGTATTTTATTATGTTTTATTTTTATTATTTTATTATGTCCCTTCTACGTGACTTTACCGAAAGAACCAAGAAGATGATTTTATCTGTTTCTGAAATGTGCACGGATGGCGATTTGGAAGGGAGTTCAGACGGCGGCGTGGATTTCAAGGAACGCAAAGGACTTGCTCTCTCCCCGTCTCTGTTACAGTCGCTCCGTCAGCTACTGCTGCCGCTGCTGCGTCGGGACAAAGTTCAACGCGCTTATCGGCCCCCGTGCCAGAAACCCAAATACTGCGCTGGGGCGAGATAAATCCCTTCGTCCCCGCTTCACCCCCTAAACCCCATCAGCAGCCCCGCGCACTGCATAGCCACACGGCCAACACGTGTCAAGGAATGATGCAACGTGGCGCGATGGGGACATTGTCAGTGGTGAGAGGTGGCCAAAATGTGAAGTGGGTTTTTTGTTTTGTTTAAATCGTGACCCTAACGCTAAGCTCTCCGATGTGTTTTCGGGTATCTGCCTTAGGCATTTGGAGCGAAACGTCGGACAACCCTGGCGAACAACGTGCAGTACCACCCGAAAATAGGGCAGAGAACTACATAGCTGCACAACCGCGAAAACCTCCAAAGTAGTGTTTCTGTGTTTTAATTGTATTCCGCATGTACACGTGCAGTCCTGATGTGTATCCACTGCTGGATGAGAGCCTTCCTTGACCCCGTGCAGTTGATGGCGGTTATTTGACCATACTTCACCATGCTGGTTCGGGTGGCTTGGTGATAGCAGACAGCAAAGACGTTGATACGGTAACGCAATTCAATTTTTGAGTTCGATCGCGTAAATATTATGTGTCGTTAAACCCGCCACCACCCGACACAACCAACTAGTAAGGGTTGTCACGTAAACAGAACGTGCCAATTCGTCACTAGTACAGCACTAGCCGGTGTGTTGGAGAGCCAAGCCACAGCAACCCTTACTTGTTGGCTGTGTCGGGTGGTGGCGGGTTTAACGACACATTTATATATTTACGCGATCTAACCCAAAAAACCTCTATTATGGATGATATTGGTCGCGAAAGCGAAATTTTCTGCACTGCCCTCTGCCGACAATGTAGGCCCGCAGCAGCCTATAGCACCTGTTTCATGCGTGGCGGTCACCCATCAAAGCAGTGCGTAGGCTCAACTTAGCGGAGCTTACAGAGTACGTCCGATCGGGTGCAATCCGGGCGATTCTGTCGTAGGCTGATTACGCCGACACGGTATATAGATTTTTTTAGTAAATACGACAGCAACATAGAAACAACGGGGAGGTCAAATGCATAATAAAATAAATAATAACAAGATTATTTTATTTCTATTATTTAGATTTTTATATTATTATGTTATTTTATTTTTTATTTACTTCTTTTTTACCTGCGTGACTTTACCGAAAAAACCTAAGCGTACGAATCCTTGCAGTGACGAAAGCTTCAAATCTAGAAAGCTTCAAATGCAGTTGCTTGTCACGTGAAAGTGAATCCGAACTTGGCAGCGGTCTCCAGTAGCAGAGGTGATCGTGGCTGTGACCCAGCATGCCGGCGGCCAGGATTGTTGCTTTCTGGCAAGCGAACCGCGAGTGACATTCGAGGCGTCGTGAGGACAGGGTCCCGGGACACCCCACGGCGTTACGCGTTTTCATAATAAAAAGGTTTTTTGGGGTGAGATCGCGTAAATATAAATTAGTCCGTTAAACCCACCACCACCACCAGACACGGACAATTGATAAGGTTTGTCACGTAAACAAAACGTGGCCAGTTAGTTACTGCAGCACACCGGTTGCGTGTTGGAGAGTAAACCCACAACATTTACAATTAGAGTATTGTGACGTTTCGCTGGCGATTACAACAACAACCACAGCAACAACCACAACAACAACAACAACCACCACAACAACCACCACAACAACCACAACAACAACCACAACAACAACCACCACAACAACCACCACAACAACCACCACAACAACCACAACAACCAACACAACAACCACAACAATCACCACAACCACCACAACAACCACCTCAACAACCACAACAACCACAACAACAACCACCACAACAACCACAACAACAACCACCACAACAACCACAACAACCACCACAACAACCACCACAACAACCACAACAACCAACACATAAACCACAACA
Organism: Entosphenus tridentatus; assembly: GCA_014621495.2. NCBI lineage: Eukaryota > Metazoa > Chordata > Hyperoartia > Petromyzontiformes > Petromyzontidae > Entosphenus > Entosphenus tridentatus. The sequence continues at coordinate 7,420,223 of CM025614.2, forward strand.
ATCACCACAACCACCACAACAACCACCTCAACAACCACAACAACCACCACAACAACCACCACAACAACCACAAAAACCACCACAACAACCACCACAACAACCACAACAACCAACACAACAACCACAACAATCACCACAACCACCACAACAACCACCTCAACAACCACACCAACAACCACCACAACAACCACAACAATCACCACAACAACCACAATAACCACCACAACAACCACCTCAAAAACCACAACCACCACAACAACCACCTCAACCACAACCACCACAACAACCACCTCAACCACAACCACCACAACAACCACCACAACCACCACAACAACCACCTCAACCACAACCACCACAACAACCACCACAACCACAACCAGCAGTCTCGCCAGGCGATTTGCTTTTTAATCGCCAGCGACACGTCACAATACTCAACTTGTAGATGTTGTGGGTTTACTCTCTAACACGCAACCGGTGTAATGGAATAACTAATTGGCACGCTTTATTTACGTGACAAACCTTACTAATTGGCGGTGTCGGGTGTAGGTGGGCTAAGGACACCTTTACATCGACTCCATTTAACACAAAACACCTTTATTATGAATAACACTGGTAAACACAATTTTTCTGGCACAAGGTATTCCAACGGGTTTAAGGTAATTTTGGGGTGCTGATTCCAAATCTGTCATAAGTTTTTGTCTATCACATCAGGTTTTTGAGATATAAAATATTGCATTTTCAATAAAAACTACGGAAGAAAAATATTTAATAACGGTGGATATCTACATAAAATGATATTATAAACACACTATCCTAAAAACACAGCACCATATTTTAACACTAAAGCAGTCACTGACTCGCAACAACTTTCAATCATAAGTGACAGAGTTAATTTCGGGTAAAATCAATGAAAATGGGGTATGCCGATAGCATAAAAATGAGACGTCATAGAGCAAATCTGCGATCAGATTTGGAATCAGCACCCTGAAATTAGTTTAAAACAGCTGCAAAAGTCCAGGCCAGAATTTTTTTTTTATCCTTTATATTAAGTTCACTTGCGCGCTTGCTTGCTTGCTTACGACCGTGCAAATATTTCGGTCGTTTTTTAACCCACTTCCCGTGATCCAATCGAGCTGACATTTTGCACACAGACTCGTTGTGCGTGACAATTAATGTTCGTGAATTTTTTTTTCCTAAATTTTACACTTTTTAGGACAAAAATATTATATTTAATTACCAATTGCTTAATGCTGGCATGCAATCATCTGCCCCATAGGTGGCAGCCATCTCAAGCCAGAGGACAAGAGGACTCTAGCCGCCACGCATATAAAGGATTTATAGTGAAAAACTTTGTTTTTACGGGTTAATTTTTGTTGTTGTTGATCAGTGTAATAGTTGTCGCGAAATCCTCCTCCTACTACTGCTGTGCGTGGAACCGAGTGGGGGTCTCTGTGGCCGTGCTGTGGGGTCAGCGCTCTCCGATTGTAGGGCTCCGTGCATGATGTCCGACGTTTCGGTTCTATACCCGCGCTTGCAGCTTCTTCTTCTTCTGCTTAAAAGAACCCGCGTCTATAATAATCGGCGACCTGTTGGGGCAACGCTCCTGCTCCTCCTTTTTCTGAGCAGCTGCAGCAGCAGCACATTGTTTAAGAGGGCCCACAATGTGAACTTCCGTCTACTGTATATGGGGTAAGCCTTTGGCGGACCCCCCCCCCC
>CM025614.2:7447785-7462785 GCA_014621495.2 Entosphenus tridentatus
CGCTCGTGCCAGGCTGGGTGCACATCGAGACCACGTGAAGCTCGCGAGCAGTAGGTGACGGGACAGACCCAGGTGTTGTGGACCAGCTGACTTGAGATGACCGGCTGATGCACCACTCTCGCGTCCCTACTGTGCCTCCTTGCTGTGCTGTGGCCGGACCGGCGCTCTGGCTCGCTGTTGCGTGAGAAACTAAAATACACAGATCCCCCGTGTAGCCTTAACAGACTGCTGGGCCAAGTGCTGTTAGCGAGCATTTATGAAGGCTGGCACGGCACACGGAGAGGTGAGTGACCACCACCACCACACCCAACCGGCGATGTTTACACACCACACCAGGTACTCATTTTAGGCTGAGTAAACGTAGGGGAGGCCCAGGACCGGTTCAGATAATCGTCATTGGTATTGGCCATGAGCAGGAATTGAACTCGGGTGGCTGGGCTCGTAGCGGAGTACACGCTAACCGCTACATTACCACTCGAAACACACTCACACGCACGCACGCACGCACACACACTTGCACGCACGCACACCCATCATGCATGACATCTTCTCCCACCCCAGCTGGACAGCACTTCCATGCGGACGTCCCACTTGGCCAGGCATCACTCCCCGGCCAAATGGCTTCCTCTCCCAGCCACATGTCCCAGCCAGATGAACCCCTTGGGTGCACGCCACCCTGACCACCATATGTTGGATGCCACCAACACCATAATCGAGACTTTATTTTATTCACACGATCGCCAAGATTCCCGATATGAATGGCATAATCTCGTTTGTTTTCTTGAATATAAAGAAAATGTGTTTTTGAATAGTATTATAATTTCATTTTATATAGCGTCATTAATGCTAATTGCATCCCGCAACGCTGTAAATGAATGATATATGAAGGCCAAATTCTATATATAGCGACAACCAAGCAAATGAACACCCTCATAAAATCTAAAATTAAACCACAAATAAAGAAATCGCATAAAAGAGAAATCGGCACAAACAACAAAAAGTGATCACAACAGAGAAACTCGCCCATTAAGTCACTTCTGACACATTTCAAGTTGTTATTAATTTGCTCAACGGACAGATGATTGTTTTTTCCTCACCCACAGTCCGTAGTAAATGATGATACTTTAGAATTTTTTTTTTTATCAAAGGACGATGCCCGGTAGATGCCCAGTTGATGCCCGGTGGTCGAGACTAACAATGGAGTAGCAGCCAAAGGCAGAAACCCCCAATAGTAATACATCCACAACGGAGATGGATCAATGAAGTGAGCTTGTGTGCAGGTGCCACGTGGTTTGTTCTATTGCAGAGGCCTTCATCTAGCAGTAGATTGATGCAGGCCGATGATGATGATGTGTATTGGTTAATTATACAAGTCGTAATGACTTAGTACATTTTGCACTTGCGGCATTCTTGTCGCGCGAGGGTATCAGTAGGGGGCAACGTTGCCACGTGCTTTTATCTGTGAAAGTGATTTATGGGTAATTTAAAAATTTGTCAAAATGGAGTGAATGTATCTCTACCAACCAACGCACTCACCTGGATGTTATCATTAGCATCAGCGCGGGTTTAAAGAATATATTTAACACGTGGTACTCAAAAACGGTAAATGTTGTGGTTTCAAGCTTCAACACACCGGTCGGCTAAAGCAGTGAACTATTTGTCTTTTGTCAACGTGACACTCTTTTGCTGATTGGCCGTGTCGGGTGGTGGAGGGTTACGACACATTTATAAATAACGTGATCTAACCCCAAAAAAAAAACGTTGATTTTAAATAATATATATTTGAACAACGCAAGAGCGTAACCTGGGGGAGAGGCCTTCACCCAGCGGTGGATAACGACAACAACGTGCCCCCCCCACCCAGGTTCAAGTTCAAGTTCATTGATGAGGTGTAGCCCTGTGAGCCATTCGGCTCTTGAATCGGGTGCAACCGCAACAAACAAAAAACGTGAACAAAAAACATCTTAAAGTGAATATGTGACTAAGTGCAAACAGAAATCCAAGAAAAGACAACAAAACATTGCAGAAAAAAATCACCGTACACCAATGCTGTGTGCAAAAATCCCAGTGGGATGCAAGTCAAACAACCAACAACAACCACAAGACAACTTAGATTAAGGCCATCAGTCTAACTCTGTACTACAACAAACAAACATGGCTAAACCAATGTACTTTTCGAAATCACCAAAATAAAGCCATGCAACCAATGAAACAGTGATCATAGGAACTATGACGGAATTTTCACAATAAACGACATAAACAACATGTACTACCAAAACCCTGCAGCGATAGCTGGCTGCATGAGTCACTCCACAACAGCAGGAGCATCAATCGGAGTATTATCATTTTTCAATGCAGGTCGTGACAGCGTGCGCGCCGCGCTGCGCGCGAGGGCCCAGCGTGCGCCGGGGTGCCACGACGCTCGGGACGCCGCCGACCGGGCCCTGCTGGCCTCGCTGGGCGACGCGCTGCTCCGCCACTCGCCGCCGCACTTCCAGCCGGAGGAGCTGCGCGAGATCCTCGTGGAGCGGGCCAGAGGGCGCCGCATCGTCGCCCACAGAGAGGTGCGGGCGCCGCGCTTCGGACGCTTTCACCGCCACGGAAGGGGTTTGCGGAGGGAGGCGTGAAAGGGTCAAGGGGCGGACCGTGCCGATTGGCGTCGCGCGCCGCTGCTGGTGGAAGGGCCTCCGGCTTAGGGAGCCCGTCTCCAGAGGGTATTTTTTTGGCCGAGCTACGTCTTGAAACTTTGTTTTGTTGCCCCCGATGTTATATCGCTCGGTCGACAGAGGCTGGGGGAATTTAAGAAAATTTGCCCATTTCAACCGGCACGTTGAGAGACTTAACTGGAAAACCTCCAGTGCGCTAACCAAAACCACCACTGAAGCCCCGTGGCCTTTTAGGAGGTCCTTTCAGATCTGGGGGCCCATGGCAAACTGCCCCAAGTACCCCCTCCCATCCTGCGGCCTTGGATTCATCACGGACATAATGGGCATAGTCAAGCATGGCTAAGACCACGAATAAAAATCAGCATTCAATGAATTACGAGTAAAGTTGGCGTATTCCAGCACCACGAACGTAGGCTTTGCTCGCCAACTTACACAGCGATGCCGCGCACATGTACACAAAGCGTGCCGCCTATTTATATCCGGTGAGCAGGTGCGACGCGTTGTTGTCCCCCCGCCGCGCAGATGACCACGTCGTGCCGCGAGGCTCGCCTGCCCGTGCACGGCCCCCTCCTGGGCCGCCTGATGGCGCGCTGCAGCCAGCAGGAACGCGGCGCCGGGATCCGGTAAAAGCAATCGCGGTGGGGGGTGGGGGGGGCGAACGAGCGCTGCGCGCCGTTGGCGGCCGCCGCCGCCACCGTGCACGCACGGCGGCGGCGGGCAGGAGAAGATGACCCAACCCAAGCCCGCCGCTGTCGTTCTCACAAACAAACCGACAGTTCCTTGGAGGGAACGGTGGGGGGGGGGCCCTTAATGCCGCTCACGAAAACTCGCCATTCGAGATGTTCGTCGACGAAGTTGCCAAGCGGGAGGGAGGGTGGTCGCGATGACCGCGCGCACGTAAAGACCACGCGGCGCGACGCACTGTGGACGAGAGACGAATTTAACGAGAGTCTTGAGTGGGGACGCAGACTCAAGACGTTCAGTCGCGTTCCTGGAGGCCGCGGTGCAACTGAGCAGGACCCACATTGGCAATTGGCCACATGTGTGCATGCAATATTTAGCGAGTTCGCCAATTTGCTGATAATATTGAATACCTTTGGGCAGGGGAAATTGCGCCCCCCTCACACCAAGATGTCACCGCTGTGAGCGATTGACTCATTTTAATTGACTCGACCGAGACCAACAATGGTGACTTGGTAACAACCAAGGGTGGGGCAACGGGGCGGGCAGCAGCGGGCAGCGCAGAACAAATTCAACCGTTGTACCGTACCTCTGTGCTCCCCGTCTTCAACCCGCACTGACCTGCGTGGTGAAGTATGATCAGATAACCGTCTCGCAACCCGCACGGCATACGGAGGCACTCATCCAGCAGTGGATTGACAAAGAGCTGTGCGCGTACACGTGTGCAAGACGCCAGCGGTGGCAGAGCGATGGTAAAGTGGTCGGGGTACTGCGTCATAAACTTGGCCACACGGGTGAGATTGCCGGCCTCTGCTACATCTGTGGTGAGTGGTATCGGCCGTTCTAGCCGGGTCGCCGTTGAAAAAGAGCACCTGAGCTCAATGGGCCTGACCATTATTAATTTTATAGATATAGAAACAGTCTTGGGCCCTTCCTTCACCACACTGTCCAGTGTGCTGTCCGTCTTCTTATTCATCTTGTCGTACGGCCGCTGACGTAGATGCAGAGCGAGAACGACAATTGCGCGTCAGGACCGGCGGAGTAGTGTAATCGCTGTGATGTCCAGTCTGGTGAAGTATGGCTCAACAACCGCCCAGTACGAACAGCGGCGTGTTGGAAGGCCTCAGTTCAGCAGTGAATTGACAACGGGCTCCCAGGCAGATTTACCGTCACTCTTGGCTTTGTGCGGTTGATTTTTTGTCGTTCTGTGCTTTTACACTATGGCCAATGTAGTCCATTAACTCCTCCGTCACTTTACCAAGACTTCTAGATTTGAAGTTTTCGTGACTGCAAGGATGTTCTTTCGGTAAAGTCACGTAGATGAAAAATAAATATAATAAAAATAATATAATGAAAATAACGAAATTTTGTCATTTTTATTTTTTTATTTTTATTATAAAAAAATTTCATCTACGTGACTTTACCAAGACTTTTTATAAGAGTAAAACAACAGTGCTGAAACATCGCAATGTTATTGAGGATCTGCAATATAACCGCCCTGGTGCTTTCTCAACGCAGCTGGCCCGACTTCCTGGAGTTTCTCTCCGAAGCTCTGCAGAGCGACGCCACCGAGAACCCGGCTGAGACGGCACCGCCCGGCTCCGCTCTTCTGCCGGCGCCGATAAACACCACGACGCCAGCACCGGGCTCCAGCGCAACGCCAGCTCCAAGCTCCGACGCGCCCAGCACCGCCACGACACCGGCGCCAGCGGCGACATCGTCCGACGAGCGGAGCGCGATGCCACCGCCCGAAGCTCGCTCCGGTGCGATGGCACTGCAAGCGGGGCCGCCTCGCCTCGACCGTCCACCGATGCCGACAGACGCAGCGTCCCACGAGCGAGGAGCCACCGTCCGCTCGAGCCCTCAAATCAGCGCGAGGGCGAGCGTGAAAGCGTCCACCGAGGAGAGATGCGCGGTCGCGACGGCGCCGGGGCGTGCCGCCCGCACCGCGGACACTCTCGCCCGGCGCGTGCAGCCGAGCGTCGGCGATGACGGCGGCAGCGGCAGCAGCGACGTCGTCGCGGGCGCGTGGCCCGGCACGGAGCGGCAGATGGAGCAGCTGCAGGCACCGGCGAGGGTCCCAGAGGTCACGGCGCAGAGCGGGGCAGACGCGGCCTTTGAACCCATGCCGCTAGGGTCGAAGGTCACCGTCTCTGATGTCGGATCGGCATCTGAGCAGCAAGCTGTGCCTCCAAGTAAGAGCGCAGCAGCAACACATTTTGAAGGGATTTTCAATATCGGCGTAAAGCTATCGTCGTGTGTAAAGTTAGGACACTCTGATGTGGTTGCGTTGCAAGTTGTTGAAAATTCGTGATGTAATTATTAATCAAGCACAGTAGAAAATCGACTGGTCGCAACTATTTTATTCTAATAATAGATTGTATTTTGTTCATCAACCTTAATCACAATCTTAGTTTTTTTAATCTTCAGCAGCAACTACAAATGTAACTCCTCGTTGATAGCGCTAATATTTTACGATCCATATTCAACAAGGACAGACCCGTGAGATTTACATCTCCTTTCCAAGTGGGTTCTGACATACTCTCACTCAGCTCAGGTCTAATTTAGTCGTGTGGTTTAAGGGAGTTAACGGGGTTATAGCACTGAGCCGGCACCACTCATTCAGCAGTGGGTCAACAAAGGAGTATAACGACACACATATTTACGCGCTCTAACCCACAATAACCTGTATTATGGATATTGGTTGCGAAAGCCTCCGTGTTGAACTGAAGGAGAGAAAAGATAAACAAACGAACGAAAATAAAACATCGACTTTTCCTCTGCTCCGCCGCTACCACAGGCAGTAGTAAAACGAGACTGCCACCATCTCGTCAAGGCGAGCTGCAGCCGCCCAAGGCCCCCACGAAGACGACGAGAGGTTTCTTCAGCGCACTGAGGGCGGCGCTGTCGGGCGCATCCAAGGATCCGATGGACGCCCCAGGCGGGGGGTCCTCGCGGGGACTCGGCCCGGATGGCCCCCACGCAGCCGCCCCTCTCCCGAGCCGCCCCCTCGGCGCCAAAGATGAAACCCGTAAAAATGTTTTTTGTCCTTTATGGTTTTTATTCTTTCATCCCTCTACCGGTGACTCACGTCGGCGCGAGGCTGACGAAGTCTCCGGTTCGCGCTCAGTTGGGATTGCAGTGCATATTTCATGATTGTTATTGATATCACGGCCTCACTTTGATGCACACTCTGCCCTCCCGACCCCCGTTTGCATTTGCACACTTTACAAATGCAGACACGATTTTTTTCGATAGCATATGCAAGGGTTTTCTATTTTTGCAATGGCTTGGATAGCCCATCATCGGAGAGTGGGTTAATCACGGTGGCTGCTGATGAAAAGTATTTCCTTAAAAGAGTGATATCTTGGCACATTGCTGCTCAGAAACAGTCGCACAAAGGCATTTTTTTTTCCACTGCAGAAGCCAAGTCGTGCCATTTTCACACACAATAAATGAGCCGATACGCATCTATGTGGCACGGTGATGCTGTGTCCTCACAGCAACGAAGGCCCGCCGTGCCTGGCCCTGCTTGGCCCCGAGTCAGATTCAGACGCCTTGTGAGGACAACGTTTCACGGTTTTGTTCTGACTTGGCACGGTGAATGGTCAGTGGAGAAACCACCCATGCCGTGATGGTCCTATGCTGGCATGGCTTTTGTGCCAGTGGAAAAAGAGGACAATTAGTGTTACGTAACACATCTGACTTCTCAGTAAAATTGGACAGCAAAGGCTAAAAACGCACTCAAATATATCCAAGGTTTTTGTTTAAGATTCAGGAGTTTTATGCCTTCTCTAATCCTATTAAGATGACAGTTTGGCCCAAGAATGCATCACTAAGTTTATTATGCTCATGATGTTTCCATGGACCTCGCCACAACAGGTCGACTCGGAATGCAGTATGCCAACAACTCTTCATAACTATGCGATTTCATACAGCCGTGTGTTATTTTGTAACAAACAAGGACTTGTCTGTTAATCAAGAGCTCCTTTTCGGTAACTATTCATGCCTATTTAAACACAGTTCATCAAGAAACTGAAAAAAAAAGTAATTCTCACAAGGCCTCAATATAAAGTGCAGTCTCAAACTCCGTTAATCCATTCTGTCTCTCTTCTGACCCATTTACGCGCCATCAAAAAGGGTCATGGCCCGAAACGTCGCCTATTATCCATCATCCCTATTAAGGCCACAGTGGACATTAACGCGGAGCGTCTGCGCTTGCTTTGCAGTGGATTTCTCGCGCACGGAGAGCGTCGCGGTGACGGTGAACGGGAAGGCGCTTACGTACCGCGTGGACGAGCGGCACAGGAAGGTCGCGGCTTTCCCCGGGGATCCGCCGGCATCCGCCCCGGTGCTCGAGTGGGTGTACGTGGCGCACGGCGCGGGCACGACAACCGTGAAGCTACAAAACGGTCATGTGCCGTCCGGCTGGGTGGCGCCGTGGATCTTGGTTGAGGTTTTATTTTGCCAAAGGGTCAATGCTCATTGGGACCTGGTTACACCATAGAAACCTGATTTAAAGCTTTCGTGACTGCAGGGATTCATCTTCTTGGTTCTTTTGGTAAAGTCACGTAGAATGGAAATAATAAAATAATAAGAATATATTTTTTTATTAAAAAACATAATAAAATAATTCTCACGACGTTTCGGCCAAAACGTCTATTTTATTTTATTATTCCCATTCTACGTGACTTTACCGAAAGAACCAAGAAGATAGAAACCTGGTTACACCATAGAAAACTGGTTACTCAATAGAAACCTGGTTACTACAGATGATGTGAACGCCATCCAAAAACGACTGTGCAGGCTCAGGTTTCCGGATGGCAAGGCCGTGCATCAACTTGGTGCGACGGGGGGCAGCCGACTTGCAATAGGAAGGGCATGAGCTTGGTGACGACACGGCCAATCGTAACCCCCAGGGCTGGTGAAATATTAATAAATTATAATAATAAGTGTCGCTTTGTAGTGACATGGGCCTATCGCTAAATCGGCAGGATATTTTTCTGGATCCAAAAACAGCCTGAGCCTAGACCGTGCTTGCATGGGTGACCACCACGCACGGGCCGGTTGTTATCGGCTGACGCGCGGCGACGCGGCGAGATGTTAACAACCTCACCTGGTATACAGGAGGTAGTGGGTTCGATCCTGATCCCGACGCCTGTATATTTTGAGCTTGCATGTTCTCCCCGTGGTCGCGTGGATTTTTCTCTGGGTCCTCCGGTTTTTCCTACTACATTTAGAATCAGCATCAACGATGTTTAGACATTTGGCTGCTATACACTTCCACGTGATAAGCCACTTCGTTGAGCTATTATTTGCGGCCAGGTCGCTTCTGAAATGAGCTACAGAGCTCAGTGGGCCTTACCTGGTAAAATAAAAAATTGTTTGTTTTTACTTACGTGCTGGGCAGGAGAGAGCAGTTCAACAAGACCCATTGCTCTTGCGTCCTGCTGCCACACTTTCACGCTTAACGCCTTCACCGACCCGTAGTGAGCAGGCGTGGTGAAGTGCACTCCATCAACCCCACGGTCCACTCGGCACAGGGCACGTGGCTCATCCAGCAGTGGACTGATAAAAATAAAAGGGCCGTACGCGTACGCACGTGCGATTATGGATAAAATGACCGCGAGTTGCAGGACTGTGGAATTTATGGCGCTGGATTAGGGCTAATGGAGGTGAAAGCGGCACCCACGGGTCCAGCGCTCGTTTGATCACTGGGGCCGCTGTGGCTTCTGACTCACGTTTAATGCAAGCGCAGACGAGCATCTAATGGGAGTCACAACATGGACCGATGCCTGCGGTCTTCTCTCGAGATTCGAGATTAAAAGAGAGGGGAAGCGGTGGTGAACCCAGCGGCCTTTCGGTGCGGTTCCCGGACACGGCTAACATCAGTGGCAAGTGATATCTGTACTGGTATTGGGCCGACCCCCCTTCCACCAACACATGTCGATCGGTGTGGTGAAGTATGGTCAAACAACCCCCTATTGACTGGCAGAGCAAGCACGGAATGACTTCGCCCAGCAGTGTGTTGGCAACAGGCTGCAATCTTGCACGCGTACAGGCGCGTTGGTCACTCCAATGCTGGATGACGGCCTCGCCACGCCGCGCAGTCTGCGAGGGTGTTTGGACCATACTTCCCCGGTCAGTGCTGGTTCGAGGAGGGGAAGGGGGTGATTGGCAGGAGTACAGAACAACGATCGATTATGCTACACTGTTTTATGAAGGTTATTTTTTCGTTGTTAAAATCAACACGCATTTAAAAAGGCTGAGTTGGCATGCGGCCGCTAGAATGAAAGCCTCCACACACACACACTTCACCACCGTCATCGTCACAATTAACAAACGCTGCTTTGTCGTAACTGAATATAAAATATAACGAGCTCGAGTTTCCACACGGCGGGTCACGACCCCGGCGAGGGGGGGGGGGGTCACAAAGGGGCCCAGAGGGCGGCGAGGAAGGAGCCTCGAATTACACCGCGAAGGAGAACGTCTAATTAGAAACAGTGCCGGTGGGCTGGCGCGCACTCGCACTTGACAATGGCTTTGAGTGGATGTCGCGATTCCAGAGCGCGAGAGGGAAATGCCCGCAATGAGATGAACATTCACAACATATATGCAGGGACGGGTCTCTTGGAGTTTCTCTCGCTTGATACAGCTATCGTGCTGTGACGGTTCCACCTGAAGACGGAAGCTTGTGTTGCCTCCGAAACGTCGTGATTTTTATTTTACTTTTATTAATTTAAATTTTTTACCTATGTTGAGTAGTTCCTGACGTACGTACTCGGAGACGGAGGTAAGTTATGGGCTTTCGCCAGGGTGTATTATAGTTAATACACAAGGGTACACAACTCCCAGGGGCTAGGGGTTCTACTCTGAGTCCGGGTCCCTGCCGGCTAGCTCCGGTCTCTCTACAGCTACCACCGGCTTCTCCCCAGACTCACCACTCGATCCCTCTCTATCCCTGGTTCCCTCTTTACCCTGTTTACTTTACCCGTTCCCACAGTGACCCCGCTTACGTCACGGGGTATCCCTTAAATACCCTAGGAGACGTGACGTCATGTGCACTGTCCAGCGCGAGTGACCCCACGTCCCGTGAAGTCATCGCGCGCCGGACAGCGCACGCGACGCCACTACTCTCCCCTACTCCTCTACACCTACGTGACTTTACCGAAAAAACCTAAGAATATGAATCCTTGCAGTCACGAAAGCTTCAAATCTAGAATGAACATTCGGAGCCAAGGCACCTTCCCTTCGCTCGCGCCGCGGACTAAAGAAATCGCCTGTTCGTTCTCGCGAAATCTCGCCACCGCCCGCGCCGAAGAGCAAATCGTGCAGAATGCGCGCACTGTCGCCGGCATGGCAGGGAGCGAAGCCACTTCGGGGCTGCGCGGCGCTGGGATGGGCGACCGCCGTGCACCACACAGCGTCGCCGGAGGCTGTCGCGCCGCGTTGTTGTTGTTGTTGCAGGACGCGGTTCAGCAGAATCTGTTGTTGTAATGTTCCTCGAGACTCCCGAATACAGGTTTTTGTTTGGTAAGATCGCGTAAATGTAAATGTGTCGTTAAACCCGCCACCACCCGACACAGCCAATTAGTAAGGTTTGTCGCGTAAATACAGGGTGTTTCAAATTGATGGACCCGATTTGAAATCGATATATCTCTGCAACCGCGAACGGCCCATTAACGAAACTCTTACCACTTGAAAGGGCGGGGTATAGAGTTTCAAATGATTACTGCTGGATGCCTCTCCCAGCGCACAAACAGCCCCTAGCCTCAGTCATTCGCAAGATTGCGACCCCGCAACACACAAGGGGCGTTTTGCCTTCTGCAGTTCAGCAAGACTGAATCCGTAATTGCGGTGCAGCGTGCGTTTCAACGGTGTTTTGGCATTGATCCGCCAATGTCAAAGAGCATTCGTCGTTGGTACCGACAATTTGAGGAAACGGGCTGTTGATGTAAGGGCAAGAGCACGGGGCGACCACACAACTCAGAGGAAAACGTGATAAGATTCAAGAGAGTTTTCTGCGTAGCCTACGCAAGTCCACTCGTCGTGCCAACCGAGAACTTGTGATCCCTCATACGACTGTCTGGCGTGTGTTGAGGCGACGTTTAATCACGAGGCCATACCGGTTGAAAATGGTACAGGCTCTTTGTGCAGGTGACAAAGTAAAGCATCGAGAATTTTGTGACGCAATGTTACAGAACATGGAGGACTACAGCTTCTTACCGCGTTTGATTTTTAGTGACGGAGCAACGTTTCATCCAAGCGGTAAAGGTAACCGTCACAATGTGCGCACATGGGGATTAGAAAGTCCACACGAAACTGTAGAGCATGAGATTAAGTGGTTGTTGTTGTTTGACTTGCATCCCACTGGGATTTTTGCACACAGTGTTAGTGTAAGGTGCTTTTTCTGCAATATTTTGCTGTCTTCTTGCATTTTATGTTTGCACATAGTCACTATAACATGTTTTCTTGTTCATGTTTTAGTTTTTTTGTTTGTTGCGGTTGCACCCGATTCAAGAGCCGAATGGCTCACAGGGCTACACCTAATAAATGAAACTTGAAACTCTCGCGGCGACTTGCGTCGTGGGGGAGGCCCTCATCCAGCGGTGGCTGCACGTGACGCACGCGTGGCCTCTGCCCACAGATACGGCCACAGCGGCCGTGACTGCCAGGGAGGCCTGGTGCTCACGGGAGACGCCGAGCTCGTGTACCCCGTGGGGCTGCTCGCAGTCGTCCTCAACCCCGAGCGGCGCACGCAGAGCATCTACAGCGAGCACACGGCGCACATCACCAGGTGACTCGCGCAGCGGCACGCTGGCACGGGTGGGGCGGCGCGGGGGGCAGTCTGGAGGAGGGGTCAAGGTCGGGGTGGATCCAGTCTGGAGGAGGGGTCAAGGTGGGGGTGGCACCAGTCTGGAGGAGGGGTCAAGGTCGGGGTGGATCCAGTCTAGAGGAGGGGTCAAGGTGGGGGTGGCTCCAGTCTAGATGAGGGGTCAAGGTCGGGGTGGCTCCAGTCTAGAGGAGGGGTCAAGGTGGGGGTGGCTCCAGTCTGGAGGAGGGGTCAAGGTGGGGGTGGCTCCAGTCTAGAGGAGGGGTCAAGGTGGGGGTGGCTCCAGTCTAGAGGAGGGGTCAAGGTGGGGGTGGCACCAGTCTAGAGGAGGGGTCAAGGTGGGGGTGGATCCAGTCTAGAGGAGGGGTCAAGGTGGGGGTGGCTCCAGTCTAGAGGAGGGGTCAAGGTCGGGGTGGCTCTAGTCTAGAGGAGGCGTCAAGGTGGGGGTAGCTTCAGTCTAGAGGAGGGGTCAAGGTGGGGGTAGCTCCAGTCTAGAGGAGGGGTCAAGGTGGGGGTAGCTCCAGTCTAGAGGAGGGGTCAAGGTGGGGGTGGCTCCAGTCTAGAGGAGGGGTCAAGGTGGAGATGGCTCCAGTCTAGAGGAGGGGTCAAGGTGGGGGTGGATCCAGTCTAGAGGAGGGGTCAAGGTGGGGATGGCTCCAGTCTAGAGGAGGGGTCAAGGTGGGGGTGGCTCCAGTCTAGAGGAGGGGTCAAGGTGGGGGTGGCTCCAGTCTGGAGGAGGGGTCAAGGTGGGGGTGGATCCAGTCTAGAGAATCAAGGCAGAAGATGATCAAGTTTCGAACAAGAGTCAAGATGTGGGGTGGTGGCAGCAGCTACCCCGTGCAATAAGCACATCTGCACAACTCTCAAACAGGGGCAATGCATCATCCCATGGTACAGAACACTTTCTGAAATGTGATATTATAAGAGAACTACATCTGAGATCCCTTCCATTGCATCGCATCCACAAAGTCGCGGAGCTTCTCACATGCCCTGCGACAGAGGTGTTCGCTACACAACAATCAGCCTAATATGATCGGGGCTGTTTTTGTGCGGTCATTGATTACCACGCTAAGACCCTGAACCCACGACACCTGGGGACCCGGTTGAATCACAGCTGCCTGGAATCCGCCAGTGATGTCCGAGTCATGAACTGGGCCTCTATCACTGCTATGACGTCACCTCACGGCTTGGGGAAGTCTTCACTCGGTAGTGGATAGAATATGGCTGATGATGACGATGACGGAGTAACCTTTAACGTGGTATTCAGGAGGTCGTGGGTTTGATCCCGACCCTGACGCCTGCTGTATATTAGTAGTTTGCATGTTCTCCCCGTGGTCGCGTGAATCATCATCACGGCGTTAAGAGTATTTGGCTGCCATACATTTCCACGTGATAAACCGTTTAGTTGGCCTATCATTTCTGAAAAAGAGCGATATAGCTCCGTGGGCCTTAAACGAATAGAATGCCAACGCCTTCCCGTCCCAGCATGGCGCTCCACCCAGACAAGCGCACGATGGCGACGGCGCAGGGGGACAAGGCGAGCGCCGTCGACGACGAGGAGCGTGAAGACAAGCCGGATGCGGGGCGCGGCCGGGCCGAAGGCGGCGCGGTACGCCCGCGCAGCGCGCACGTGCGCCTGTGGCGGAGCGACTCGCTGCAGACGCTGCTGGTTCTGGGCGCCGGCCTGCTCGGGCCCGGGCCCGTCATCAGCCTGGACTTCAGCGGCGCGGCGGCGGCGCCGCTGCTGCTGGCGGCGGGGGGCGGCCCGGCGCACGCGCTGCTCGTGTGGGAGCTCGGGGCGGAGCACCGGCGCCTGCTGAGCGCCACGCTCGCGCAGCACGAGAGCCGGCTCCGCCTCGCCTGCGTCAGGTGAGCCCGCAGATGGATTCGTACCCCCCGGGTGGCTCCGAAGAGGCTCAAGGCCGAGCTCTCTCGACAGGGTTCTGTGTTGGGATGTTGGGCAATTTCCTTTCTTTGTTCTTTTTTGCTTGTGGGAAGAGACCGGAGTATCTGTAAAAAACACACCCAGGCATACGATGGAATGGCGTGCCAACGTCTCCACAGATGAGCGGCATTCACTGAAAACTCACGCCAAGGGCAAAGCGCGCAGGTGGCACTGTGAGCCCGCTTGCTGCACTGCCGTCGACTTGCCACCTCACATTCCGGCTGGTTTGCAATTTCAGAAATGTACGCAAAACGAACCCACCGCTGCCACCAGAGTGCTGGATCACAACAGTCAGGGCTCGGTTTCCCACTCAACGGTCGCTGCTGGGTCACTGGTAGTCTGGAGTATGCCCGCCACAAGAAGCCACAGCCACAGCCGCGGGTGTACTGGATGTGGTATGACCAGTGCAGAAATATTTCCCGGATCGCTGACCCAGACAAACCCGACTGAGATTAAAACCCTGACGGCCGCACGCAACCACGCCCCCTACTCACCTCCGACACCCTCTCGTCCGCCCGTCCCGGCCGCCGCCGCTGCCGCCGCCGTCGGCACCGCCAGGTTCTCACGCCGCGACCCGAACTCCGTGGTGTCGGGAGGCCGGCAGCACCTGGCGTGGTGGCGCCTCCAGCCGGAGGAGGGCACCGTCCGCCTGGAGACGCGAGCAAACTACGGCGCCCACTTCCTGCCGCGCGCCGTCACCTGCATGGCCTTCTCCAGCAGGGGCGAGCTGCTCACCGGCAAGGGGAAACCTGCACGGCTACACACACCCTGCACAGATATACACAACTATACACAACCACAACTATACACAACCACAGATATACACACCTATACACAACCACAGATATACACAACTATACACAACCACAGCTATA
>CM025614.2:7468438-7493789 GCA_014621495.2 Entosphenus tridentatus
TGGATACCTGACCCGCAAATGGGCAAGTAAGGGGGGCAATGATCGCCGCTGTGTGAAGTCCCAATTTCAAAATTGGAAGGAAATTGGACCCTGCCGCCAGCACGCAACGGCCACCTCCTGTGATCTTTAACGTTCGCTGTGACGCGGACGGTGCGTAGGAATATTATTGTTACTACGGTCGATACGCACCGCCGTATTAATCAGGGTGGACCGTTTGATGCGAACCGTGAACCTCTGCAACGACACGGGCGAGGAACGCACCGCCGCGTTGGGTAGACCCCAGCGAGTTTAACGAGCTGGGAGAGAGAGGACTGAGGTCGAGTGAAACAGCGGCACTGGTTAAAGAGAACCACGATCTCATTGTCGCTTCTGAGCTGGCCGGAGGGACATATGATGATGAAGATGCTCGTTCGGAACGTTTTAATTAGCCACGCTGTGTAACCCGCTCGCATCTCTCTTCTCTTCGGAGGTGCCAACGACGCGGCGTTTGTAGTGGAATCGTCAATCCATCACGTGCGGATTTTCTCCGACGCGAAGCCAAACCACTCCTTCAACGAAACTGGCCAAATGTCCCAAAGTAGCAGCACCCGCCTGAAAGAGAGTCTTGAGACTCTGAGATGTTCAGTCGTACAAGGGCATTATTGTTATCACTTGTTATTACGCGGTAAGTAGAAATCTTCATTATCTAGAAATGAATATTGCGTCCTCGCTAAATGAATGATGTGTGCATCTCCTTAACGGTTGTTGTGTTTGCGGGTTTCCCATTTAGCTTTCGTGATGGTCTGGTTTCATCGTAAAGGTCGTGTCTGTTTATGTACATAAGCACGCGTAAACAAATACACAAACACACACTGTAGTGCGTCCGTTATTTCCCCAGGCCTCGCTTGTGTAACAGACTCGAATTCTTGCTGGGCCTTCACCTCGTCCGTAAACAAACACAGAGTGCATTCGCACGCACGCCGCACGCGAGCGTCCTGTGACGAGCATTGTCACCGATTCTAAGACCCAGACGGAAAAGTGCGCGCAGGTTATAAAGCGAATAAATCATACACTACACACGAATTAGAAGTCACCCTTTGTGCGAGTATTATTACCCTTGTGGCACGCAATTACGCACAAGCGTGCGCGCGATCGCGACGCGTGTCACGAAATATCTCGCCAATTAAAAAAAAACACGCACCAGGCGAAAGAGCGTGCGACCAAGTCACTTTGCTGCCAACGCTGGAGCCGCTCGCTCGCTCCGCAGCCGCTCGCTCTGCAAACTGCGGAGCCCCCAACTCCTCCTCGTCGCGACGCCGAGCCGCGGATTCCTCCCGAGGATTCGCGACGCTCGCGGGAAAGTGCCTCGTGATGTAGATTGGGGCTCGGGGCGGCCGTCGCCTGCCGGAGGAGAGGAGGGAGAGAGGAGAGAAAAATAATCCCGTCGATAGAGACGTGTGTCGTGCGGCTTTTTTTTTTCTAACGCCACATACACCACCCCTCCTGTCAGCAGCCCTCCCATCCCCGTGCCAGCGTGGCCCCCGTCCACCTCTGATGTTTCCCTAAATACGACCGAGCCGATATAGCCACCGCCGCCGCTGCCGTCACCGCCGTCACCGCCAGCCAGCGCCCTGGCGGCTCCTTCGTGGACTCCCCTCGCAGGAGGCTTCGTCGTGCGACCGGAGGGCAGACGGAAGAGGAGCGGCGACCGAGAGCGATTCTGAGAGTCGCGGATCCAGAGCGTCGAGCGCCGATCATGGGGTAAGTTCACGGTCGCGAGTCTGCGTGTGTGTGTGTGCGTGTGTGCGTGAGGTGTGTGTGTCAAGTGTGTGAGGTGTGTGTGTGTGTGTGCATTCACACAATGCACTGGCTATGTCTCTTATTACAAGTAAACGTTTATATAATACGGGAGATTAAAGAAATAAAAAAAATGCATTGTGGATGTATGTGGGTCAGCTATTTTTGTCTACGAGACGTGTTCAAAAATCCTTGACACTTTTTCCCCTTAGGGCGATGTGTTTTGTTTAATAATAATGCAGTGCTTGGCAAAGCGCCACATTCATCGGTTGCAATTATTGAGCGCGATGATCCCGGTTATATTTGCAGATTAAAACTGTCTGTTTACACGTCACGTTATAATTATTCAGCGCGAGGAACCGTCAGTGATACTTAAATATATTTTACTAGCCTTGTTCGATTAAAGTGTACGTTTTAGTGAGGAATGCACAGCACTGCTGGGTCCGTATCATCATTAACACCAACGGCTTCTAAGAACACTTGGCTACGTTGTCCTTGAGAGCAAAAATTCCGACGGACTGAACGTCATTTTTCGCATCTATATCTGGAGAAAACGCAACACAGCTCCGATCGTAAACGCTCCTACCCACGATGCTCCAGAAGAACGCACGACGGGGTCACGTGGAGGAGGTTTGAGGCTCACGTTTCTATCTGAATTGAACCGTGCCGGTCAACCGCAGCCACCACGACGCGCCATCGGCGAGCTCCACAGCTGCGACGCTTTTGTACCGCAGGCTTGGTGCACGCAGGCGCCACGGTGGCTAGGAGATGTTAACGACCTCGCCTGGTATACAGGAGGTCATGGGTTCGATCCCGACCCTGATTCCTGTATATTTGGAGTTTGCATGTCTCTCTCTCTCCTTGTGGTTCCGTGGGTTTCTTTCCGGGTCCTCCGTTTTTTCCCTCCACATTTAGAATCAACATCACGGCGTTTAGTGTATTTGGCCGCTATAAATGTCGACGTGATAAGCCACTTCGTTGAGCTATCATTTGTGACCAGGTCGCTTCTGAAAAAGAGCTGCGTAGCTCGGTGGGCTTTACGTGGTAAAACATCTTTTTTTTTGTTTGAATAAGTACCACAGGTGCAACAGGTGCAGCAGCTTTAGCAGCAGCAGCAGTGTTCACTGGGCCCGCACGGAGCCGCATGAACGCCCTTCATGCTCGCAGGGGGCCGCCGCGGGCAGGCCAAACGATTGCGAGCCGTGCGTGCGTGAGCGCGTGCGTACGTGCGTGCGCGGACGCACGCGCCCCTCGAAAAGGAATTCGCACCGCCGCGCGCGTGGAAAATGCTTTTCACACAAGGTCCCACGGGCTCCCTCGTAGTGGACGGCTGCTGTGTCCCTTCCCTCGGTCATGTGACACAACAGCAGCGAGCCGGTGGTGGCGGCGGTGGCGGTGGCGGTGGTGTTGTCGCCCCTGTCACGGTCACATGACAGTAGCCCGTAGCTGCTGCTGCTGCTGTCACAGCCACCCTTCTCTCTCTCTGTGCTGTGCAGCGCGGTGACTCGCGGTCTTCTCCACAGTCTTATTCACAAGCCGCGGCAATGTCTGCTGTCTGTTTCTGGTTGGACTGCGAGCCCCCTAACTCTGGTGCGAGCTTCCCGCCTCTTGTTTCAGACCCCTGGTGTGGGAGGCGAGATCCTGGCTCGTCCCACGCGATGCGCACTCGTAATCGCCTCCCCTCCTCCGCCAGGCATCGCTGACGTCTCCGCTGTCGTCCCTCTCGCGTGCACGCGAATCGGCTGTGCCTGCTGTCGTCCGTGTCCGCGCCCGTCACAACTCCCATTTCCCCATCGCCGCCACCCCGCACGGCGCGTGCCCCTCTCGCCGCTATTTATTGCGCGCCAGCGTGTGCGCCGCACCGGTCGGGGGAACGTGGCCAAGCAAGGGTCGGAGGGGAACGGGACGTGGGAGATAGAGAGAGAGAGGTGGGAGGGAGGGAGGGAGGGCGGTGGAGGGCGGGGGGGGCTACTTTATTTTAGGGAACCGCGAGGTCATAAATCCGCGCCGAGTCGGGGGTTTTGTTTTACAGGAGTGAGCGGCAGCGCTGCTCTTTGTGGAAGGGGGAAAGCGCCTTCAAACGATCGCTGCGGTGCCGGCGCCGATGGCGCCCGTGGCCGGCGGCGCTCAGTGCGTCAACTCAGCTTTAGTTTGGGCACCTGACCAGCAGTGGAGGGGAGAGGGGTTGGGTGGTGTTGGGGGAGATTTTGGGGGTGGTAGCGTTGGGTGGAGGTGGGTGGCGTTGGAGAGGGGGTGGTGGTAGTGTTGGTGGGGTCATGTCCCCGTGGTGGGGCCCTGCGTCGGGAAAGCCACGCTTCCGATAACGAACCTCGGCCGGTGCCCCCGTACCCCCTGCGGCTTAGAGGCTTTGCCGCTCTCGGTGGCACCGCACGGAGCTCTGTGCCGGTCACAAGTAGATTCATACTCTTTGGTTCTTTCGGTAAAGTTACGTAGGTAGAAAATAATAGACCGCGACGTTTCGATCGCAACGCAAGCAACCGTCATCAGCAGGGGAGATGCCGCTCCGTCGCCCGTCTCAGCCACCGACCACCAACCCTTCGAGCGACGTGACCTCCCCATGGCCACTTACTTTTCTCCACAGTCAGCGTGAGATGTCTCCACCTCGCACGCCGCTGCCCTTTCCATCTCGAAGCAGCACTTCTTGGGCTGTCCATCGCGGACGACGATGGCCGTGCAGAACAGCGAGCAGCAGCAGCAGCGGCAGCAGCAGCAGCGTTTCCTTGCGCGCCTGTGGGACGAGAGGCCCGGCCCTTTGAGCGGAATCATCGGCCGCGCTGTGGGAAGGAGTTGCCGCTCGTCTGCTGCATGGGATTCATGCTGTGCCGTTGCTTTAATCAGCACTTGCTGTACATGCACAGCCTGTTTGTCGATCTGCTGTTGGATGTGTGCCCACCCCCACCCCCACCCCCACCCCACACATTTATGGCCCAGAGGGATGTTTGTCCATACTTCACCACGTTGGTCAATGCGGGCTGGCGAAGGCGAAGGAGCGCAGAACAATTTGTTGTACTCTTCTGCACTGAACTCTGCTGCCCACAACGCCTATTGCACCTGCCTGTCATGCATGGCGGCGCTGGTCGCCCACCCAAGCGGCTCTCCGGGCCCAAGCCTGCTTAGCTTCGGACGAGATCGGGCGCACGCCGGGAGAGTTGGTCACAGGCGGCGCTCGCCGTATCAACGAAAGAGTGAATTGGTCAAATCGTGTCTCCTGTGTCCCTACAGCTTGGAACTGTCGCACCCGATTGCGGCCGCGCGTGCTAAAGGCCGACCGTGTGTGCGTCCGCAGGGAACAGCCGGTGTACACCACCAGGGCCCACGTGTTCCAGATAGACCCGGCCACCAAGAAGGCCTGGATGCCGGTGAGCAAGCAGGCCATCGTGGTGGCCTACTACCACCACGCGGCCAGGAACAGCTTCAGGATCGTCGCCGTGGAAGGGCCCAGGGTAAGGACCTCCCCAGGGTTGCCAACCCGTCCAGGATTGCCCTCCTGTTGGGGTTGCCCATCCTGGCAAGCCTGTAAGTCTGCTGGCAATAATCAAATCTGTACATCACATTAAAGACCCATCTTAAAAACAAAAACTAGAACAGGCCCGGAAATCCATGAGTCTCAAACAACACAGAAATGGGCAAAAAGCACGCAGCCTTTGTGCATTATATAAAAACACATCAGCATTTCATAAAGAAGTTCATTGTGCTCCTTTTGTCTTAGGTCACCATCAAAATATGTGTTTACTAATCCGTTCAACTCAACAGCAGCAGCAACAGTGATGCACTTCTTCAAGAAGTGCTGATGGTGTTTTGCACGTGCATAGAGGCTGTGTGCTGTGTATTCATACGTTTTCCCGTGTTGTTTGAAGCTGCAAGTCTTTTATGGACATTTAAGAGTCCTGGATTTTGTCAGTTGCATTGTAGTTACGATAGCGCCACTCGAGGCAAAGCGCGCACAATGCAGTTGACCCCCTCCCCTGCTACCCTGAGACACTCTTCTCCCTTGCCCCGATACGTCCTGCGGTCGTTGTGCACCGCAGAGGTGACGACCCTTCCCACACCCCGCTAACGACCACCTTGGCTCCCCGCATCCCTAGGATCTTGGCTCTGAGGGCCCACGACTCGCGGAGTGCCAAAGTACACACACACACGTGCGTGCGTGCGTGCGCGTTGGCTGTAAACCGCACGTTGACAGAGGCGGCCGGCCGGCTCGCACTGCCGGCCGCCAGGGCGCCTCCCGCGCGAGCCGATTTTTCCACTCGGCTCCGCCAAAGACGGAAGCCATGCGCCAGGCTTAAAATGGCTCTTGCGCAAAACACACGCGCGTGCGACACACACACACACGCGTGCGACACACACACACGCGCGCACACACACGTACACACACACACACACGCGCGTGCGACACACACGCACGCACACACGCATACACGCTCACACACACGCGTGCGACGCACAGACACACGTACATACACGCGCGCACGCGCGCGCATGCACACACGTGCGACACATACACACGCACACACACGCGCACACACACACGCACACACACACGCGTGCAACACACATGCGCACACACACGGACACGCACGCACACCGGGCGATCGCTGCGGGGACTCTCCACCGGCAGTGGCGACCGAGCACGCCCTGAACGCCCCTCGCCGCTGTCACGGCTCACGCCGCTCTTGCAAGTGAACGTGTCATTTGTTATTTTCGTTGTTGTTGTTGTTGTCCTTTATAGCTCATTAGGACCCCTCCAGTGTAAATAAATATTCTGATTCTGAAAATAGAGAAGCGGACGGTGTCTCCTTCACGAAGCTGTTTGTCCGCATATATCGATAACGTCATAGCTGATGTGGGCCTTGCTGGGGTTCTCGACTGCATATTGAATGGGGCTGGTCGAGCGACTCCATTCGAACCGTGCCAAACGCGCCTCCGATGAGCACGGTTGGCTACGTACGGTGCGAAAGAAGTTCATCATCATACGCACGTGTACCGTGGTAGGTTTAGCCCCTGCTCTTAAGAAGAAGGACCATTGCCTGAACTGCTAATCTGCTTAACATTTACATGTATTTGTACATGTAGCAGGTCAACATTTAGCCTGATTATTATTGTGGAATAAAGCCAACTTTATGTAGAGAGCCAGCTACACCTGCTACAGTCCATGTGCATTTAATACAAATGGCGAAGTGCCATGTACGCTCTCATTACAGAGCAACTTGTTCATAACGAGAGGCTTTCGCGACTCTACGCAGCCCAGAGACCACCTGTATGTGTCCACCTCCAGCAGCCTCTTGCTGTTTAATTCGGTGCCACGTCAAGGCCCCCTTTGCGGCCTATCATCCTGGACGGCTTTAGCGGAGGTAACTGCAGCACTTTTTACGTCTCAGAAACCGTCCAAAACGGCCCCTGTTGATTACGTAAATCGTTCTCGAGCACGGCCAAGGGCCTTGTAGATTTGAACTTCAGGATTTTGGACGAACACCAAACACAACCCAAAGTGAGCGCCGGAGACACCGACCCAATTACAGAATCTCCGGGATTTCATCTCCACCTCAAAACCCACGGTCCGCGTTTGAGTCAAATCCACACGCCTCACAGCAGATCCGCCCACACGAGCTTCGCGAGTGGAAATAAAAAAAAAGGACCCGGCACGCGATCGCGGTAATCACCGACGAGCCCATCGCCCCGTCACACAAGCAGCGAACTCCGAAAAATGGAACGGAAGCAATCGCGATTTTCGTTTGATGGCTCACGGTGGCGTGGTAAGGGGGGCAAGCGGAAGGGTGAGAGAGAGAGGGGATGGTGGTGGCGGCGTTGCGAGGACTAACAAAGTTAGCGTCGTGTCCCGCGGCTCCGGTCGCCGGAAGATGACCTAGTGGCGTGCGGCACGAGCGATGACCCCGTCCCCGGCCACGTTGATTGAGTCGGCATGCTTTAACAACAGCCCGTGGAGTCTTTAGTTAAGTCTCTCGGCGTGCGGAAGTCAATTAGTCACGCTCGGTCATTCCCACCGCGTGTCAGCCACTCTCAGTTGTTCACCGTTGGCCCGGGGGGCGTTCAATTTGTCCACCCAAATATTACAAGGTCAGTCAATCGGTGAACTCAAGTCAATATTTTTCTCTTCGTATAGGGCCAATTACCATGCTGCTCGGTGTTGCAGCAGTGCACGGCTGTCTCTAATCCCTCTTAACGACGCAATGGAATTACCTCTGGTCCGCGTGCTCCCTCGCACTCTCAAGTTCATCTTTTGCGTTCCGTCGTCTGGCTTCGGGCTCCGGTGGGCAGCGGTCCGAGTCCTCGCCGCGCTCGGTGATTATTCGTCCGCTCACCGTCGGCGTCAAATATAAACACAAACGACACAAAACCACTGAGTTGACGACGACGATGACGACGACGATTGTCGTCGTCGCTAACTCTCGTTAACGAACCGAACGCGCGTCGGCACCTGCCCGTGGCAGCGTAGCGGTTCGCGCGCTGCGCTACGGACAAGGTGACCCGAGTTCGATTCCCGCTCACGGTCAACACCGGCGACGATTATCTGAACCGCTACCTGGGACTCCCCAAGGTCGACTCGGCCTCAATTGATTACCTAGTGGCCACCCACCCCCTCGTGTGCCATTGCGGCCTTCATAGGTGCTAACAGCACTTGTCCCAACAGCCTTTAAAGGTTATACGGGGGATCCTTGTCTTTGTTTGTTCCACCGCTGCTGCAGGTGGTGGTGAACAGCGCCGTGGCGCCCGGCATGAGCTTCACCAAGACGTCGCACAAGTTTGGCCAGTGGGTGGACGGGCGAGCCAACACCGTCTATGGCCTGGGCTTCGGCTCCGAGCAGCTCCTGGAGCAGGTGGCGGTGACTCGCGGCCTGAGAGACACGCACGCACGCACGGGGATCATCGTCGTCATCATCGTCGTCGTCATTATCGTCGTCATCATCGTCATTATCATCGTCGTTATCATCGTCGTCAATATCATCGTCATTATCATCGTCGTTATCATCGTCAATATCATCATCGTCATTATCATCGTCGTCAATATCATCGTCGTTATTATCATCGTCATTATCCTCGTCATCATCCTCGTCATTATCATTGTCATTATCATCGTCATCATTGTCATCGTCGTCGTCATTTTCGACGTCGTCAATATCGTCGTCATTATCGTCGTCATTATCATCGTCGTCAATATCATCGTCGTCATTTTCATCGTCATCATCCCCGTCATTGTCATTATCGTCATCATCATTGTCATCGTCATCATCATCGTCATCATCATTGTCATCATTGTCATCATCATTGTCATCATCATCGTCATCATCCTATTATGATCTATCCAGTGGTCGAACTGTAATGTCGAGAGTGCTTCTGCTACGAGCCCGATCCCTCCTGCAGCCCTGGCGGTTCCCCTCTGCGGGGACATCGCACAGTGGAGGAACACGCCAGCGTTGTGACAGTGCCGGCACACACACGTCTTGTGTTTTGCGAAGGGCGTCGTGAAGTTGTACGTGTGCACGTTGAACTTCTGTCGCACCGTACGTAGCCAACCGTGATAACCGGAGGCGCGTTTGGCACATTTTGAATGGAGTCGCTCGACCAGCCCCGTCCCATTTGCAGTCGAGAACCCCAGCAAGGGCCACATCAGATATGACGTCATCGATACGCGGACAAACAGCTAAGTGAAGGAGACACTGTCCGCTTCTCTCTTTTCAGAATCAGAATATTTATTTACACTCGGAGGAATCCGATGAGCTATAAAGCTCTTTTTCACGTATGCCCAGTAGTTCTATGCACGGCGGCTGCCCATGCAAACACTTATCCAGGTTCTAAAAAACCCGCTTAGCTTCCGAGATCTGACCAGCTCGGGTGCATTCCGGATGACTTCGGGTCATCAAAACAGCGTTAGGCAGGGTCGTGTAATCTTTACACGACTTCTTCTTGGTTCTTTCGGTAAAGTCACGTAGAAGGGAAATAATAAAATAATAAAATTAAAACATTATAAAATATTATGGTTTATGTTTTATTATTTTATTATTTCCCTTCTACGTGACTTTACCGAAAGAACCAAGAAGATGAATCCCTGCAGTCACGAAAGCTTCAAGTCGAAATCTCTACACGTCTGTCACGCACCGCGGGGGGCACTGCCATTGAAACATTCATCGACCGGTGACGTGAAAGCACCTTCAGAAACCCCATCTGCACAGGCGGACTGAGTCACCGCTTGCTGCGTCACGTGGACCACAATACCGCGGTGACCTCCTCATGGAGCGTTCACCAGCATCACGCGAACTCGGCTCATCCTCGCAGCAACTTTTGGCGAACCATCGAACACAGCCGGTCGCCGCCGTCTAGAACGCCCTTCCCACCACCAATATTAGGAAGCCAATGGACCGATGCACTTTGAAATCATCTAGACTGAAAACTTTTTCCTTTAGAACTGCTGCTTTTTGTGTTTAGTTTGTTGTCCTTTCCCCGCGGCTCCGATTAGCGCGGTTCGGCTAGGTACGGTGCGAAAGAAGTTCAAGGTGCATACGTACATTCGAACCGCGTCCGATAGCGGGGCCACATTTCTGAGCGACTGTGACACGGCTCGCGCGACCAAATGAACGGAGGGACGAACCAGCGCCATCGATTCTCGCTATGCCCCGAGGGCGCAGCCTTTCCCTGCGCGTGCACAACAGCAGCGGTGCGGCCGAGTCGATGCAGGTAATGCGGGAACCGTGCGCTCAATTAGCCATTCAATTACCCGTATTGACCACACCTGGGGTGGCGGTAGTGGTGGTGGTGGTGGCGCCACGCTGGCTAGGAGATGTTAACTACCTCGCCAGGTATAAAGGAGGTCGTGGGTTCGAACCCGAACCTGACGCCTGCTGCTGCTGTATATTTGGAGCTGGCACGTTTCTGTCCCTCGGTCCTCCGCTTTTTCCCTCCACATTTAAAAACAGGCGTTTGGAGTATTCGTCTGCTCTAAAGTTCCACGTGATGAGCCGATTCGTCGAGATATCACTTGTGGCCAGGTAGCTTCTGACAAAGAGCTAACGCAGCTCAGTGGGCCTTACCTGGTAAAATAAAAAAAATCGTTTCAAACAGTTTCATTAGTAACGGCCACGAATTAAATGTGTTTCTGCACTTAACGTGGCTAAATTCCAGCTCGGAGAATCAAGTTCAAGTTCATTTATTAGGTATAGCCCTGTGAGCCATCGGCTCTTGAATCGGGTGCAACCGCAACAAACAAAAACATGAACAAGAAAACATCTTAAAGTGACTGTGCAAACAGAAAATCCAAGAAAAGACAGCAAAATATTGCAGAACAAATCACCGTACACCAACCCTGTCTGCAAAAATCCCAGTGGGATGCAAAATCCCAGTGGGATGCAAGAATGAGATGGACGTCACTCTCAGTGGGGTGGGTGGGTGGGAAAGCGCCGTCCCTCGACTTTGTGGACCAGAGGTCACTGTAAGGAGTCTCCGAGGTGGCTCTGTGGTGTCCACTTCCCGTGGACAGTTCTCACACACAGAGGGTTTGCGCCGCTCTGCGAGGGATCCGAATGGATTCTTCGCCTCGCGATGTGCGCCGAGACCACAAGTGGGAGAGAATCGTGGGAAAAGTCAAATGTACATTTTTTTATAAGTGAGCTGAGCCTGAGTCAAATTCCCCCGCCTCCCCCCCCACCCCCGCCCAAGCTTTGCGGTCCTATATATATTAAGGTATTTAAAAAAAATATACTTTAATTAATTGAATTCACCCAAAAATGCTATTTCCTATTTTGCATTGAGCCACACTTTTGAAGTTGGGTCATTAACACGCACACACAAAGACAAAGATCCTCCATATAGCTTAAAAGTCTTTTGTGGCAAGTGCTGTTAGCGAGCACCTATGTAGACCAGCACGGCACACGAGGGGGTGGGTGGCCAACACCACGCCCGGCCGCTTTGTCTCCCCAGTGGCGATGTTAACACACCACACCAGGTACTCATTTGCGGTTGAGTTCACCTAGGAGAGGCTCAGGACCGCTTCAGATAATCGTCGCCGGTACTGGCCGGGAGCAGGAATCAGACTCGGGTCGCCGGGTTCATAGTGCAGCGTGCTAACCGCTACACTACCGCTCCCTACACGCACGCACGCACGCACGCGCCTTTAACTTGCCCCTTCACACGCGCCACTCCCCGCCGCACCGCTGCGACCTCAAACAGCTGCTGCTGCTGCCGCTGTCACTTTCCGCGTTCCCAGTTTGCGGACAAATTCGAGGAAGTGAAGGCAGCGTTGCTGAGGACAAAATACAAACCCCACAGCAGCCCCGACATCGCCATCGCGGCCGCCCAGGTGAGAAGCATAAAAATTAACCCGTAAAAACAAAGTGTTTCACTATAAATCCTTTATATGCGTGGCGGCTAGAGTCCTCTCGTCCTCTGGCTTGAGATGGCTGCCACCTATGGGTCAGATGATTGCATGCCAGCATTAAGCAATTGGTAATTAAATATAATATTTTTGTCCTAAAAAGTGTAAAATTTTGCAAAAAAAATTTCACGAAAATAAATTGTCACGCACAACGAGTCTGTGTGCAAAATGTCAGCTCGATTGGATCACGGGAAGTGGTTTAAAAAACGACCGAAAGATTTGCACGGTCGTAAGCGCGCAAGCAAGCAAGTGAACTTAATATAAAGGATTTAACAAACAGGACAATTCTGTTCATCACATCATTTGGATTTTCCTCTTTTTAACGCTTTCCAACGAAGGTTAAAAGTGTTTATGCACGAGCTCAGTCAGTCCGTCCGTTTGCCTGTACGTCAGTGTGTAACAGTGGCCACGGTAACTCTCGTAACGATGATTTCAATAGCAACCGAACTTTAGTGGCCGGTTGTGCTGTTGTCGAGGACTTGCCCTGTATATAAATGACCAAATTGACCAAAGGTGTTGCCTAAAAACGGAGAGATACAAACTGGCGCCAAGAGCACCTGGCTCAGTGCCGTTATCTCATCGCCACACGGGAGACGCTCTGCTTCCTGCGCGCCAGCCGCGAGCGCTGCCCGCCGCTTTCGCCAATTCATTATTTCCAAGGACGAAAAACGCGCATCCGCACGGCCAGGTCTTATTCTCGTCCGCACCGTTTTCGCTCGGCCGCTCTCTCTCTCTCTGCCCTCAGGGCCTGCGACGAGGCCAGTCCAGGCGATCGGCGCGACCTCCCGCGCCCGACGAGACGTTTGGAGCCCTCCCGGGCCAGGTGGCACTGCCCGAGAACGAGTCGACGGGCAGGAGACCGCCCCCGCACAGGTACCCAGATCCGGCGTGTCCGGCGGCGTGCGCGGCGACCTCGCGACCACGCGACCTCGCCACCTCGCGACCACGCGACCTCGCGACCTTGCGACCACGCGACCACGCGACCTCGCGACCTCACGCCCGCCGGCTCTGTTCCCAGCGCGTCGGGTGTGTGCCGAGCCGGCCCGTGCCGCCGACGTCGCGCGCAACGAATGCGCCGTTAGCCCCGCCCCTGGCCCTGCTTGGCCCCCCGAGTCAGATTCAGATGCCTTGTGCGTGAGGCCGGCGAATCAGAGTTTGGCTCCGGCTGGGCACAGCAAGGAGCCAGCGGTAAAGCCACGTGCGCAGTGGGGACTCCACGCTGGCTCGGGTCGGGCGTGCCACAGTGGAAAAGAGGTACAAGCGGTCCAGCGCGGTAGGGATCCGGTGTCCGAATCCCCCTGCAGTCGGCGACGGCCGCGTGGCGTCGCGAACAATGAAAGATCTTACGGAGCTGCCGCGGGTGCGGACGAGGGGAGCGTCACAAAGCCGGCTGCTTGCTGGACCCTGCGAGGGCAGACCCCGCCGCCGCATCCGGAAGATGGCTGAAAGCGGCGGCGAGGCGTGGTCACATGAAGTAGTTCGGGTCGCAATGTGGAGGACGTCAACAATGTACAGCGGTCGGGAGGGCGGGCGGGCGGCCCCAGGGTGGAAGTGAGTAACGGGCGCTTTCAGCGGCGCGCCGCCACGCTCGGCGAAGGCGGCCGCGTTCCATCATCCGTCTCCGCCGACGCCAGAACGGGCGGCGGACTCCGGCGGCGTCCGACGCCCGCCCCTCGCTCCGCCTGTGGCGGCCTCCGGCTACGCGGCGGCGGCGGCGGCGCGCGGCCCCAGGGTCACCTCGGTGCCGCTGGCCCCGGATTCGCCCGACGTACGAAAGGGCCTCCGCCGAGTAACACGACTTCCCTTTGTTCGGCGCGATGAGTGCCGAGGCTCGCGTCCAAGCGAGGAGAAGAAAGGGGAGGGGAGGTCAAGCGCAACCGCCTGACCTTTGGCCAATCAAACGCGACCTTCAGAAGCAACGTGAGCACAAGCAGAGCGACGGACGGGGTTGACCCCCCCCCCCTCGCCGCCCCACGGAATAAGGCCTTCGTCAAAATAATCGTCGTCGTAATCATCGTAGTTATTTACTCATCCGGCAAAGTCTCAGCGAGTCTGAGCGCCCCCCCCACCCTCCCCCGTCTCGCGAGATGGAGGAGGAGGAGGGTGAGGGGCTGTGGTGGTGCACGAGGCGCCACCAAGACAAGAATCGACGATCGCCGCCGCCGCACCTCCGATTAGCACGGTTGGTTACGTGCGGTGCGAAAGAAGTCCCACATACATACTTCCTTGCAACATTCAAATATATAAATATATAAATATAAACACGAACAATAGGCGAACGTTTTAGGCACTAGCCCTGTATCAGTGACGATTCTGAAATTGGCTTCTTTTCAATGTCAACTTTTTTCAATTTCCAATATTTATTTCTGCGTTTGGTAAAATGTTTGTTGTTGTAAACATTATTAGGTTGGTGGTAATTAAGACTAAGAATTTGCTGAATTAATCGTGAATAACAGTGGTCGAGACTGAGGATGGAGTAGCAGCCAGAGAGCGGCACCTCCAGCACAGAGACGCAGCGATGAAATCGGCTCCTTTGGAATCGACATCGCAATCATCGCCCCCGACTGCGCACAACTCGGCAGGACCCTCCTGTGAAACAGTCGTGAGACTCCGAGGGTGAACAAGCGTCGTCCTCGTCATCATGATACAATACGAGAGATGTCGACGCTTTCGAAAAGCCTTCATCCGGCAGTGGATAGGTCAGCGGTCGGCAACCAAAATAACAAGAGGAGACATTTGTTTCGAATTCGCTACAAAACTCAAAACGTTTCGAGAGCCGCAACGCGAATAGACACACGCGGTACGTCACGAAGCAATCAGAAAGATTCGCATGCGGTGCCGGAGCCGCGGGTTGCCGACCCCGTGGGATAGATCATGACCGACGATGACGACGACGACGATCGTCATGAAACTCAACCGCTTCACGCGTTGTCGGGCCTCGCCGTTGCGAAAGGGCGCGACCCGTGCGGACGGCCGCTTGCGCTACCGCGACAGGTGACCCCACGTCGGCATGGCTACCGCGCGGAGATGGCGTCGCGTCTGCGCTTCACGTGTCGGCAAAGACCATCGCGACGAGCGAGTGCGTGGACAGAAGACTGGGTGGGCGTGTGGGTAACCGGTGGGCGAGTGAGTGCGTGAGCGAGCGGGTGGGTGGGTGAGTCGATACGTGGATGAGCGAGTGAGTAGACAGATGAGTGAGTGTGTAGTGTGTGAAGAGGTAGGAGGTTGAGCGAGTGCTCAGGCAGTCAAACGAGCGAGTGGCTGTGTGTTTGAGTAACTTCGTGTGTGAGTGAATGCGTGGGTGCACGGGTGATTGAGTGTGCAGGCGAGTGAGTTAGCGGGACATGAGTGAGTGGTCGCATGAGTGGGTGCATGGGTGATCGATTGACTGATTGAGGGCTTGCGTAGGCAAGCAAGTTAGTGGAACGCTAGTGAGAGAGCGAGAGCGGGCACGCGCACGAGTAACCGTTCGTCCGGCACGGAATTCCCACCGCTAAAATCGCACCAGCGGCATCAGGAATCTCCTCACATCCCCCCCCACCGCCAGCCATCGCCGCGTGCGTGACCTCTGCCGAGCGTGACCTCTGCCGAGCGTGACCTCTCCCGAGCGTGACCTTTGCCGAGCGTCACCTCTGCCGAGCGTGACCTCTGCCGAGCGTGACCTCTGCCGAGGGTGACCCCTCCTGAGCGTGACCTCTCCCGAGCGTGACCTTTGCCGAGCGTGACCTCTCCCGAGCGTGACCTCTCCCGAGCTTGACCTCTCCCCAGCGTGACCCCTCCCGTGCGTCTCTCCCAGCAGCTTGGTGAACGGCCAGGAGTTGGAGGCGGAGCTGGCCGCCCTGCGGGGAGTGAACGCCGAGCTCAAGGCCTCGCTCGAAACCGCCGACGGAGCCACGGAGGCGAGCATGAGGGAGACGGCCGCCTGCCGGCAGGAGTGCGAGGCCCTGCTGGCCAAGGTGAGCTGGTGACTCTCATCCGGTTTTTGCGCACCCGCCACGATCCACAGAGAATGAGCGGATGTTGTTGCTTCATCTCCGCGGTGGACGTGATCTCGGTGCTGCCACTCTGTCGTTGGTCTCGACCACTGGTCATCATCATCATCATCCCTTCCAGTGCGGTGTCCTCCCCCACGCACACTTGTTTTTTTACTACTACTACTGTACTACTGTTATTATTATTATTAACGGTCATTGCGGTCAATTCCGTAAGACGAAGGGGAAAATCCATCGTGAGAAAAGAGCGTGCCACAGAAAAATAGCGCGGGCCCGGAAGAAAAAAACAAGCTTTAAGCAACGCGCAACAACGCACAACAACACACAACAACGCACAACAACGCACAACAACACACAACAACGCACAACAACACACAACAACACACAACAACGCACAACAACACACAACAACGCACAACAACGCACAACAACGCACAACAACGCACACCAACGCAAGAGGACGTCTCTAACCGGCGCACGTTCTCCAATCGTCCGGTTCCTCTTCCCGGCTCTCAGACCAAATCCGTGCGTGCCGCTCTCCGTGCTTCTTTGCGCGCCTCTCAGCTTCAACTCCGCTTTCTTTGTCACGTTTAACACTTAGGAATTCTTTGTCACGGTTGTCGCGTGCTTCTGATCCACACGCCAGAGCGGGTCACGTACGGCGTCTCGGAGACACCGCGGCAAAAACACGGTTTGTAATTTACGCGTGGTGACGAGCTTCTCAAAAAATACTCGGCACGTTCGTCAACAGCACAGCGTGTGGCCTTCAAAAAGAAAATTATATAACGGGCGACGTTTCGGGCAACGGCTCTTCTTCAGGGCACGAAGGACCACGAAGATGGGCCATTGGCTGAGACGTGATCGGTACGGTGTTTAACCGAAAAAAAACAATGAGTTGAATTTTTTTTATGTTAATCTTTCTATTTTTTCAACTCCGGGCAACTGCTGACCTTTTTTTTTTCAAAGGAAGCTTGCTTTTAATGTGTGGGGGTAATGTTAGAGCATGTTTGAATGTTTGAGGGTTTTTGAAGGTGAGTTTGGTCTAGCCACGGAATGGACTGGGTATCTAACAATTTATTGATTCAAGTTAAAATCAATTCCTACACGGATGGCACACGCACACACACACACACACGGAATTAACTGTAAGAATCAATTACTTTGCAATTCGTGCAAATTATATTTAAAGGTCACCTTTGGGTCAATGTAAAAGACAAGACAGAATACAGAAGAAGACGCACACAGGAGACAAACAGCACAAACGAGACCAAGACCACCGTGAGGTCGTCTTGAATCGACTTTGACCCCAAATCGTGACAATTCTTCACATGGCAATCGGGGCTCCATCCTTGGGTGCACATCGCCAGCGCACGGTGGCTCCCGGCGAGTGAACCCATTCACCGGGTCTTTACGGTGGACTTTGCGGCAGATGCCCGTGACCAAATCGGTGGGAATGCACCCGATCTCGGCAGATCTCGAAAGCTAAGCAGGGTTTTTTGAGCCTGGACATCGCTTTGATGGGCGACGATCATCGTAACAAATTATGTGCTGCTGCTGCTGCGTTGGCAGTGGTGCACAAGCACAGACAACAACAACAAATACTCGACACATTCGTCAATAACACTGCGTGTGCGGCCTTACAATAAATAGGAGACGTTTTGGTGAATGGGCCTTCTTCATAGCAACGTAAATAGAGAGGCCAGAGAGGTGGAGTTGACAATAAGAGCTGCACTTTACACCATGGGGTCTCGTAACAATTACATTTGAATTGTTTTCTAATGACCAGCTATTAAACGGGCATGTGAATATTTACCTAATAGTACAATTCCTTAACTGTTCAAACAGCTCACTGTAGCCTGCTGCTGAGCTGTGTGCCGGGCAGCGAAGGACAGCGCAGTGAAATCAACCGTTGTACCGTACTCATCCGCTCCCCGTCCAACCGCCCCACATCCACCAAACCCACGCTGGCCGGCATTGCAACACGCACGTCGCGGTGAGGCCCTCATCCAGCAGCGGACTGACACGGCGGGCTGCCCAAGTCGCAGCCGACGGACACGCCGCTAGGGCCACGCTCCCCACGGCGGCGACTAATTCGTGCCAACCCCTGACCCCCCCTGACCCCCCCCTCCTCCCCTCGCTCGCCGCCCCACGTGACCGCCCGCTCGCCCACACGCTGGCCGGACTGCCGCTTTTGAACTTCAAAGGCGGGCGACATCCATCGAACGCGGGGCGCTTTGGACCGAAAGGGCTTTTGAGAAGGCCGCGGCAGAGCGCGCCGGCGTTTGGCGCGACCGGCGCGGCCAGCGCGTCATCGGGGAGCGGTTTAATCCCGCGTAATCCTCGCGTTTGAAATCCCACGTCCCGGCGACCGCCGACTCAAAAGGTCACTCGCGGGGAGAGCGTCATCGCACGAAGAGGCGCGTGCGTTAACGAGCGAGCCGCGCACGCCACCTACCTGGCGCCAGGACCCGCAGAATCTCCAGCGCGACCCGTGCGACAGTTCTAAAGAATTTCTTCGTGCAAACGATCCCCCTCCGCTCACATTCGGCCATGAACACTGAGAATCTTCACACGGCCAACGCGGGAAATCCACGTGGCAAAGCAGCACAACGAACACGTGCCAGAGCCCAACGAAGTGTACGTGAGAAGGGCTCGCAATGGGAAAGTGTTGAGTTCAAATCCGGGTTGGTGGTTTTCTCAGCCCATCATCCCTCCGGGGGTGGATAAAGTACGTACCTTTTTGTGGGGAAGCCCACAGACGGTTGGGTTATCCCTAGGAAAGACTCGTGGAAAATCCACCACTGCCTCATTGCTGTAAATAGCAGACGCCTCAATATATCATTTAGAATAATTAACTACTTTTATTCATAACCACCACCACAGGAATCACAAGCATGAGAGCAATGACAAAGGGCCCTTCCAGGGGCTTCCACGCGTTATTCCCGCATTATTAAAGGCCGAAACTTTGCAGGGTACAACCCTGCAATGGCACTATCCATTGTGCTCCTAGCACACAAACAGTCACGCCTTGCAAGGGAGGCCCTCATCCAGCAGTGGATAGAAAATGGCTGCAGTTGCTGATTTTTTTTATTTTATTTTAACCATGGTTGCTGAGAAGAGGCACAAAGGTCCACAATCCTCAGCGGCCAGCAACAAACAGCACTTATCAAAGCTGTAATCATTAAAAAAAAAGTGTAATGCATCTCTTGGAATGAGCGAGGTTATTAGAATAGCTTTGGAAAATGAGACCATGGGAGGGAATTCCAGAGTGGCGCAGTGCGAAGGAAGAAGCGGAAACATTGTGGTGACTTGCGGTGTGACGCTTGAGTGGGTGAGTGAGTGAGTGAGTGTGGTGAGTGAGTGAGTGGGTGAGTAAGTGTGCTGAGTGAGTGGGTGAGAGAGTGTGGTGAGTGAGTGGGTGAGAGAGTGTGGTGAGTGAGTGGGTGAGAGAGTATGGTGAGTGAGTGGGTGAGAGAGTGTGGTGAGTGAGTGTGGTGACTTGTGGTGTGACGCTTGAGTGGGTGAGTGAGTGAGTGTGGTGAGTGAGTAAGTGAGTGTGGTGAGTGAGTGAGTGTGGTGAGTAAGTGGATGAGTGTGGTGACTTGTGGTGTGACGCTTGAGTGGGTGAGTGAGTAAGTGAGTGTGGTAAGTGAGTGGGTGAGTGAGTGGGTGAGTGTGGTGACTTGTGTGACGGTTGAGTGGGTGAGTGAGAGAGTGTGGTGAGTGAGTGAGTGAGTGGGTGAGTAAGTGGGTGAGTGTGGTGACTTGTGGTGTGACGGTTGAGTGGGTGAGTGAGTGAGTGAGTGTGGTGAGTGAGTGGGTGAGTGAGTGGGTGAGTAAGTGGGTGAGTGAGTGTGGTGACTTGTGGTGTGACGGTTGAGTGGGTGAGTGCGTGAGTGAGTGTGGTGAGTGAGTGTGGTGAGTGAGTGGATGAGCGAGTGTTGTGAGTGATGGATGAGTGAGTGAGTGGATGAGTGAGTGAGCGTTGTGAGTGGATGAGTGAGTGAGTGTTGTGAGTGAGTAGATGATTGAGTGTGGTGAGTGAATGAGTGAGTAGATGAGTGAATGTGGTGAGTGTGGTGAGTGAGGAGTGAGTGGATGAGTGAGTGAGTAGATGAGTGAATGTGGTGAGTGAGTGATGAGTGAATGTGGTGAGTGTGGTGAGTGAGTGGTGAGTGGATGAGTGAGTGGATGAGTGAGTGTGGTGAGTGAGTGGATGAGTGAGTGTGGTGAGTGAGTGTGGTGAGTGAGTGAGTGAGTGTGGTGAGTGAGTGTGGTGAGTGAGTGGATGAGTGAGTGTGGTGAGTGAGTGAGTGGTGAGTGGATGAGTGAGTGTGGTGAGTGAGTGAGTGTGGTGAGTGAGTGATTGAGTGTGGTGAGTGAGTGTGGTGAGTGAGTGAGTGAGTGTGGTGAGTGAGTGAGTGGATGAGTGAGTGTGTGTTGTTCTTGTGACCTGCGGTGTCGTGATTGAAAACAGTACGGACGATACAAAACATTCAACTAAAAACTATTGCAACTCTTTTATTTACCAGGTAAAGCTCACCGACTTACATAGCTCTTTCTCAGAAGCAACCTGGCCACAAATGATAGCTAAACGGAGCGCCTTGTCGCATGTGGGAATTTACAGCAGCCAAATGCTCTAAACACGTGACGTTGATTCTAAATGTGGATGGAAAAATCGGAGGACCCGAAGAGAAATCCACGCGACCACGGAGAGAGAGAGAGAGAGACACCGCAGACTCCAAATACAAGCGGTGGTCGGGTTTACGACGATCCACACTCATGACGTTTATACAACACCACGACGGATAGATTTACGACGAAGAAACTTCATTTACGGCGAAGGAACAATTCACGGCGCATCCGCCGACATTACCCCGAACGCGTTAGAACAGAGACGGTCTGATTTCCGATGCGACTCGGCGTGGAGCTTTTGTTCTTCTCAAGTGTTGTTGTGGATGTTTCCCTGTGAAACCCCGTTGGGTATGTCCGATAAAAGGACAGGGACATTGGCAAGGGATGTTTCAACTGTTCCCACTGCCCGTGGGAAAGCGTGGTCCCATTTGTGACCGATTCGCGACGGAGTTTCCAGGAACGCATCGCGTCGTTAAAGCGAGGACCGCCTGTGTACTGTACAGGGGTCGCGACCGCACCCGCGACCTCCTGCACACCGGGCGAGGGAGATAACACCTCGCCGCCGCGACATGGCAAGACGTTGACCAAGGTGATGATGACCCCGAGCGACTCTGCGTGCATTCCGCGTTCCTATGACGGAGCTCAGGACATCCACGTGACAGATCCCCTTGCTGTGTGCATATTTAGCGGTTGCCACGGCAATGACGAGGCAAAAGATACCTCCTCCTCCACAATATGACACAAAAAGGCGCCTGAATCGCTGCGATGGAGAAGGGCGGTTGCACGCCACCTGCCCTGCACATCAGAGGTCGCAAACGGGTTTTGATTCCTTACCCGTACCCGGCCGCACCAGGGTATCGGGTACCTGATTGCGACCTCTGGGATGAAGCCATGTTGCAGGCGCGGGTTGGTTGATTCTAGGAACTTGAATTGTGAGAAGAGACGAGACGTTGGGAAATGAGTGACAAACAGTTACTCACCAGTGACTCACGGTCTACCCGTACCCGTACCCGGCCGCACCAGGGTCGCAAACGGATACCCGTACCCGTACCCGCCCGGGTACCTGTAGCCGGGTATTGGGTAGGGTACGGGTATCGGGTACCCGATTGCGACCTCTGCTGCACGTCCTCGCTTTGGGTTCGGCGTTGTTATTGACAAGGCCCGAGTTGTCGTTATTCCACGGACGCAAGAGCCGACTTGGCGTCCTCTGCAAGAAGGGACGCTCGCCACAACTCACGCTCAGCTTTGCGAGCGAGCCAGCGAGCGGCCGCGTGCCACTGTCCGTAAGCGATGGCCGCGACCTATCGGTGGGATTAGCGTCGGGGGTCAGGTCGAGCGGCCGCGACCTATGGATTGGGTTGTCCTTTACGGGCGGGATTAGGCTTCAGATTAGTGGTAATGACTTTTTTCCACTTCCCGCAGGGCGCAATAAAGACACGCACGCGCGCACAGTTTACCGGCAAGCGCACAAAGGTCGCGGACGCGACAGTTGCGGTATTCGGTGAGACGTGCGCCGTAGACGAGCGACTATTGCACGACCGCCTTTCTTTCGCCAAATTCCTTCTCCGCGGCGGTTTTCCACAAGAGGGCCCCCATTGTGGCTGCCGCACTCTGCCGAGATAGCGCGCGCGCGCACAAACATCGCCTTTTATACATCCTCGCGAAATAAATCAACCGAGGGGGGCAAAGCCGGGGATAGATAAATAGCGGGGGGCCCGCGACGGGTCGGCACTTCGCCGCCACTCACAAACCTCCTCGCTCATGTCCTCGTTCACGGCCGCCCGCCGTTTCGAGTGGCCCCTGGGGGAGGGGACAGGTTCAGTGCTCCCCCTCCTCCATGTTCGGGGTGGGGGGGCAGGGGGGACACCTGGGCACGTGGCCCCCAATTCCTGTGCACAATTTGTGCAACGGGCGTATTGGCAAAGCGCCGTGAGATGCTGTCGTGTGAAGGGCGATACTGTCATTGTTATCATCGTCGTCATCGTCGTCATCGTCGTCGTCGTCGTCATCGTCGTCATCGTCATCATCGTCGTCGTCATCATCGTCGTGCTTGTCGTGAGCGTGGCAGCCTGCGGGACGATTCCTATCACCTACAGGCCACGGTGGAGCCCAGCGCAGCCCTCGTCCCCCCTTCACAGCCCCGAGGCAGTGCTGGGGATATTATTCCACATTCTCACGGCAAGAAGAGAAAAGCTATCGATATGTCAAATCCAATATTTACTTGCTCGCAGTGTATTACTAATTTTAATCGGGGCGGGCCCCCCCCCCTTCTTAGAATGATGATGGGCAGATTTGATCTCCCGCCCGAGATTTGAACTCGTGACCTTGTGATTGCGAGTGGCGGTGCGCTCTCTAACGGCAGCGGTGCACGGCTCGCGGTTTGCGAAGTGAAGGGGTGTCGTGTTCGCGTGATGTTAACTCCCTCGCCTGGTATGCAGGAGGTCGTGTGTTCGATCCGACCCTGATGCCCGCTGTATATTTGGAGTTTGCGTGTCTCTCTCCGTGGTCGCTTGGATTTTTCCCCAGGTCCCTCCGGTTTCTCTCTAGAATCAACATCACACGTTTGAGAGAATTTGGCTGCCGTACATTTCCACGTGATGATAAGCCACTGCGTCGAACTGTCATTTGTGGCCAAGTGACTTCTGCAAAAGAACTCAGTGGGCCTTACCTGGTAACTTAGAAAAATGCAGTCAGAGAGAAGAAGCTCGACCCTTGGCAGGGGTCAGTAACATGCTCTAGACGGGTCGGGAGGCGTCGTATGGTAAAATAAACAAAGACAAAGATCCCCCTTATAGCATTAACAGACTGTTGGGGCAAGCGATGTTAGCGAGTAGCACCTACGAAGGCTGGAACGGTACACGAGGGGAGGTGGCCAACCACGCCCGGTCGCCTTTGTCTCCCGAGTGGCAATGTTTACACAGCACACCAGATACTCATTTGAGGCTAAGTCGACCTAAGGGATGCCCAGGACTGGTTCAGATAATTGTCACTGGTGAGCGAGAATAGAATCCAGGTCGCCGGGTTCTTAGTGCAGCGCACGAACCCACCCACTCACTCACCCACCGCACTGCAGGTCACAACAACACACTCACCCACTCACCCACCCACTCACTCACCCACCGCACTGCAGGTCATAACAACACACTCGTGCGCTCACCCACTCACTCACTCACTCACCCACCCACCCACGCACCCACCCACCCACTCACTCACTCACCCACCCACTCAACCACTCACTCACTCACTCACCCACCACACTGCAGGTCACAACAACACACTCATGCGCTCACCCACTCACTCACTCACCCACTGACTCACTGACTCACTGACTCACCCACCCACCCACCCACTCACTCACCCACCCACCCACCCACTCACCCACCCACCCAATCACTTGATCTATTTTCCCAAAGTTGTAACCGCAACCTTGCTCAAGTCAAGATACGTGTTTCATTCTTAGATATATTATAGTGCTGTTTGTTGCTGGCCACGT
Source organism: Entosphenus tridentatus (assembly GCA_014621495.2). Taxonomy (NCBI): domain Eukaryota; kingdom Metazoa; phylum Chordata; class Hyperoartia; order Petromyzontiformes; family Petromyzontidae; genus Entosphenus; species Entosphenus tridentatus. The sequence goes on from CM025614.2 coordinate 7,492,740, forward strand.
GGGCTATTGTGTCTTTTCGGCCTGCATTCAGATACCGCAATAACAAACAAAAAATCCCGTGTACCCCCCGCTACGGCTACTACTCGCCACGTGCCTATGCCAGTCCACCAGCAGCCTGGTCAATATTTCACACAACCCGCACACCAGATCCAGTAGGCCTCCCGCTACGGCTACGGCGGCCAGCCACCTACTCCAGAGTTCGGCTGGAAACGAGGCCCCGAGTGAACCTGAACGGCGGTGGCGTTGGCGCCCGTGCAGGTGAACGAGCTGGAGCGGCGGCGCGCGGAGGCCGACCGCCTGCTGGCGAGCAACGCGCAGCTGAGCCGGCACGCGCAGGAGCTGGAGTTCCAGATCAGCGAGAAGGAGCAGGTAGGCGGCGCCGGCGACTCGATGATGTCGAATCGACGCCTTCGGCCACTGGCGCCACGCTCAAGAGCGCACGCGGCTGTCTCGCGAAGGCGCTGCTGCACTTTCCCAGACGGGTAGTCGGCCCGGCATGGGCGACGACGTGGCCCAGCGGTAGCGCGTCCCCCGCTTACCTGGTAAATGTTTTTTTTAAATATACATAGTTTGTTGGGGAGGTTCGCGGTTCGAATCCGGCAGGCGGCACCGGTTAATGCTGCGCGTGCACCGACTGTAAAATACGCGTCGCCTGCGGCCGTTAAAACAAACAAATCGCGACGTTATTTGACGGGTAGGCCATTGCGTGCGAGCACATCATGAGCCGAATTGGGAAAATTTACACCAGTAAATTAAAACTCGTCGCAATCGCTGCCTCCTACTGCGAAAACCGAGGCCTTGAGCCTCGACAAGACCTTACCGGGTAAACAAGTCGCAATAACAACAATAATTCACACGAAAGCCGTCGGCTCATTTGCTATCCGCGCCATTCTCGTAGCGCAAGGCTTTATCACGAAGGCGCTTCGCTTCACAGACGGCCACGGCTTGCGGTAGCTTCACAGGTAGGGGGTGATGTTGCTGCGTGGCATCACCCAATGTAAGTCAATCTGCGAGTCCTTTTACCAAGGACTATTGGGGGGGGGGGGGGGG
>CM025614.2:7569620-7593757 GCA_014621495.2 Entosphenus tridentatus
CCTTCCTTAGGCCCCTCCCCTGACCCTCCTCCCTTAGGCACCTCCCCCCTCCGTACCCGGCAGTAGGTCTCCACCAATCAAAAAGCTGTTTGTAAGGTCTCCACCAATCAAAGAGCTGTGTGTATCATATATTTATTTATGCACGACAGACAAACAGTCAGACAGACAATTAATCCCTGGTGGGCAGTGTGGAACATTGTTCCTACCTGTAATAAACGCAATTTATATTGTTTATCCACCATTCGAAGTGACGCAGAAGCTGGCACGCGTCATTCGCGATCCGGTCGAGCCAGTCACCGCGGCTGATAGAACTTGGGACGAGTTTATTTATACAGGTAGGAACAATGTTCCACACTGCCCACCAGGGATTAATTGTCTGTCTGTTTGTCGCGCATAAATAAATATATAATACACACAGCTCTGTGATTGGTGGAGACCTTACAAACAGCTCTTTGATTGGTGGAGGCCTACTGCCGGGTACGGAGAGGGGAGGTGCCTAAGGGAGGAGGGTCAAGGGAGGGGCCTAAGGAAGGGGGTAGTCATGAAAGGGGCCTGAGTGGGGGGGGGGTTCAGAGGAGGGGCCTAAGGGAGGGGGGGTCAGGTGGAGGGGCCTAAGGATATGGGGGGTTGGTCAGGGGAGGAGCCTAAGGGAGGGGGGTAATGGGAGGGGCCTAAGCAAGGGGAGGGGGCTGGGTGGGTCACCCCGTGGTGCCCTTATAAAACTCAACGTTTAACCTACACACGACACTATACACGACACGATACACTACACTTATACAGGTAGTAACAGCTTCCACACTGCCCACCAGGTATGAGTTGTCTGGCTGTCGTGCACGAATGCGCTGTCCAACCATGTTCCTACCTAGATTTGAAGCTTTCGTGACTGCAAGGATTCATATTCTTGGTTCTTTCGGTAAAGTCACGTAGGTAAAAAAACTTAAATTAATAAAAATAAAACAATAAAAATCTATTTAATAAAATTATTTTAATTTTTTTACCTACGTGACTTTACCGAAAGAACCAAGAATATGTTCCTACCTGCCCACTCCGAAGGAACGTGTTTCACTGTGGCCTTTCTCCTCCTCCTCCTGTGGGTACAAAGGGGTTACAATGCGCTGGCAATTGTCGAGGGGAACATGAGTTTGTTCCAAAGCTCCCACTTCTAAACAAACCGCACGCTGCGGTAATTGAGCCGCTTGCGATCGGGGGCCCCGTGGATCAGTGAAATCGCTCGCCATGATTTGACATCGTCGAGAGAGCGAGAGAGAGAGTTAGCGTGCGCGTGTGTTTGCTGCGGTAATTGATGCAAATAATGAACCCCATTCGATGCGCTCAATAAAAGGTGACGTGCACGCGTCTGTGTGCGTTGAACTTCTTTCGCACCGTACGTAGCCAACCGCGCTAATCGAAGGTGGGGGAGGAGGATCATAAACTAAACACAGAAAGGCAATTTGAAAGAAAATCGTGGTGGCGACCAACATTATGCGAAATTAAATCGGCAAAAGGGAAACTTTGAAAACCACTTTCAAAGGCACGAGAGCAACTGCTCTGTCACGTCGCTGGAATAGTTTTTCTTCCGACGAATGACTGCGAATTGACTTTCTAGATATCGGAGGGAAATCGTTTGCGGGTTCTTATGGTGGGAAACGCGACCACAATATCACGCCGCCAGATTTGTGTTGGGAGTCGATAATTAAAATTGTCTGCACTATTTTTAGCCACAATTATAAATCGAAGCCTCTGGCGCGCGAGAATTTTTTTCGAACGCAATTTCTGTGCAGAAGATGCCTCCCCCTATCTGTTGATAACGATGACATTAACATGTAAATAAGAAACATTTAGCTTCAACAGTGGCTGTAAATATTTGTTTTAAACATAGAGCGTCGGGGGGTGACATGGCCCATCGGAGGGGAGTGCGTCTGCCGCTCGCTGTGGAGGTTTGTGGTTCGGCTCCGAGAGGCTGCACTGGTTAATACTGTGGATTGTACTTAACTGGGCAAATACGCCCCCGTCTGCTTCACGCAGTGGACGTGAAAGATACCGACGTCGTTGTCAATGAGAAGGCCATTCATTGCCGGCGTCATTGTCCCAACATTTGCCAAATTGGGGAGAGAAAAATAAATGCCAGAAAATTACTCAAGGATGGAATTAGACGTCACTTCCTGCCGGCAGACTCGCCCCGTCTGCTGTCAATACCAATAGCACCCATTCATCATTATCACACCCTCCCATATTTTTGGGTCGTACCTCGCGTTGTTAGGAAGTTGTCCGACGTTCCGCTGAACGCGCCAGAAGCTTCATAATGAGCGGGCGCACACGTTCACAGGGCGCGTGGACGATGTTTATCCATTGCCTTCCCTTCCCGTAACAAAACCTTTGGCAGCTTCAGGACGGGGTCGTTGGTGTAGTTTTGAGATTCCTCCTTCTCCGTTGAGATTTGAGCGCAGACCGCTGTGGCTCACCGATTGGTCCACAGTTTGGGTTGCACGACCACACTCGCACGACTCCCGATGTTGCCTTTCATTTATTTGGGGTCGCGTTGAAGAGGCGCTGAGCTGCTCTTAACGCGACAAAAGCTCGCTCACGAGAAGTTTGCCGAATGCAGTCCGCGGTGGAACGCACGGGTACAGGACAACGGGAGTCAGCTGAGCGCGTGTGCGAGCACGCTTGCGGGTGGCTGTCCACCTCGTGTTTGTTGAAGCAATAATCGGAATTACATAAATAAAAGCTTCCGCTAAACCAGTGGTCCTGAACCTTTACTGCAGTCTGCACCCCCCCCCCCCCCCCTTTGGTTCTCACAAAGGGCGTCTCGCACCCCCAGGTTAAGAAAGCACTGCGCTAAGCTCTCTCGCCGCTTCACTTTCAGCCAAATCACACAGCACAAAGGCGGCGACCACTTCCACGCCACCGGCCAATTCTATCGCACGGATGGACGTCGGCCAGGAAATATCGCTCCGCCAGTCGCCCCCGGCTGCTGCTGAACCCAACTGAACCCTATTGGGAGCCCGAGTCTTGCTCTACGAGCCTATGATTAATATTGAACCCTATGAGAGCCATAATCTGGCCCTATGAGCCTGTGACAAACACTGCACTCTGGGAATCTAAGTCTGCTCTGTGAGCCTCGGGAACTAGCAATGCACCCTATGGCAACCACATCTGGCTCCGATTCCCAGTGATCAACAATGAGCCATATGGGAAACCAGAGTTTGCTCAGTGCGCCTCGTGAGATGAACACTGAAGCCAGTGGGGGAGCCCGACTCCGGCTCACCGAGCCTCAATGATGAACACGGAGGGACCACTCCGAAACTGACGGCCAATTCGATCGCGCGGATGGGACAATCGGCCAGCGTGGAGCGCCGGTCTCCTCCCCGAACCTCCTTCCGTGCATCTCGCCCGCGCCCAGCGACATCGGCAGGGCGCCCGGAGCGGCGACGCCTGCAGGGAGTGGTGGTGGTGGAGGCTGGGGGAGGTCATGTCACGGCGCCCTGACCTCCACGACCCCCGCACGGGAAACGGAACCGCGAGAACGCCCCGGCGGCTGCTTCGATCCACGCGGCTGTCCCGCAAGGTCCCCGCGCGCGCCGTCGCACCACAGAAATAGAGCGGCGAGGCCGTCACGCTCCCGCGAGAGAATGGGCGACTGCGTCCTTGCGCGCGCGGCCCAACGCTCGTTCGTGGCCGGGCAATTTGCCCGAAAAGGCACTCGATACGCGCAATGGATCCGCATCATCCACTGCACCGCGGAGTTATTCCGGTACGGTTAATCTCCCTCTCCGCACGAGAGCTAATGGAAGAAGGTTGGAGTGGGATTTTGTTGTTGTTGCTGCTGCTTTACATTGTTAATATTCCGGCTCTTTTACGCTCGCCACGGCGCGGGTTAATCGACTCGCCGCGTTCTCGAGAGGGTGCCGGTTCCAATCAATATGTAAAACTCGACTTGATGACATTTTTCCTTAAAAACCGTAGCCCATTACGAGTGCGGCAGGGTCACGGTAGACGACATTGCTGCTGCTTTCGTGCTCGCACGGAGATGCACTCGCCGTAATCAGACCCCTGTGACCAGCACTCCGCTGCCGAGAGGTTGCGGGCCGGCAGGAAAGCACGAGGGCAAAAGGGCAATTTTCCCCAGGGCCTCACACAAAGAAATCCTCCGCCCCCCACCCCGTGCCTGGGGCTAGTGGAATGTAAGAGAGGGGGGGGGGCACCACGCGGCATCGCTGCCCCCAGGCCACCAGGGAAGCCGTGGGCAGCCCTGGCCTTCCCGAATGTTCTTTAGTCCACAACTCCGGCCGACGTGTTGTCGGGCTCACTCGCCGATTGTCGGGCACCGTCGCCCGACGGTTTCGCCGCAGGTGCCGGGAGCTTCTTGGGCAGCGACGCAGCACGGCCGCTAAAACACAAACGCAAGTGGTGTTCGTTTACTCGCCTTGCGAGCGCCTCTCATCGCGAAGGCGACGGACAAAGCAGCGGATCGCAGTGCCGGGCAAAAAGGGACCCGGGCTCGTCGTTCCTACTACAGTGCGTTGCCCATTCCTCCTGCGTCACCCGGCGTTGTGTTTTTTTTGATTCTCGGGGTTGAGGTGCCTGAGGCGGAGTCCTAAGTGGGGGCTTTCTGTGATAAGGGACCGCAGTCAACGAGAGGAATTGATCGAGGCAGGGTCAGACGAGCGACACAAAACACAACCACGGCAACAAGCGAAAGTTCTAAAAGTGCACAATGTATTACAGTATTATGTACAGGGCTGTTTGTGTCTTTTATTCGGTAAACATTACTAGACACGGTATCATTAGCCGTCCATTTACGAAAACGAGTCAAACACAAACGAGTACTGTACTGAGAGAGAAAAAAACCAACCCGCATCACGTTAGACAACAAACTGGGCAAACCAGTCCATTAAATATGGCCTTCACATTTGCATTTGCAAATAACAATTTTGCTGTACAAAAAAAACCAACGGGACAACGTTACACTTCATGCACCGCGTAAGACAAAGCGAGGCTGGGCCAGGATTAAAAATCCACGTCGTATTTTTTCCCCACCGTTTTGCTGACAAATAAAATAATTAACCAAACCGGCTGCCACCCACCGCCCACATTGGCAGAGCACGCAACGAGAGAAGCCGATGAGGGGGGGGGGGGGTGGAGGGGCTTCCCAGCGAATTTCCATCGCAGGTGCAGCAGTACCCACGGTGCGGTGGGAGCCATCAGTGGGGCATCACCCGCAACAAACGCCGCCTGCACTCTCTGAACCCGTTGTGGCCGCGCACAAAACGGCGGGGCTCGGAATATAAAACAAAGCGGCTGCATTCCCCTACGGGGGGCAGGGGGGGGGGTCTCGCAATGCCGCCGGTGGAAGGGCGAATTGCACCACAAATCCGAGCACTTAAATATTTAACGCTTCCGCGACCACGTGCGCTGGCTGGGTGGGCGCCGTCGCTCCCAACCCGAAGGAGGAAGCCGGTTCATTGACCCGCCGATCGAGGGGGGAGCGTCACCGCCACCCCCCGCACCCCCCTCTGTAATTAATCCGCGGCAGGGATGAGCGTGCGTCGTCAGACGAGGTACGAGACGCTTGGACATTTGATATCGTGCGCCGATCACCGAGTCCAGCCGCGCTCATCACAGAAACTCGTGGAACCCCACAAGACGTTGATCATTAATTGAAAAAAAAAAGTAAACGCAGCGATCGTTCAAAGCTCACATCGGGATTGGAACTGGTCCTAGCAGGGCAGAAATCACTCACACCGGGGGTAAAAGCACAGCTGCTACCCCCCCCCCAATCACGTCCAGGAGATGCCGACACGAAGCGCAGAGGAGGTTTGTTTTAAATGCTCGCCAGTGAACCCAGAGTAAGCACGGCTGGTGGGCTTTCCCACACGGCACTGCGCGCGCTGGTCCGTCGTCGGCAAGCGGCTTGCGTTATAGAACACGAGTGGACAACAATCGAAAACGAGCAGCCGTGTCGAGCTCTTAGCAGCGCTACGAAACGAGCAGCACCCACACGCACCATGTAAACGTCATTTGGAAATAGCGCCGCAGAGAAATGACTCACCCATACCAATGTAAAAAAAAAACCTATGTTTCTCAGAATGTATTTATAGCTATGATTTGATGATGTGCAGTTCGGCGATGGGCATGCCAGACCACAGGAAGGGTTTCCTGCATACTAAGCATCGCAAATTGTTTCTGTGCGTACCAGTAAAGCTGCGATCAACTCATTAAGGAACATTGCAATAGCCCAACACAGAAATGCCCTCTGCTCTGTTTATACCTAGAGCCGAGCCTCATACAGAGGTCACAATTATCGCGAAAAAATGTCTAACGGCCATCCACGTGTCTACGTTGGTCTCATCATGTGCCCATACAAAATGTAACACAATTCAGGATTTACACACAAACGCTTGCAGTACTGGAACAAAAATAAACTAATACTCTCATGTGTTTACCAAGTGTCTAACACGCTTTTGTCAATTTGGGGCCGATTTTGTGCACAGCGCTAACGACTGCCTGCAGCGATGCTCAACCGCGACGATGAAAGACCTCGGATCCCCCGATCACAAATATAAAACACGTGGTGTGCATACTACTGCCACATCTAAGTGCACCGCACGACCATTTAAACTTATATACACACACACGTATTTATACGCAACTTCCGTATTTACAGATTCACCACCTGCGCTCAAAAAACGTTGGCCGTTTACAAGCTTTCATTTACACCAAGCCGCTACCGTTGTGCATAAAACGCAAAACGTTCACAAAACATGATCGACGTATACAAATAAAGTACTTTTAAAACACCCACATCATATATATATAGTCTCTATAGTACGCAACACGGAGGGTTCTGTATTTAAATACACAATTGCTATCGGTATGACGAGTATAATAAGTTCTTGGTCCATATTATTCCACTCTTTCAACTAATTTCGCAAAGTACAAACGGATTATACTCTCTGGTTATTTCGGTAAAGCCACGTAGGACAGAAAAAATAATAATTTACAGATGATTATAATTCCACGTGTCTACGTTTGTCTCAAGCGTCCGTGATCAGGTCATCGGGCGATGACGGACGCTTGTGTTGCGAGCGAAACGTCGTGTTCTTTTATTATTTTTTCTTCCCATCTACGTGACTTTACCGAAAGAACCAGAGAGCGTGGATTCCTGCAGTCACGAAAACTTCAAATCAAGATACAAACGGATTGCGTTGCAAAGATCCCGATAGAAAACATCGTAATGTATAAGTGCTATTCAGCTACATCTGTCAAGGAAAGTTCAGGCCTCAACGCCGCACTGGGGAAGCAATGCGAGAGACAGCAGCGGCGGGAGGGGGGGGGGGTGCGTCAAGTTTGGAGCTGTGCTCTATTTGAACTGGAACAACACAGACAATTTCGCTGGAACGTCCCGCTGCTCTTCTCCCCACGCGCGCAACGCCTCTCCGCTGCGCCGAATCACCTTCCGTGCCGTCCGATATGCCCCCGTCAGAAGCGGAACGCACCGTTGATGCCCGGGCTATCGCTGTCAGTCCTTTAACAACAACAAAACCGCCATCGACCATAACGGCGGCAGCCCCGGTGATGAATCTCGCGTGCGCGGCGCGAAAGCTGCGCCCGTTGGTTGCTAACGCCAGCGCTCTGCCGCCGCACGGGACGCTTTCAGCCGGCGAGGGCTTTACGCTTTGCTCCACTTGGGATAGATGCCAGAGATAGTTATCCTAAATTATTTTTTTATGTGCTTAGTGGTTACGCAACTGGTTCTCACAATGGCACGGTGCATTTTGGAACCCGCAGCGATTACACGGAAACCTAGCGTGCAAATGCCTTCCTTATTTTCACTGACGATTGCCCGCAGACTCGCGAGGAGGGGAGGAGATGTAACTCTACCTTTGCGGTTCAAGTAAAACTCTGAACAAGAGTCCAAAAAACCTAAATCGGATTCCACCCGCAGGATCATATCAACAAAATCTTAACCATTTACACACCCCCCTCCCCACCGCTTCAACCCCCCACCCCCCACAAAATGTGAGACATCAGGAGGTACCCAACACGAGTCATCAAGTAGGCGTGAAATAGAGCACAGGGTTTTTTTTTTTAGATCCATTATGCCTGTTCGACACCTGTGCATTACCTGCGAGTGGCAGCATGCAGGCTGCAAACTGCAACGGCCTCCTGCATCTGTGGGTGGTGCAACTTTCTCTCCCTCTGTCTCCTGGCGCTGCGCCAGGCGCTAGGATTCCCCCCCCCCCTCGAGGGTTGGGTGGAGATCGCAGCAGGCGCGCGAGTGGGCGCCTGCTGGCCTCGCGAAGGAACCCGGCGATTTTAGAGCAAATTGCCGACAAAAATGGGGGGAGGGAAAGGGAGAAAATTGTCCTTTGTGTGCAAGTCGATGGCTTTTTCTCGCTTTCGCGTCTCTCCAGCCCCCGCTCCATCGCCGCTTGGCATGCGCAGAATTTCTCAGGCTGAGAAAGGGAGACAGGGGGGAGGGGCGGGGAGAACAAATATAGACTTTAAGTACCGCTCACGCGAGCACCGCAATTGCCTGTTAATGCACAAGCATCACACGCAACTCGTCTCCTCCGCAAAGAAAAATACAGGTGGTCACAAACTTGAGCACGAGGCACAAAGAGGTCAGCTCACCTCACCGTTTGAAACCTCAGAGCATCGCCGATTTATAAGAGCAGCAGCGTTAAAAGTCGGTGGCCCATCCGAATTCTCGATCGAACGTCACATCCTATTGTTGAAATGCGTGGGCTTTATAAATCGTGGTTATTTTTACGTAAAAAGCAAGTCTCTAAACGCAAATGGAGATTTGTCATTCCTCATTTAATATCTCATTCTCAAAACGTTCGAACTGCCCCCCCACCCCCCCGCTGATGTACAGGTAGTCCCCGAGTTACGATGGTCCGACTTAGGATATTTCGATCTTACGATGGCGATACGACAAAATTGCCATCAACAACCTAACATCGTTCAAGTATGCAGACGAACAGAATCTTGGTGAGTACAGGACAATATGATGTTACGATACGTTCAATGCATGTTAAAAGTTTTTATAGCAGATAGGTTTACTGAAAAAAACTTTCTATTAAATTGCAGTTCATATAGGTAGGCTAAGAATTTACCTTGTCTTTTTTACTTAACATTTGACTGTGCAATACGGTATTGTAATTAATAAATACATACAGTATATAGTTTATACAGTACGGTACTGTAAATTGCTCTGTTTTGCTAAATTATCACCATTCTTTAAGACTCCTGGGTAGGCGAGGCCATCTTCGACTTACGATGGGGTCGTCATAACGCATCTCCATCCTAAGTAGAGGACTACCTGGATTTACAGAACACCTTTGCCTTCTCAATCGGGAGACTTGCAGCCGTCGAAAACGGTGCAATTAATGACCGCAACTTTCAACACAGGATTACTGCGATAGCACACGTCTGCAATGAAAGGTGTCGGGCGACGCTATGACCGGACGCTCACCGGCATCTTCCCTACGCCTTGGAGGCAGAATTCTTGCAGTTGTTGATCGACGGCGTGACCATGGCGGAGGTGAAGGTCACGGTAGGGAAGATGGCAGAAGACACGGAAGAAACGGCGGCGACTTGAGAAATGAGACACGGCGTGACGGGGACGATGATTTGATCTGCCCTGTGACCGGCGGCACCAGGGAGCGCGGAGGCGACCGACAGGGTCTTGGCGACGGGCGCCAACGACAAGGAGCCGCGGGAGGTGGCAGCGCCGGGGAGGCCCACGGGAGCCGCGACGGGCGCGGCGGCCGGCAGGACGGACAAACGCGGGAGAGTGGTGGCGACGGTGGCGCCCGCGGCTTTGCCCGTCCAGTTACCGACGTTGGCGACCGGGTGAGCGACCGATAAGACCACGGGGTAAGCGAACGTGGGGACGGCCAGAGCGCCGGCCGGCACGGCGGGAAGCGGAGCGACGGTGTTGACGGCGGCGGCGTTGACGGCCACGGTGTTGACGGCCACGGTGATGGCGGCGAACGAGTCGGCCACGAGCGCCCGCTCCAGGCGGCGCCGTGCCTGCTTCACCCGCTCCTCCTGCTGCCTGCCGTGCACAGCATCGGGGGCGTAAAGTTACGTCGACGCGCCGGGGAGCCGATAGCCCCGTCGGCGAGGCGCCCCCGTGCCCGCCTTCAACCCACGAGGAAAGCGGTGAACGCTGGCGGCGGAGTGCAAACATCGGGCTGGCAGCGCCATCTACAGGGCTCGCGTATTCTCCGGGGAACCAGAGTGCCGCTCCGCAAGCAAATTGGATGAATCGATTAATAGTTTACCGAGCAATCAAAGTGAAACGTAGGAGCCTCATTAACAATGCCCTTAAGTAGCCGTAATTACGTTGTTGCAGGTTGAGCATCCCTTTCCACGGGCACCGCGCCCGAACAACGCTACGCGGACGCAACGGTACAAGCCGCCGAGAGCTCTCACTCGCCTGATGTCGTCCTCCGTGACGACGAAGGGCCAGTGGTCAGGGTGGCCGGAGTGGCCGGGTGGGGCCGCGCCGACCTGCGAGGGCGGCCGCGCTGGCGCCGCCAGACGGCAGTAGCACAGCGAGTTGATCACGACCACGAGCAGCGAGTCCAGAGAAGAAGCAGAGCTCACGCCTGTCCACGCGTCCGGCACACGGTAACAGCGGCCACCGCTTTGTCATTTAACTCTCTTTCGTTCGGAGACGTCTGCGAGTTGCTGGATGGATCCCGTTCACCCGTGAATCTCAGAATGCGCAAGCGGCCCAGCGTTGATTTTATTTAGAGAGGCGAGCGCTGTTGTTTTTATAGACATTGTACTCACCGCAGAGAACCGTAGCGACACGATCACACTACACGATAGCTGGCGCCAAACTGTGCCACGTGGCGATGTGGGAGCCTCGGTACCGATAAAGTTATTTTATTTAACAGTTTTTCTTCCTGTTTCGGAAGAAAAACTGAACGGGAAAGGGTTAAATAGCGCTGACGTTCAGCCTCTCGATGCATGCTCGTAATTACGCTGAGAGACAGAGAGAAGAACACATTGATCATTACCAGACATTAAACAGGTTAATTGCGTAATTAACTGGAAATATGAAAATTGGGTGGGTTAGGGCAGGTCACGTCGCGGCCGAAGGTCAAGAATGTTGGAGTAGAAGCCAAGGAAAGGACTGCGTCCGAGAGGATTTATCTCAACATGGAGCAATGAAATCAGCTCGTGCACAGGTGCTGGGGGTGATTATTACATTGAAATCCATGAAAGATGGCCACGGCTTAGGGGAACCTTAATCCAGCAGTGAATTGATTATGACAATGATGATGTTCAGTCATTGGTAACCGGGCTGAGACCATCAACTGACTGCGCTAAAATATATCAGCTCTGGGAATGAAATAAGAATCTGTTTGACCGTCACGCGACGAACATTAGTCCTGGTGGCAGAGAAGGTGGGTCACTGTTGCCTATTACTGCGTGGATCAAAGGTCACTGGAAGCGACCTCAGAATTAGTTCTGCGATATCCATGGGCCATGATATTTTCCAAGGGTTGCTCTCTGCTCCGCCAAGATTCACAACGAATACTTCGCCCCATTACATTAGACGCCGTTAACATTGGGGAAAATTAAATATTTTTGAATTTGCGGTAATGTCATCAATACTTCTGTGCCAGGCTAGGTGCACTCTTAGACCATGTGACATCGTAACGAGTTGCTCAGCTCCACGAGTTTCCAAACAAATACTCCGTCTCATTACATTGAAGCCGACAACATCGGGTTAAATTCTTTATTTTTTTGTCAATTAGCAGTAATGTGATCAATACTTGTGTGCCAGGCTAGGTGCACTTTGAGACCACGTAACAAAGCAAAGGCTCACTGGCAGCTCGTGGGGACAGAGCAAGGTGTTACAGGTTAATTGACGTGGATAACTGGCGCATTCACCACTCACACCCACCCCCTCCCACCGTGTCAACTCATTGCTGGAGGGCAGCTGCAACCAGCTGCTCACGAATGCTTTCCACGAGTTGCCCCCAGAGGGAGGCCAATCTTGTCCTGACTGGTCCCAGCCATTAGCAACTCCATTTGGCTGCAGGTCCTCCCGTCCCACATCAGCCCATTGCTACATATTCTTAGAATTACTATAACGGTGGTTGACGCAGGAGGGCCTCAATGAGTCTCGAGACTCATCGTCTCTTACTGCCATGTGTTCGCAGTACGGGGGGTGGGGGTGGTGAATGCTGTCAAGTGTAATCCCAGTCATTTTCAGGAAATGTTTCAGTCTTGGGATGTTTGGCCAAAACCAGTTATAATGTACGGTTTTCTTGTTTTAGCCATTAGAGGAAGCTGGAGAACTCGGGAAGAAAGCCATTCAGAACAGAGGAAGAGCATACAAACTCCAGACAGAATCGTGCCCGAGTTGGGAATCCAATGGCACCACGGTGGCGAATTGTTGTAACTTCCTCGCCTGGTATGCAGGAAGTCGTGGGCTCGAACCCGACCCTGACGCCTGCTGTATATTTGGAGTTTGCATGTTCTCCCCCGGTGGTCGCGTGGATTTTTCTCTGGGTCCTCCGGTTTTTCCCTCCACGGTTAGAATCAAGGTGCATTTAGAGTACTTGGCTGCTATAAATTTCCACATAAGCTACTTCGCGTTGAGCTATCACTTGTGAAAGCCAGGTGACTTCTGAAAAAGAGCTATACAGCTCAGTGGGCCTTACATGGTAACATAAATTTATATATATATTTTTAAAGAACCCAGGCCCCGATTGCTGTGAGTCATGAGCGTTGCCACAGCGCCACCCTGCTGCCTTCATCCAGCCCCCTCTGGTCGTAAAAAAAAAATAAAGCGACGTTTGGGCACGCGGTGGCTGGGCGTGCAGGCACCATGACCCAACCAAGATATCCTCATTAGCTGTAAGAGTCCACTGATAAGCATACAAAAGTGGCAGGCACTTGCAATTCGATACTAAGTGACGATGACATCGCTGCTAAGTAGCGGTGATGTCACCATGTCGCATAGGTCAGAAATGGTGCACTTTGAGACCACATGCAGTGGCAAAGGCTTCCTGGCAGGTCACAGGACCCAGATGTTATTGATTAACGGGCTAGGGTGACTTGCAGATGCAATACTCAGAGTGCCGACTGTGCCAACTTGCCCGAGCACACACAAAGATCCCCCGAGTATCATCCTACACAGGCTGTCAGGGCAAGAGCTGCGTAAGCGAGCACATATGCAGCACGCACACACGCGCGCAGCTGTTGGCGCGTGCGCCGTACAGCACAAAAGCCACGCGCGTCCGCGGCAGACCTTACGCTCGCGCGCACGGCGTGAGTGATCGAACGTGCGACCGAGATCGGTCACGAGTGTATACAATCACCCCGAGCGCGAGCGGCCACAGCAGGGGCGTTAATGGTATGTGTTCAAGAGCGCAAGACAAATTACCGGGGGGGGCTGCGATGGAGGTGATTTATGGACAACCCAAAGCGGGACCCCCACCTTGTATTAACCAGGGGTTGTGCACGGCATTGATGACCTCGCCGACGATGTCCACCGTGCTCTTCCCCTCCATCTGGCCGCCTTGAAACAGCTGCGGCACCAAAGTTCACGTCAACAGTTCAAGACGATCAATACCCATTCTATTAGGTGAGAACGTTGCCGCACAAGGGCAACAAAATAAATGTGGCCTCCTCGGACAGGAGAGACACTTTCACGAATGATGAGTTGCCTGCTCGCTCAGCTCAGCCGCTAATAGGCGCAGGAGCAATATCCCTCCAGCCGCCGGGTGTCCCAATATTTTGTGTCGAGTGCCGCATTGACCGATAAGCAGAGAACTGCAGGCCACAAAACACATAACAGATGTGGAGATAGCAGACAGATGCATTTGGAACTGATGTCAGCGATAGAAGGGATTATTTCAGCGAAATAAAAGTATCTTGTCTTGAAGGGCACCGGTAAATATTTAGATGTGAAAGTGTAAGAGCAACAGGTTCTGGCTTGCCGAGCTCATCCTTAGGATAAGGCCCTGGTGGGTATCACGCAGAGGTCTCCTGCACAGGCGGTGAGACAGCGCACCACCAGCATTCACTCGGTGCAGATGACTGGGAGGTCAACGATGTAGGGCAAGGCTGTGTGTGTGTGTGGTGTGTGTGTGGTGTGTGTGTGGTGTGTGTGTGGTGTGTGTGTGGTGTGTGTGTGGTGTGTGTGTGGTGTGTGTGTGTTGTGTGTGTGTGCGTGTGTGTTGTGTGTGCATGATGTACCTGACAATTTCTGTGTGTGTGTGTTATGTGGGTGCTTTACCTGGCAATTTCTGTGTGTGTTATGTGTGTGTGTGTGTTATGTGTGTTATGTGTGTGTGTGTTATGTGTGTGTTATGTGTGTGTGTGTGTGTGTTATGTGTGTGTGTGTGTTATGCCTGACAATTTCTGCGTGTATGTGTGTGTGTTTTTTACCTGACAATTTGGCAATTGAATTTACACAACGCTTTCTTTTACAAAACAGGCTGGTAAACGCAAAAAAAACAGTTCACAAGACAGCCGGCCAATTCACCTTGGAGAACACAGGCGAGGTTTTAGAGCTATAAATAGAAACGCGAAAAAAATTAATGCAATTATCGTTGTGCTGGCACACGCACATAAAGCGCTCCGACTGGTTCGCCCGGCAAACGTACGAGACTAAAACTCTTCTGAAATACATTCTGACGTGACGACGGCCCATTAGCACGTGAAGGAAACGTAACTAACCCCGTTCAAATCAATCTTGCTATTTGCGGTGATCACAATATGAGCAATCGCCCATTTTCCAGAATCAAATTATTTCTGCGCTCGTAAAACAAAACCCCCGCTCTGGCGTAGCGTTCCTGCGACTTAGGCCGCGTTTTTCACAGCAGCGTCTTGACTAGCGCTGCCTGCGATTCGATGGAATGTTACACGGAGCTTATTTCTCATACACTGTCATTCACTGCATCCAAATCGAATGTATTTGAAATGATGTTTACATAGAATGTTAATAACAAGTACATTTTTATCCTGGGTATTATTAGTAATATTACTTGGGTTTTTTCTTTTCTCCCATCTTATGAAATATACAATTCTATCCAGCCTATCCATTGTTGGTTAATCATCCCTTCGGGGTGGAGAACATTGGTAACCAGTTCGTGGGGAAGCCAACAACAGTTGTCCTGCGGAGAGACTCGCCACCGCCTCGAGCCGTCCCTCTCTAGATCTGAAGCTTTCGTGACTGCAAGGATTCATACTCTTAGTTTTTTCGATAAAGTCACGTAGGTAAAAAAAACGAGATTAAAATTTAAATAAAAATCACGACGTTTCGGAGGCAACACAAGTCTCCGTCATCAGGTGGGACCGTCCATAGCCAGATTTAATCTAATTTTTTTTACCTACGTGACTATACCGAAAAAACTAAGAGTATACCGTCCCTTTCTCTCAACCCCTCCCCCCTCCACGCACTCTCAGCTCCAGCAACCAAGCACGTCTGCTAAAGCGCCCAGTCAACCATCTCTCCAATCACTCATCCTCCTCTGCTGCCCCCATTGTCTGGAACTCCTTTACCCCAGTCTTCTGTGCCGTCGACTGCCTGCCCCTCGTTTAGGTCCAGGCTCAAGACCTGCGCTTCACCGCGGCCTATGACTGCCTCTACAACAGTCGAAGGAGCGTTTCTGTACGGCAACTTGAGATGCGGTCACATTTGAACGCCAAATAAATCTTCATCGTGTTGCATTGCAAGCTGGCCACACATCCCAATAAAAGACCCCTCCCCGAAGAGCAGTCTTGAGATTCACCGAGGCTGAATCTGGCTAATAAGGGGTATTAATAATATAGGCAATGTCGCCACTGTTTTCCAAACCCCTTGCACCTGTGGTAAATGACTCATAGGTCAGTTATTTCCTGCTCAAATGATCATTAAGATTCCACGTTCCTATGACACATCCAAAGGACAACCACTATAAGAGGTTTTTGTTGGGTTAGATCGCGTAAATAAAAATGTGTCGTTAATGCACATGCATACTGTACGTTGACTTAGTAATAGCCCCCCCCCCCCCCCAACTTTGCGCAAGAGCGCAGAAGCGTGATCACCACATCTACGCCTCTATATAAGGAACGAAACAGGTGGACTTCTCCACAAATCTGGCTGTCGCCTGATGAAGCTAGTTGTAATTACTGGCGAAACGTCGTACTCAGATTGTAAATGTTGTGGCTTGGCTCTCCAACACACCGATGTTGCTGTACTAGTACACTATACACTACACTATATACTACACTATACACTACACTATACACTACACTATACACTAGTGCTGTACTAGTGACGAATTGGCACGTTCTGTTTATGTGACAACCCTTACTAGTTGACCGTGTCAGGTGGTGGCGGGTTTTTACGACACATTTATATATTTACGCGATCTAACCCAAAAAAAACCCTCTTATGGATGACGTTGGTCGCGAAAGCCTACGTGTTAAAAAGGACAACCACTGTTAACTTCTCTACAAAGCATTACTAATTTGATCGACCCCGGAAAGATGATGGGCCGAGTCAGCCCCCCGCAAGCAGGATGCGAACTCGCAAACCTCCGACTGCGAGCCTCTCGCTCCACCGCCGAGCGACGCCAGCGGTGCGTAACAGCGAACACAAAAGGGGCCCCCCCCCCCCTCTCCTCCACCCACCCCACCTGCTTGATCTTGTCCAGGATGGGCACCTCCTTGAAGACGATGATGCGGGCGAGCCTGGGCTGCACGAAGAATCTGGTGAACACCTGATAGGGCTGCTTCACCACCTCCTTCTGCTGTATGCAACGAGACCACCACGATGCCATAACCACAGCTGCCTAACGAACTTGTGGCAGCAAAGGGGGAGATCGGGGGGCACTCGGCGAGCCCTGAGGATCCAACGCACGACGCCCCTCCAAATCGCGCGGCACTACGGGGCCCATTGCATATTTTACGACTCTCACTCTACCACTCTGGACTATCTATGTGCTCTGCAGAAGGGCCATTGACCGAAAAGTCACCTATTATATCGTTGTTTAAGGCCACAGTGTTATTGACGAATGTGTTGAGTTGCATTGTTATTTGTGCTCGTGCACCACTGCCAACACAGCTTCGCCAATTAATTTGTATAAAGTCAGTCGTTCAAGCGAATGTAAATGTAAGATTGACGTTCCTCACCTTCTTCAACTGCTATGTCTTTCACATTCATTGGGCTGTTTCAGGCCGCCGCAGGCTCTAGTCACGCGACTAAATTATTCCAGTCCGCGTCTTCATTCAGACTGTTAATTTCGTCTCGTCAAAAGTCGATCGCGCTCCGGTCTCTGGTTGGCAGTAATCGTGGTCATCGTCGCGCTTGGTCATTTTCATCCACTTACAGTCATCGTCGACCAAATGAAAACACTGCTTTGACAAGTATTTTTGTTGCTAATTAATTCACAAAATTTAGAGTGCACTTTGAGAAGCGATGCTCCGTCAAGCGCTGCCGCGGTATAAAACCGAAAGTTACAGACGGGAGATCTTACCTTAGCAGCCAAACTTGACTGCGAGTTGGTGCGTTGAGCGGCATGTTCCGTCGTCCTCAGCTCGGCTACAGCAGCAGTTGTGTGTGTCTTGGGAGAGGTGTATTTCCGGATGGAGTTTTGCTGTCTGGTGGGAGTGCGTTTGACGGCGGGCTTCTGCTTGGCGGGGGATGTGCGCTTGGCGAGCGTGCGCTGCTTGACGTGTGCGTGTTTGACGGCGGGCGCGCGTTTGATGGGGGAGCTGGGCTTTTGGGCCGGAGCCGGCTTGGTGGGCGAGTCAATAACTTTTAACTTCTTCTGCAAAAGAAAAAAAAAGTATTATTATTATTTTAACACCCAGCATCATTTTCAGTAGCACAAGTTGGTAGCAGGGCAGGTTATTGCTGGACTTCACAAACAAAACATTGCAAGAGCAGAGAAGTCAAGTTTATGTTTCAAAGTTGGTGATTTAGACATGGGTCATGTGTCTCTGTTATTGCACAGGTCTGAGAGCCGGACTTGAAGAAGGAAACCAGAAAAAACGAGCTTCCAGTCTGTACAGGTGCACGCGGATGATATTGGGAATCCATGGAAGGCTTGGGGGCAAGCAGCTTGGAAGTTCAGAACATAACAGGGCCAGCGAGAGCAGTGGATGTAGTCAGGAGGAAGAGGAGGTTGCGACGGGTGGGTACGGAACAACCGTGGATATTTCTACACTGCCCTCTAATGCCCACAACGCGTACTACACCTGAGTAATCAGTGGAAAGATGTGATTAACCATGCAAAACAGATTTAACTACACTTATTTGGACCATCTTATTTGACAGACAACTATTACAGGTTATTGATAGACAGCCAGGCTTGTTTTACCAGGTTTAATTTTTCCCCTTGTTTCACACTTTTGCTATGTAGGCTAGGCGTAGTCACAAACCGTACCTCTCCATAACAAAGGCTCAGCCTTTTATTATGCAGTCTATTCTTAGTCTGAAGCCTCACCTTACCATATCAATAGAAAGTGTGCCGTACTTGGCCCCTTCCCCTCTCCAACCATTATATATACGGAGTGGTAGCTCTTGTAATCTCTCATTTACTTGATACAGCTGTCGTGGCTGTGACGGTTCCACCTGAAGACGGAAGCTTGTGTTGCCTCCGAAACGTTGTGATTTTTTTTTACTTTTATTAACTTGAATTTTTAACCTACGTGACTTTACCGAAAAAACCTAAGAATACGTACTACACCTATTGTTGGGTTTGGAGGGCACCAATCAACTATCTAGGTTAAGCCCTGCTTAGAATCTGAGGTCTGACGGGACTGGGAGCATTACGTGTGATCTGGTCACAGAGTGAAACAGCATCATCATCAGGATCCATGGGCAGGTAGCCTGTAGGTGTCCACTGCACATTTTGAAACACACCAAGGTAAACATGATTCGAAATTAAGATCCAAACACAGAACCGTGAAGATGAAGAAGCTAAATCGAATGCGTGAAGATATAAACCAACTTCCAAACAAAGCGAAACACATGTCATGGCAATGGGCGACTTCACACGAATGGTAGGTGGTAGGTGGAAGGTGAAGAGATGAGCAGATCATTGGTGAAATTTGGTAGTTTAGTGAAGAGCAACACAGGAGAATGTCTACTGGGTTCCGTCGTTGCCAGCAGGGAAATTCAACTCATCAGCACCTTTTTTTATAGAGACACGAGTCTCGAAAATGAACATGCTGGAGCAAAAACAGAAAGATTCCTAATTAAATGTAACACGTGTTGGCTCCCGTGATCAATATTACGATTCGTAAAGGATTTTTGGATCAGCGTGTGAGTAAAATGACAATGTGTGTCGTAGACCCTCCTCCACCCGACACAGCCAAATAGGCAACGTTGAAAGCAATATCCAATTGTTAAATGTTACGAATCGCTCTCCAGCGAGGGCCTACACAGAGAGGCCGGACAGAAAGAGTGAATAATAGTTGGACACTGCACGAGACACCATTGGGCCATGATAACATTTATTTTTTAAATGTTTAAAGTTAATTGTGGCATCAATACGACTGCGAAAACCTCCTCTTTGGAAGATACGACGTTTAAAAAAATACGTTGAACTTTTTGAGCAATGACAGACCCATTAGCCTCTTATCAAACTTATATAAACTGCTCACAAAAGCCACAGAGAACTGAATAAGTCAATTTAGTGGGTAACCATCCAGGACAACTGCCGCTGACCTCCCCCACAAAGTGATACTCATTGTATTGACCCCAGGAGGATGACGAGCTGAGTCAAATCCCCCGACGATAAATGTTTTATTGAACAGCTGACTACAGAGCGTGAGCGGTAAGCGGGGGGGGTACAAATATTTTGCGGATGAAAGCCCGAGGCCAGGTGCTCACGGGCAGGAGGGAAGGAGGTTGGGCTCTCTGCCCTACTCACGTCGGGACAATGATTGGGAGCGTGGTATTTTTAGGGGAGGGAAGGGGGGGGAGGAGGAGGAGGGACCCCTACGATGATTTTAACTCACGACCTTCCGACTGCGAGCCGCTCACTCCACCACTGAGCCACCGGGCCGGTGTGCAAATTACACAATGGGATCAACAAGTTACCTCCTGCAAGCGATTATAAATCATCGATTCGGAAGGCTTTCCAGACACAAACACTGGTTCAAACATCACCGGTCAACATCCCAAAGCGCGGGGCTCCTTCTAAACATGTACCGTTATGTCTAGTTTTAGAACGTGTCGTTCATGCAATTTGTCTCTCATAATCGAGGAGCAATCACAGACAACCTGGAAGGAAGGCAGCAGCAGTCCGGTGGTGAGCCAGCACTTCCAATAATAGCCCCAGCTCTGCAGTCCTCTATATATACAAGAGGAACTCTTGCCGTACACACACCGGTTGCTTGTGCTTGGCGTCCGGCGTGAGAGGGCGCTTCCTGTAGTTGGGGCTGTTGTTCCAGGGCCCCGTCATCGTCCCCGTGCGGAAGTTGAAGTTGGAGAGGTCCATGACCTTCTTCGTCGCGTCCACGAGCCTCAGCTTGCTGCGAAATCGCTCCCCCGTGGGGCTGCGGGCCAAGCGGAGGAGGCGCAGAAGCGGACAACGCGCGATTATTTCTATCATGATCGTTAACTAATTGGGGACGAGGTGTTTTGTCTCGTTTTTAATGGCACCCATTACTGTATTGTCAGGGGTGGAGCGGTGGTGCCGTGGTTCACGCACTAGACCGACTGGACATCGGTGAAAAAGTGCTTTATAGCTCATCGGATTTCTCCAGGAGGAATAAAGATTTTGATTCTGAGACCTGGGGTCAATCAGTCTGTTCACAAACTGGCACAATAATCATCTGAAATCTATTGTGATGTTTCTGTAAGTTAACTTTGCTATGAATGGTTTGTTAAATATATGCGAGCTAACTTTTCTTTCAGGAAAATGCATTTTATTTTATATTGTTTATTTTAAGCTTTGCTTTTTTACTTACTTTGTAAGGCGTTTTTTGTTTGCTTTCATTTCTATCTGCTTCATTGATGTGCTTTTGTTTTTATGTTATCATTGCGAGAGTCATTTTGGGGACCCAGGTCGCTCTTGAAAATGAAACTGTCCTGGTCTCTTGAATTCTCATCTGGTTACACAATATCACATTTTCATGATCTCCCACATCCGTATATCACGACTGCAATTAAAATACTACGGGCCAAATTCAAATCTGTATGTTTCCCTTTCATTTTATATTTTTGTTTGTCAACAACAAATTTGTAAATTAACAATGGAGAAATTGCAACCGAATTGTGTTTTGACTGCCTCATGAATCTGGCCCGATATCAAAGTCGTAACTTGACCATGGTTCACTATTTAATTTGGGGTTATCAAGACAATTATTAGCAATAGGTGGAATAGCCTCGTGACAAAAGCACCTGGAATATGCCCAATCTCGGAAGTTAAGCTTGCTTGAGCCTGCAAGCATGTAGAGGCAACACGGTGGCAAGATGCTAACTAGCTCTGCTAATATAGAGGTCGTAGGTTTGATCCCGACCCTGATGCCTGTATAGTTCTAATTTTCATGTTCTCCCCGTGGTCGAGTACTATACATTTCCACATAAACCACTTTGTTAAGCTATCATTTGTGACCAGGTGACTTCTGAAAAAGAACTATATAGCTCACTGGGCCTTACCTGAGAAAATACGTTTTTGAATAATCGTAATAGAGCTTAATTGGGTGATCACAATGCATAAGACACGATCTTTTTTATAAACTGTAACTTATATTCTCCACAATGCAACAGTTTATCATATATCTATAGGACTCTTTTTGCCAGTATCAAGAATAGTCTTTACCCTTTCCTTTCCAGAAATAATAGGATTTACCCTTTCTTTTTCCAGAAAGGGTAAAGCCTATTATTCTTTCATCAGGCTGTCATATATAGTTGTGGGGATACATGGTGCTTCTATGCTCCCCGCCTTCACCAACCCACCCTGACCAGCTTGGTGAAACGTAGTCAAATAAAGCTGGCCACCAGCACCGGGGGCGGGGGGGGCGAGATTGACATAAGTGGCTGAAAACATTAAGACAATGACTTTTACATTTAACGTGACTGATGTTGACCGTAAAACATCCCTCATGCATGCCCCGATAAAATACATAATGCACACTTTTATTGGGCTTCTTCTCATCTCAAAACGTTGTATAAAACTGAAAGCAGCCTGCCAATGGGTGCTGCCAACACGGAACGGGGCGATTTAAACATCTAAGATTTGTGTGCTTGTCAAACTAGTGCTAACAGCAGGAGCATTAAATGTTCGGAACACAATATGCCGCTGTCTCTTCAATCGTGTCTTTTGCCATCACATTTTAAAACCCAAACTTAATGCATCTCTTCTGCATTGGCCTTATTTAGAACCGACCGTTCTCAGGGAGCTTGTAAAATAATGCAGTGATGTGTACACCACGCAGCCCTATGGCAAACTGCCTGCGTGTTTGTGCACGGCACCGCACCGTGGTTGGCACGGGAGGGCGGTGAGACAAAATCCATAGCTGCTTCTGGACTTCAATGCCTCCACACGTCGATGCTCCTGACCCTCGCCAACCTGCACTGACCAGCACGGCTGAACTACGGTCAAATGACAACAATGACTGAAAGGGATCGGGAGACCTTCATCCAGCAGTTGACACAAGTGAAGGGGTTGCACGCGAGAAAGAGGTTCACGCGCACTCCAGCATGCCTGTCTCCATGTACGCCCTCCTTACTCCTCTCTGCGGACCCTGTCCACTCAGGGTTAGGTGGTGGTGAGGGGCAAGTGATCTACCTCAGCGTTCTCCACTAATTGTCGGGGGTACTTTCCCCGATAAGACATCATCAGTGTGAGCGCCGCCACGCATTTGAAACCATTGGGGGGTTTGACAGCAGCACGATGATGATGGGGGGGGGTGTGTTCACATCTGTGTATTGTCGGGGGCCGCACGTCAGAGGTCGCAATAAAGGCCACCAGTGGCCCGCGGGCCTTGCGATGACGAAGAACCTTGCTATGCGGTAATGAAGAGTTGTTCAATGGAACCGGTAGATTCTTCTGGCCCCTGTTGCCGAGATGACATCACCTAAGCATTGGTTACATGGCCCACGAGAAGCTCAATACTGATGGAGAAAAAATTACGAATAACTGGTGAACACGTGACTTTACCGAAATAACCAAAGAGTATGACCACTCGTGACGAGATGGTACACGCCAGCCTACGTTTTAATTTCGGAGACATTTTGACGACAGTGAGGAGAATCGCAGTCTTCGTCAGTCGCTCGTGTTTAAACCCGTCGCGGCGGTGACACATTTTAGCCTGATGAAGACTAATCTAAACGTCTCATTTATGGAATTATAGGCTGACGTGCCACAACCTGTTGTCACGAGTGATAAATTAACCGAAGAATGAACGGATCAATGTGAAGTGATGGATTAACTGATGACCGATTAAGTAATGAACAAATTGTAGTACAGAGTGATCCATTTCTTCACAACAGTTAACCGAGCATATGGAAATCAATGGATCCATATCTCAGAGGAGTGTTAACAAAAGATGTTATACGTGTGTTGACATTGATGGGAGACTTGCAGAGGCTTGTAAATAAAATGTTTCTAATTTGAATTGGGTATCTATGAATGGACCACCCTACCTATCAATCGATCAAGAAAGTCTTCCGTGAACTGAGGATTTAGCAACTGCTGCGTGGAGGCTCACAGCGAGAAGCAGCCACAGGTGGGGTGCTGACCCCGTGACCCGGATCCCCGATGACCTTGAACCCCATGGACGCAGACTCCCCTGTGACCCCTCTCCAATGCCGCTCATCCATCATGACCTGATCCATCATGACCCTCAGTCCCATCACCCCGAGCCCCATGACTCCCCACGGCCCTGACCCCGTATCTGGTGAGCTGAGTTCCTGGTCCCTCCGATGGAAGTGGCTCTCGGCGTGTGACGGTGTCACGGCCGAGAGCTCGGCGCGCTCCGTGTGCGTGGGGTAGTGGTGGAGAACTCTGGCGAATCGGCACCCAGTTGCGCCACATTCCACAATCAAATCAAAACATTCACGACTCGTTTTGTCAATCCACTGCTGGATGAGGTGGGGGGGGGGCTTCACCACGCCGTGCGGACAGTGGGCGGGTTATTTGACCATACTTCACCAC
>CM025614.2:7597504-7619966 GCA_014621495.2 Entosphenus tridentatus
CTCTCTCTTTAAATGTTGAGCCAGCCCTTTGATCAACTTTATTGCTGTTGCGTGGATCTCCTAAATATGCAATGCCTGTTGAACTTCATATTCTTGTATTCTCGGTTCTTTCGGTAGTCACGTAGAAGGGAAATAATAAAATAATAAAAAGAAAACAATAAAAAAATTGTTGTGGTTTTCACACCTGACGATTGCTTGTGTTGCAATCTAAACGTCGTGAGAATTTTATTGTTTTATTTTTATTCTTTTTTTATTTCCCTTCTACGTGACTTTACCGAAAGAACCAAGAATATGAATCCTTGCAGTCACGAATGCTTTAAATCGAAATTTATATTTCTGCAGTCACAAAAGTTTAAAGCATTATGAACTTATACACCATTGGAACCTCATTTGCCAGTAGAAAAATATGATAATTGTTTTTTTACCCTTTTATCTGGCAACAAAACTGACACCTTTTTTTACGAGGAGTCATGTTTGCATAGACCACAATACCTGCAGTCATAATGCAAACAAAAAACATAGCTCTGATAATGTGCGCACTGTCCTTGAAGTTGATTGGTCCACACCCGAGACAGCTTTCCTCATACGTGTGAAGCATGCTGTTCCAGCACAGTGCGAACTTGATGTTTGGACTGCATTGATCAACTTGCTGCTATTTTATTCAAGCCACTGACTGCCACGTGCATTTCAAACAAGCAAATCCATTACACGGCGATTACCATTCATAGCTGAAATCTCACAAGTTCCATTCTTGAAATTTTAAGTGCAATCTGCCCAATTTGACAGCCAAACATTGCCTTAGACATAACACCCTTATAATGTTGTTATAATTGGATGTTCATACCATACATGGAATGCATTTATTCAAAATAAAGCAATCTTTGCATCTTTTACATATGGCAGATACGGGGCTTCATGCTGGTACTGGCAATGCTTCATTTTCAGGGTCTTTAACGTCCACTTTTTAGCAGTGGGCTTTGGTAATGAATAATGCTCTAAACACAGTAGCAATTTAACAATGTATGACAATTTTGATTTAAAGCTTTGGTGATTGCAGGGATTCATATTCTTGGTTCTTTCGTTAAAGTCACATAGAAGGGAAACAATAAAATAATAAAAATATAAACAATAAAATTCTCACGACGTTACGACTGCATCTGAACTGCCAAAATCGCTGTCCGTGGTGCAGTCGAAACGTCGTGAGAATTTTGTTTTATATTTTTATTATTTTATTGTTTCCCTTCTACGTGACTTTACCGAAAGAACCAAGAATATAATGTATGACAATACAACAAATTTCGAAAAAAAAAAAACCTTTGAGTCTCAAGACCCATTTTGAGGAGGGTCTTACATTCGGATGTTTGGGCCAATTCCTTTCTATGGAGTGTTTTGCGAGAAAGATGAAACTGGAGAACCTGGAGAAACCCCACACATGCGGAAAGGAAAACACCCACAGGTCTCCCGATGGGTTCATAAACCCACTTGCGTTGCTGCCACCTAATCGCCTTCTCAGTCCAGTGAGTTTTTGGAGTTTCCACAAATACACGTCACCACATGCTGACACTCGTCTTCAAAGCGACAGATTCCAGGCACGAGCCGGTGACGATGCTCGGCTGACCTCCTCCGACATTCAAACTTCAACAACGCCCCTCGATTGCCACGAACAAACCACCGAACCAAGGGAGTGGCGGCTGACCTGCTGCACCACACCCCCGACGACACCGCGACAACAAGCAGTGGCAAGCTCGGGTCCGGGCTCGTAAGCAACACTTTAATTCCGTTCACTTCGCTGCAGAGATGATGGCGACGATGAATACACGGGAGCAAAACCACGGCGGGCGATGGCACGGAACATTCGTGTTTTAAGGCAGTGCAAAACCACGCTACACACTGTGGCTCACTAAACTCAGATATCACGTTTCGCGAAGGAGTCACAAACAACCGCCCGTTATGATGCAGCAGCAGCGCACACGCGCACAGCTGCACGACCTCGCGGGCCGTCCGCACCCGGCGGGGTGCGTCTCCTCTTTGGCTGGATGCACGAGCAGGAGAGCGGCGGGGGGGGTGGGGTGGAGGTTCCGTATAATATTCCCACCGTATAGTTCAGCTCGTTGCGTTACGCCGTTGCCTGTTACCTCCTTTCCATTCAAACGTATTTATATCAGCAGTCTGTGCATATACAGCATTGTAGATGTGCGCGCGTGTGTGTGTGGGAGAAGAGTTGCGCAATAGTTAGTAAACCACACTACGAACTTGCCGAGTCCGAGTTAAATTCCCGGCCACGGATAAACGCAAGTGGCGAGTGGCATTCGAACCTGTTCTGGTCCCCCCACCACCCACCCTTTCAGCAACCCACACTGACCTGCGTGGTGAAGTATGGTCAAACAAATAACCTCCAAGACTGACGTGGCATCTGGAGGCCTTCATCCAATAAAACTGCTGGAAATTATTAAATGAGTTGTGACGTGTTGATAGAAGATGTGTTGCACAAACGCACGTGCGCATTTGTTTAAATGTTCACGGCGCGAGCAGAGTGTGACGACTTGCTGGGGTGTGGACTCGTCGGCGGTCTAAGTCGATGGTGATGTTTGTCTCTTGCTCTAACACGACGCGGGCGACCATACGAGATTGTTTACAATTTGTATTTCTGTTTGAAATCGGCAGCTAAGTAAAACCCGTCATTCGAGTTTCGTGGCATTTAGGATCGTGTTAGAATTTTGTTCTCTAAAGTGCTCTAAGAAATCAACAATAAGTCATAATCTCTCAATAATTTCCTCCAGATGTACTGAAATATTTACGAGTTAAGAGTTGCATTAATGCCTCGCCCGTTAGTCTCGTGTCAATTTTGAGGGTTGGTCGACACGCCGACCTCACAGTGTTTTTGTTACTTCCCTACGACAACGGTCAAGAAGAGTGCTTCGCACATACACGGGGAACTGCTGCTGTGGCTACGAATTGTCCATCGAGATTTGTCCGGTGTGGGTCGCTTCAATATTACGACTCCTCGCTGAGCAGGGCGACACGGAGGAGGAGACGGGAAAGGGGGCGGCGGTGGTGGTAGTGGGGGAGGGAGAGGGAGGGGGGGGTGTTAGTGCACCCCGGACGGGCGGGCGGGCGGGTGGGCGACCGGCCGCCTTAGTTCGCTGGCCACAGTCTCCTCTCTCCGTTCAGTCGGCCGCTCGGCACAGGAAGTATCGCACCGGCGGTCCGGGGAGGTCATCCTCCCCTGGCGTCTCCGGTGCAAAGGACAGCGTGAGGTCCACGTACCGTCGCTCCGTTTGCTTTAGCAGCTTGTTCATGCTGGGCACACACACACACAAGACACACATATAGCCTTTTAACAGGGTAAGTGCTCGATGTAAAGCTTTCGTGACTGCAGGGATTCATCTTCTTTTCATTCAGACGCTGTCTCCCCGACAGACCTGGTATTCACCTGATGACGGCTGCTTGCGTTGTAGCCGAAACGTCGTGAGAATTATTTTATAATGTTTTATTTTATAATTTTTATTGTTTCCATTCTACGTGACTTTACCGAAAGAACCAAGAAGAAGGGGTAAGTGCTGTTAGCGAGCACCTATGCAAGCCGAGACGGCAAGTGAGGGGCGGTTTTGCCAAAACCACACCCGGCTGCCGTTGTCCCCCCCACAGCTGACGTCCACACACTGCACCAGGTCCTCATTTAAGGCTGAGTAAACCTAGCGGAGCACCAGGACCGGTTCAAATATTCGCCACAGCTTTTTGATCTTGCGAGTGGGAATTGTTCTCGGAGCCGAGTTCGTAGCACGGTGGGCTGACCGCCGCACCACCGCTAAGCACAACCGCTCCACTCTCGAGAATATTTAACGTTATATTAAATTGTGAAATGTTGTGAATGAAGGGCCACTGACAAGCCGTGCATGAGCAAGAGCAGATTTTGTAAGGGCCTCGACATACAGCTGGTTTAGCTGTGAAAAAGAGCTTCATAGCTCATCGGATTCCTCCAGGATAAATAAATATTCTGATTCTGAGACATGCAAGGATTCAATGATGAAAGTGATTCTTACGATAAACTTCTGCATGTTCAAATCATTTATTTCATTTATTTTTTACAATATACTGGTAGGAACCACCTGGTTCCACCAGCCCACAGGGGATTATTGTGTCCGTTCATCGTGCAGGGAGGGGCTGGGTGGTGAGGGAGGGGCTGGGTGGGGAGGGGAGGGTGGGGAGGGGCTGGGTGAGGAGGGTGGGGCTGGGTGGGGAGGGGAGGGTGGGGAGGGGCTGCGTGGGGAGGGGAGGGTGGGGAGGGGCTGGGTGGGGAGGGTGGGGAGGGGCTGGGTGGGAGGGGTGGGGCTGGGTGGGGAGGGGCTGGTCACCCCGTGGTGCCCTTATAAAACTCAACGTTTAACCTACTCACGCCGGCTTGTGCCCGCCCTCACAGTCGGCCATATTTGCGGAATACACCACGCCGCCGTTGACCCTGGCCATTGACCGAGCAACCCAACGTTCCTACTAGCTCCCTCCACAGGAATGTGTTATGCATGAAAGGTTAATGGAGCAAACGATACTGTACGAAGAAAAACTATAAAAATAAGACGCTCCAAAGCAGAGGAAAAACAACACAGATCTTGAGACAACCCCACATCATGCCAATCATCCCGATTATAGCCGTGCGTTATTTCGTCACCCTGCAGCCAGCCACTTCTCAAAATCTATCCCGCGAACTTGATCATTTTTAATTGGTAAAATAAAAAAAATCAGAATGGGTCCCTGACGTGAATATTTCCCCCCCAATTCTGCCACTAGATGGCAGACAAATGACGTGTGTGGCCCTACGAACACATTCGGTCACGCGAAATATTGGGGCCGGCCACGGGAAGGCCACTGCTGAGTCCTGAGAACAGACGGGGACCGACTGATAAAAGGATGGACTCACGGTTTGTGATACGGATCATGACACGGATCATGACGTCTCTACTCATACGAGTAACGCAGTCCCGTCTATTCCCTTTTGCCATGCCAAGAAGGCTGGGGGAGGGCACTCACGTCTGCTTGAGCCGCTTGCTGTGGCCCGGCATGATAGGCACGTACACCATCTTAACTCCCTGCACCACCATGGTGGGCTCCACTCCATACTTCTCCTGCAAGGAGAGACGGTGGGGGGCGGGAGGGGAGGGCACGTCAGCAGCACACACACACACACACAGGGATGTGTCGGGGAAAAATCGTAAACACATGGGGACACGTTTAGGACACACAACAACACGTGGGGACAGACAAGGGAACACGCAAAATGAAACGCAAGGACAAATGGTTACACATGCGGACACATGCAGACACACGGGGTCATGTCAGGGACACGTCAGGGACACGCGGGGGAGACGCTGGGGAGACGCATGGGGACATGTCAGGAAATATGAGGACACACGGGGGGCACTTACGGGGATGTGTCGGAAAATCGGCCAGACCGCACGCAACTCGGTGCAATGGCAAGGGCAATGAAGCTGCCAAGAGCTCACCTTCACGGCCCTGATGAAGTCCTGCAGTGTGAAGTCCTCGCTGCCGTGGATCTCCCACTTGTCCCAGATGGTGAAGGAGAGGTCGCCCCTGGTGACGGCACAATTAGGCGAGGTGGGGGTTGGGGGGGGGAAGACGGTTATCTCAGTGAGAGCTGCTGCCCCGATTAGCACCAGAGCCCAAGGCCGATGAGAATTAATGTGACTCCCCGGCACGTTTCATCATTTGCTTATTATCATACAGCTGGAAAAGGTGGAGTCGTTGTTCGCTGCATGGCCTTCTCCTGGCAAGCCAGGGATTGGCAAGCTCGACACCCACACGAAGGAAGTTTCACAACATATGTGACCCACCAACCCTCGCTGACAACCAGTGCTGGATTTTACAGGCGTGCGTAACCGCGATGGCCGGAATAAATCATCGCAACCCGCGAAGAATAAACAATCTTCACACGTAATTTAGTTCGCCGAACCCATTTCGCAGACACGCATGAAGAGGCCGCATTCGAAGGGGCTGCAAGCGACGTCGACCAGCACTTAACGCGACACAGTGGGAATTCAACATCTAGAGTTAAATGGTTTGTAAACGAAACTTAATTTAATTTCATGCTTGCCTTCCCATACAAACACAGTGCCACTGACGGGGGGGGGGGGGCAATGTCAATTAAACGGCTTTGGCCCTTTAAGCCACGTCTGGGAAAACCAACAGCCCCAGAAGCTGCATCTGACCCGCAATGTCATTTCACATACGGCCGCCATGAGACCTACCACTGCGAAAGCGCCTGCGAATGATATCACTGGTCAACAAAAAAATAAATTCTGGCCTGGACTTTGGCAGCTGTTTTAGACTAATTTCAGGGTGCTGATTCCAAATATGATCTCAGATTTGCTCTATCACATCTCATTTTTATGCTATCGGTATACCCCATTTTCATTGATTTTACCCGAAATTAACTCCGTCACTTATGATTGCAAGTTGTTGCGAGTCAGTGACTGCTTTAGTGTTAAAATATGGTGCTGTATTTTTAGGATAGTGTGTTTATAATATAATTTTATGTAAATATCCACATTTATTTAATATTTTTCTTCTGCAGTTTTGATTGAAAATGCAATATTTGATTTCTCAAAAACCTGATGTGATAGACAACAACTGATGCCAGATTTGGAATCAGCACCCCAAAATTACCTTAAACCCATTGGAATACCTTATGCCAGAAAAAGTGTGTTGATCAGTGTATTTATCCGTCACTTGCAAGAATATTACCAACGCTAACTCGTAACTTAGGTGGATTATTTTGGACCACGGCAACCACGCTGTGTTTTAGCATGCTCAAGTAATTTATGTCACTCTAAGGTCCTCCTGCAATACCTCGCCTGGTTCACAGGTCGTGGGTTCGATCCAGACCCTGACGCCTGCTGCTGTATATTTCAAGTTTTCATGTTCACCCTGGAGTCACGTGGATTTTTCTCCAGGTCCTCCAGTTGTTTCCTCCACATTTAGAATCAAAGTGCGTTTGGAGTATTTGGCTGCTATAAATTTCCACGCGATAAGCCACTTCGTTGAGCTATCGTGTGTGGCCAGGTCGCTTCTGAAAAAGAGCTGTGTAGCTCAGTGGGGCCTTGCCTGGTAAAACAAACATAGTTTAGTTTACTAATACGTGGTTGCCCACCAAAGGTATTTTGAATGCCTATTTAATCCTTAGCATGGGAAAATAAAACTCACATTCGTCAATAACACTTTGGCCTTAAAAAAAGATATATATATAGAGGTTGAGTAGACAGTGTGGCCTGATAAGAATTACATTTTAAAAACGTGTTTTCTCATGAGCAGTATTTAAATTGGCCGATTAATTATTACCTAATCGTAGCTATTGGGCAACAGACAAACCCGTTTTGATTATTGAAACGTCTCCTTTTTTTAAATAGATATTTTAGTTTAGAGTCACAGCGCTACTGACAAATGTGTTAAATTATTTCCGTTAATTAAAAACAATAATTTTGATTTATAAGGTGACCTTTAACAATGCATCTCAGACAGCCATGCATATCAATGAGGAAAATAAGTCACCAGGGAGAGAAAGATTGAAGAGACCAGATAGAGAACTCGAAAGAGGGGAGGCCTTGTTAAACAGATGGTGGGGTCTTCGAAAGAGACTCAAGTCTCCATCCATTATAGTAATAGGTTTTAACCCTTTTAACTGGTACAAAACTGACACCTTTATACAAGGCAGCATGTTTGCAATAACCACAACACAAGCAGTCAAAATGCAAACAAAAAGAAACAACTCTAATAATGAAAGGGCAGGGAATCCCGGATGTCCGCTGGTCACTCCAGGTGCGACGCATGGGGCGTGCTTACGCACCCAGTAGAAATCTCGGAGATCTCAGTGGAGCTTTTGGCTGCATCAACTTCTGGGTACATGGTGGAGCAAGCCAATGCAAAGCCTTGGCCACAAGGAGGAGGACCACAAACTCAACGCGGCTTTGAACTGGAAGCCAATGCAGAGGGATGCGCACAGGCGAGACGTGGCACCACTGCCAACGCAGCATCGCCAAACAATCAACAAGGATATGGTCCCCAAGTGTCTCTCCCCACCGGATGGGCGTCCTCTTCACGGGCGCAGGCTCGGAGAGCAGCAGCACGGGGATGCCCAGGTTGAGGAAGCAGTTCTTGAGGTCCTCCAGTTTCAGGCCCTGCGCCACCTTGATCAGCTCCAGCGCCACCTGCACACGCGCGCGCACACGCGGACACACGCGCGCACACACACGCGGACACGCGCGGCGCTGTCACTCGCAGCTACGTCGAGGTCGCGCGACGACAACATCGTCAAAAGCGACCTCGGCCAATGTCGCCCACCTCTAAACTAAAAACGAAACTATTTATTTCGTCAGCTAAGGCACACTGAGCTATACAGTTCTGTTTCAGAAGCGAACTGGCCACAAATGGTAGCTCAACGGAGTGGCTTATCACGTGGTCATTTTAAGCAGCAGAATACTCTAAACGCACGTTCATTCTAAACGTGGCGGGAAAACCCAGAGGACCCAAAGACAAATCCACACGACCACGGGGAAAGAAACACGCAAACTCCAAATATACAGGCGTGCGGTCATGATTGAACCCACGACCTCCCGCATACCAGGCGAGGTAGTTAACATCTCGCCACCGTGGCGCCCCATCTCGAGTGGGCGGGACGACGCAGGGTGCGAGCGCTCACCAGGCCGGACACGGCGGCGGTGGTGGTGGCAATGGCCGGGATGATGCGGCCTGCGATGCGCTTGGTCTGCGGGCGGTCGGCCAGGTCGATGCTGTACATGCACGCACGCAGGTTCGACGCCGCCAGGATGAAGTCCACGTGGGCGTTGCAGTCGTCGTCCTTCTCGAACTCCAGCGCCTTCAGGCGCAGGTTGGCTGTGCGAGTGGCGGGGGGGGACAGGGGGATGGTGTCACGCATGGGGCGGCACAGCACGCCTTACTGTGTGGGTGACCAGCTTATACAGCCAACTCTTGGTTATCCGGGGGTAATGTGGAGGAGTGGTGGCCCGGATTAAAAACCAAACAAAAAAATGATGATGTAATACGGACGCAAATTTGGCCCGTACAATTCTACCCATTGTTGACCTACACGGGGGATGTGTGTGCCGGTTTTTCTTGTATTTTGTCAGAAATAAAATATATATTTTAAAATATATGAACCACCAAAATGACGTCGACGACGATCGATTGCGAAGTAAACTATATGGTGATCGTTGACGCAATATCGTATGATGTATTGTAGGATCACAGCAACAGTCGTGCGGGCACTGCTACTGCTAGCTGGGCCCTATATGCAGGGGAAGTTGTGGGGGGGGGGTAGGGAGGAGGGGCATCACCTTCTGAGATGGCGCCCTCCTTGATAGTGCGGTCCAGGAGCTGCCACACCAGGCTCTCCTCCTCTCCGCTCGGCGCCAGCTTGGCCAACTCAACCTTCTTGATGCCGTCGTCCGTCTCAATTTGCTGTCGGGGAAGATAAGCGGAGAGAAAAGTCAGCGAAAGAGTTGTGGGGCCGCTGCTCGACACGAGTTTGCGGTGTCTCTCTCTCCCCACGGTCGTGTGGATTTCCCTCCGGGTACTCAGGTTGTTCCCTCTACATTTAGAAACATGCGTTTAGAGTATTTGGATCCTGTCAATTTCCACGTAAGTCACTTAATTGGGCTATAATTTGCGACCAGGTTGCTTCTGAAATAAAATCTATAATGCTCAGTGGGACCTGGTAAAATAAAAAATATAGTTTAGTTTAATAGTTCAACATTCGAGCCAGCGCTCGACAGAAGCAACTGGGGGAGATGGGAGACGTGGGAGAAAATGAGAGCGGCCTTTGCTCTGCAGTGGAAAATTACAGGCAGACCAACACTACCAAACATTCACTCACTTTACATTGTGAAATATTCCGCCTGAGTGCATTTCACTACGGAAAATACAATGACAATGTATGATGGGCCACAACGCATGACGGGTCACAATGCATGAGATGTTCACTTTTTATTGACAGCCAATAGTCAGGACTGGTGATGGAGTGGCAGCCTTTGGAAGGATCACACGCGAGAGGGCGACCACGACAGAGGTTGAGGAGCAAGTGGAGGTCGTGTGTGTGAGTGAGCAAGGGGATCAAGCGGAGTGGCGTGTGTGGGAGTGAGGGGCATCGCAGGACCACGTGGAGTGGTTAAGACAAGAGGGAGGGGCTCTTCGCGCAGCAGTAGATAAAATATGGATGATGATGACCATTTAATGTAACGAGCTGAAAAATGTTGTATCAGGCAATACTGCTGCTGCTCACCTTGGAGGAAGGTCTAAATTCAGGCACTGTGATGCTTTCCAGCTTTTCTAGGAGAAATTCTTTGGACAGACTCTACAAATACATACAAAAATGCATCAAGAACATTACACGGCTGGCAATGCTGTGAGAAGGGCAGCATTACATTTACGCTTGAACGGTGGTGGTGGTGGTGGTGGCGAAAAAAGAATTGGATTTGACATCGAGAGCGTTTTTGTTACTCACCTGCTCGGTGTACGGAATTCCACAAACCTCCGCAAAGAGGCGAGCCGTGCTCACAACGAAACTAAAGTGCCTGCAACGTGACACCGCACAATTAAGCTCCGCGCGGGCGTCACGTGAACGCAACACAAATGCCATCAATCATCCCGGCCATCAATCATCCCGGCGAGCGCGGGCTGCGGCGTCATTACCGAGGCCGCAACCCGCGAGGCCAGCGCCGGTTAGCGGCCACGCGACAAACTCCACAATCGCAAGGCTTCAGTCAAATGCACGGGCGACATGAAGAGCTTTTGCGAGGTAGTGAATTAGCGCACCGCGCTACGAAACCGGTGACCGCGAGTTCCATTCCCAGTCACAGTTAAAATGTTAGCGCCGAGAGATATTTTTATTGATCCTTGGGCAACTCCACTTTTCAACCACCCGCACTGACCAGCATCGTGAAGTATAGTCGAACCATTCCCCATGCCCGACATGGAATTTGTGTGGGTGGGCATTGACCAACAGTGGATTTACAAATGGCTGTGTGTTATAATTTTCAGAGCTTTGTAAACTGTTTGAAGTTCTCGGTTCTACAGTAGGGGTATCACGACTTCCCAGAAGAGGGCCTCAAAGACCAAGGCTTTGGCTGCAGGAGACGACAAACTTCGTCTACTATGTTTGCTTACCCAGGAGCACCTCACAGAGCCTCAACACTCTTTTTCAGCAGGGTCCTGGCCAAGCTTTCGCATTAGGAGGCGATGTTGTTAAGTGAAATTCCAATTGAGTAATTTGCAGGTAATTTTTCAGCTGTGGGAAGTTTGGCCAATACCGGTGACATTTTGCCATGGGAGGAAACCGGAGGCATCCCACGCGGAACCCGTGCAGAATATAGGGGAGCGAAAAACAAACACAATCCACACAGCAAGGCACCCGAGCCTCAAAATTGAACTCAGGCCATCAATGCTGTGAGGCTGCACCACCCAGCCTGCCACCTACTGCTGCCCGTGCCAACCCTCTAGCTCATTCACCCATGGTGCGGTGTTAATGCAACGGAGTGAACAACTGAACGTGCATTCCCAAAGCCCCAAGCGTCTGCTAAGAGTCGTGGCCAAAAACCGTGGATATTTACAGCGGCAGCCGAGTCACCTTTACACAAATAAACAACCGTTGAAAATAATAAACGCTCATAATTTACGACGCAAGTCAACATTTCAGCAGATGTAAACTTACAGTTGGATGCTGGGATCAAAGATGACTGGGGTGGGTGGCCTCTTAGGAGACTGCCAAAACAATGCTGGGAGGAAAGGCAAGGCGGGGGAGTGAAATCAAACAAACACGTTCTTTTTTTCAAATCGGAAAATACATTTTCTTGCGCTGGCAACAACACGTGCAGATGTCGTGCAGATGTCACGTTGCGCTGCTGCTGCCGCCGCACACTCACAGCCATCCTTCAGCCTCGTGTCCAACGGGAAGGCGTGCAGCAGCTGCTTAGCCTGCGGGCGGCAGACAGAGAGACACACCGGCGGACGTGCGAGTCAATCCCCGCTGACTTGGCTGCCGGCACTCAACCGGTCGTGTGTGTTTAGAGGGTAGCGCTCTCTCTCTCTCTGAACGGGCACGACTAAACGGCACGGTGGTTCAATTCGACCACACTCGGCCGCAACGCCGCAAAACAAAGGCCCGCTCTTGCGAAGGGAGATTTTTTTATATTTGTTTACGTCGCCGGGCTGTGGGAACGCGGCGCTCCGCCGTAGTCCTAACGGTGGCCGTCGGACGGAGAGAGTCTAAACTAACGTGGAGCATTTGTGCTCAAAACGACGCGGAAGGCGCCCGGGCAGACGTAGCCACAAGGACGCGAGGATTCCTGCACCTCCGATTAGCACGATTGGCTACGTACGGTGCGAAAGAAGTTCAACATACGTACATGTCCACGGCGCGGCCAGCATGTGGCTCGGGTAGCACCACACATCCCTCAAGGCACGATCGACAGGTGCCCTTGGGCCCCGACAAGATTGTGGAACAATAACCATTGTGCTGCACTCCTGACTGGACCGTGATGGTGAATGATGTATATACATATACAGTAGAACCTCGGAGATCGAACGCACCAGAACTCGAACAAATCGGTGTTCGAACGATATTTCCGAACATTTTTTGTCCCGGAAACCGAACGAAATTCGGAGGTCGAACGGGCAATCGCGACTTGAAAGAACCTGTACGGCTGAGACGTGTACGGCCAGCGTGCCTGACGCTTGCCCAGACAAAGGTTTTACCACCTCCTCCTCCTCACCACCTTCCACTCAAGCCATCAACTCTCCTTACCGCAGGTAAAGTGAAGTTCAATGTTAATTTATTTCATTTATTACATATATTTATTCATTTATTCCATTTATTTATTGTGTTTCTTGTTTTTTTGTATGATTTTATGCATGTAAATTACTGTAAACTTCATGTAAAAATGCTTTAAAATGAGAGATTTCTTATGTCTGGAACCAATTAATGTCATTTACATTAATTCTTATGGGGAAAATAAATTCGGTGTTCGAACAAATCGGTGTTCGAATGGACTTCTGGAACGAATTAAGTTCGATCTCCGGGGTACAACTTTATGCTTTCACAAACGTACATTTAAAAAATCGCGCCCAAATTAAACTTTGCCTTGGTTTGACAGCACTTTGATGACTGGATCAGTTTCCAACGAAACCAAATGCCTCATATGGTCTACAAAAGGCAGGTAAAATATATAATGGTATTTTATATTAATGTATAGTTTATAGAGCGGAATCAAGCGCACGCGTGTCGTTTAGGGACATCACAATTACCATATTCTTGGTTCTTTTGGTAAAGTCACGTAGAAGGGAAATAATAAAATAATATAAATATAAAACAATAACATTCTCACGACGTTTCGACTGCAACACAAGCAACCATTTTCAGGTGTGAAATCCGATTTTGCTGTGGATTTCACACCTGATGATGATTGCTTGTGTTGCAGTCGAAATGTCGTGAGAATTTTTGTTTTATACTTATATTATTTTATTATTTCCGTTGCACATGACTTTACCGAAAGAACCAAGAATATGAATCCCTGCAGTGACGAAAGCTTTAAATCTAAATTTTAATCATAATTACCATTAAGATATATAACTGGGTGTGGGTAGCGTGCATCACGTGATAGGGTGATAGCTAACGAGACTGGTGACACACGGGAGGGAAACGTGCCACAGAGACACGACCACTGCGGATGAGGAGCAATGAGATGAGCTCATTGGCAGCAGCGAGATGGATCTTGGCATCGCAAATGGCTGACGAGGGAATGGCGAAGAGGGGAGGCCATCAACCAGCAGTGGGGAGAGATGACAGCCGATAACAAAGCAGCCTTCATGGCAAGTGTCACCAAGGGACGAGAACATCACACGTGTGTAACTGTTTGTCTAAGTAATGACCCGTCAATGCCCTAATTGGCATTTTTCTACCTTTAAATGACTGAAATTGCTCAGTATATGAGAGGGTGACATAAATTTTGCCACTGCCATTTCATAGTGATAATTATGAGCTGGTAAAAAAAAATGCATATAAAAAGGCGATGATCTGCAATTTGTTTTTACAAAATAACCACGAAATTTGAAAAAAATGTTCACGCAGTGGTTAGCACACTGCGCTATGTAGCTGGCAACCTGGGTTTGATTACAAGTCACGTCTTACGCCCGTGGCGAGTGACATTTGAACCGAGTCCAGAATAACCCTCGTCGCCAAGCCGCACTGACCCGCGTGGTGAGGTGTGTATGTACGTACGTTGAACCTCTTTCGCACCGTACGCAGCCAGCCGTGCTGATCGGAGGTGCGAGGTACGGTCAAACAACACCCGTGACCATCAACGACATGGGGTGGTTAAGTTAAAACAAATATTAAAAACTTCGCTGTATAAAAAATACCAAGACTCAATTTCATGCCGAGAGGGCTTGCAAAACGCCGAGGGTGTAAGCGACCGTCTCTCCCCGCACACACAACAACCGCCATTCGCCACTAAGTGGCGGTGACGTCACCACGACGCTTGTGCGAGGCCATGTGCCCCTTGAGGCCACGTGAAGTGTCGAACGCTCGCTGGCAGGAGGTCACGGGGCAGACCCAGGTGCCACGGGTCGACTGAGATGACCGAGATGACTGGCTGATGCACCACCTGTGCCCCCTACTGTGCTAACTTGCTGTGCTTTAGCCACCCGGCGCTCCGCTCATTGTTGTGAGCGTCGTTCCTCCGCCCTCCGTTGTTGTTGGAGGGCGACTGCCTCCAACTGCCCAGTAGCGTCCTTCACGAGCCTCCTCCACAGAGGCCGATCTTGACACCGCTGGTACCAGTCATCGGCAAGTCCACTCAGCTCCACGTCCTCCTGAACCACATCACTCCATCTCTTCTCTAGCCCGTGCCGCGCCCGTTTAGCCCCCTCGATCCGGCCGCACACACACACACACGCGCACGCACCTTGTGGTTGAAGTACTTCTCAAACTTGACCCTGGCAAGCATCACGCACTCCTCCCAACAGGTGCAGCGACGGCTCAGCAACTTGACGGCCTGGATGGCTCCCTCGGGGCTCTCCCCGGCGTGCAGGCGCTGCCACAGACGGAGACGACGCAGGCTGAGCGCCGCTGGTACCATCGCTGTTGAGCGAGCAGCTGCACGCGCGCTTACAGCTGGCGCAATTTGTCGATTGTACCGATTATTATCCGAATCATCATCATCATCATCAGGATCCATGGACAGACAGGCTGTAGGTGTCCGCTGCACTTTTTAAAATTTGTTTCCACTTTCACTACTACGCACAAGTAGTGAAAATCTTTTTGGCACCAATCTCTTTGTGTTGTATTGTCCGAATTTTTTTTTCTAAAATGGGCCAATTTCACGTGGTCGATGAAACTTGGGCTCGTTTAAGAAACATGGCAACCACCCCGACAATCTGTCTCCCGAAGGTGGGAAACCCCTAACCAGCGGCAGCCAGCGTGAAGGGGATTTTACGACGACGTTGAAAATGTCACCAAGCCCCGCCCATCACCTCCCGTCCAGCGGCACACGTGGGAACGGGAGGGTGAGACTTCCCCCCCATCAACTATATTCTGTGTTATCCGATTGGTTGCAGAGTTTAACTGATGACGTAAATAACCGGACAGCCCAGCCCAGCCCAGCCCAGCTCCGCTAGTCTTTCACAAACGGTCGTTCGGATGTCACAGCAGGAATCACCACGGTCCAAGACAGCAGACTGGACACGCACCTCCAGCAAGAGCTTGGGGGACCGCTGACTCTCCCAGAACTTGGAGAAGATGGAGGGCTTGTGGGTGAAGGCACTCTCAAACTGCAGTGCGAAAAAATAGCTCTCGGTCAGCTCCTCCCGACAGCACGGTCACATGATAAGCCCTTTACCCAGGTTCTTATAAAGCCCTCACAATTAACAAAAAATGTCCTTTAATTATACAAAACAATGCCTCACTGATATTCTTGGTTCTTTCAGTAAAGTCACGTAGAAGGGAAATAATAAAGTAATAAAAATATAAAACAATAAAAATTCACACGACGTTTTTACTGCAACACAATCAATCATCAGGTGTGAAATTCACAGCAAGAAATGTTTTTGTGAATTTCACACCTGATGATGATTGCTTGTGTTGCAGTCAAAACATCGTGAGAATTTGTATTGTTTGATATTTTTATTATTTTATTATTTCCCTTCTACGTGACTTTACCCAAAGAACAAATAATATGAATCCCTGCAGTCACGAAAGCTTTAAATCAAAATGTAATGCCTCACTGAGTCGCAAGATTCTGTGTCAAGAAGCTAATATCAACATTGAAATCCTTGGCCAATTCTTTGAATGGTCATTCGGCTTCAAGCGGAAAAATTGCGGAGAAACCAGAGAAAACCTCGTGTACGAGGAGACAACACGCACAACTCCCCACGGATAGCTTCAATCCAGAGGCAGAACCGAGGCACCTCTACGATGACTTAGAACCATTGTCGTGCTGTTATCTCCTGGCATTGCCAGGCAGTCTCAGGTCCAAGTACTAAGCAGGCTCGGACCTGCTTAGCTTCCGAGATCTGGCGAGATCGCGTGACGCAGAGAGACCATGTCGTAGGCGGACCGTGAGCGGTGGTTCGCCATGACCGGGCGCGCTCCCCTGTGCCGTCACGATTAATTATAGAACGCGGCACTGCTGAGCTGAACACGGCCCATCGGTAAGGTGACCCCTCCCGTGCGCCCCGTGCCCTTTGCGAGCGAATTCATCGTTCCTCTCGTGGCCGACGTCACTCTGCGTCTCGTCGTCCGCCCGCTGCCATGGCGGGGAGCCGCTCCTGCATGATTTACGAGCGCCCCGCAACGCGACACGCAAGCCGGGAACCAGGGGACTTGGACAGGAGAGCGTTCAGGGCTTGCAAGTTGAGCACATTTAACGTGCGCCCCCACCCGACCCCAGCCCCCACCCCCCGCCCCCACCCCAGCCCCCCCCCTACTCCGTCCTCCTCTCCCAGACGACACGGCTCAGTAAGGGGACACGCGGTTAAGGCCAGGCGGGTGGTCACCACCACGTTCAAACACGTAGGCTTCCGCGACCAATATTGTCCGCAGTAAAGGTTATTTTTTTGGCGTGGGTTAACGACACATTGGCATTCGCTTCGCTGGAACCTCCGATTGGCACGGCTGGCTACGTACGTACGCTGCGAAAATAAGTTTGACGTACACACCTTGTCGCGAGCCCACTGGATGGTGTGCTCGATGACGTTCGGGAAGG
This sequence comes from Entosphenus tridentatus, assembly GCA_014621495.2. Classification (NCBI taxonomy): domain Eukaryota; kingdom Metazoa; phylum Chordata; class Hyperoartia; order Petromyzontiformes; family Petromyzontidae; genus Entosphenus; species Entosphenus tridentatus. Next base: position 7,614,787 of record CM025614.2, read on the forward strand.
ACTTGAGCGTGCAGAATGGAACCTCTTCATCCAGCGGGTCCCTCTGCAACAACAGACGCACCCGCCGAGTGACTCGGGCCCCCAGCGCACGAGCGTAAGGCGCCAGCAAGCGAACGGAGGAGTCAAAGTGGTAAGGGTCAGCGGGAGGCGTGGCACCGACGCCCGGGTGGGCGAGTCGGGCTCAGGGGTTGTGCCACCTGGCTGTTGTAGGACTCCGTCAGGTGAGGCACCACGACCTCCACGTGACCCTTGGTGCCCATGGTGCCCGAGTCGATGAGCGGCCTCTGATTGGAGACGCAGCGGCTGTGCGTGCGGGGGACAGAGAGTGAGAGAGAGAGAGAGCCCTGGTTAAAGGGACGTTAGCGCTAGGTCCATTGTGCGTCGTGGTGTTAGCCACCTCGGCAGTGGCTGGCAGTCTTCTCGACTAAACATTCAGCAACCAGGAATGGGTACAAGTCAGCAGTGCGGTGTACGCAGCAGTGGACGTCGACGCGTTAATAACATTGTAGTTTTGATTTAAAGCTTTCGTGACTGCAGGGATTGATATTCTTGGTTCTTTCGGTAAAATCACGTAGAAGGGAAACAATAAAATAAGAAAAATATAAAACAATAAAATTCTCACGACGTTTCGACTGCAACACAAGCAATCATCAGGTGTGATTTCACGCAAAATTCTAAGGACGTTTACAAAACACGTGAAATCACACCTGATGACGATTGCTTGTGTTGCAGTCGAAACGTCGTGAGAATTTTGTTTTGTATTTATTATTATTTTATTATTTCCCTTCTACGTGACTTTACCGAAAGAAGAAAGAATATAACATTGTAGTTATCACCGATATTATGCATTGTAACTGGATTTGGTGTAACTGTGCAGTATGTGCGTTACGATGACTACGCACGGCAGCTACGGAATCACACTTGTTACCGATACCGACCCTACATCCTCTTGTGCCGTCCCAGTAATAACACCGGTTCCACGTTACTGCTCTCCAACGCTACCAAACCATCAGGTGCGCGCAGTGTGCAGTGGCTTAATGAATACAAAGACTGGTCACCATGAAAAGACGGAACCGTGGTGGGGGCGGAGTTGAGAATGTTGGTGCTGCCGCTACACTCTAGGCTATTGCTGGAAAGAGGACCTGGTTTTATGCTGCCTTGGCTAGTTCTGACACTGGCCCTACAACCTGGGTTACTGTTGAACGTACAACCTTGTCTGCTGCTGATAGGCCGCGCTACCTGGTCGGTGCTACCCAGGTAGCGCGGCCTACTGCTGGTGGTCACGGTCCAGACTTTTGCTGGTGCTGGCCTTGCACTTTGGGCTACGTGCGAGAGTGACAGGCAGGAGGGGGGGGGCACAGGTGGGAAGTGGGGAGATCGCGTACCTGTCCATGTATCGCCGGGCCTCCACGTTGTCCAGGGCGTTGAGCACCAGGCTCTGTCGGCACAGGAAGTCGTCGGAAAACGTGGCCTCCGTGGCGGGCCCCACGCGGTCCAGGCGGGGCTCCACGTGCAGCTGCGGGTTGATGTCGCGCGCCACCGTCGCGCCCGTCGTGCTCTTCGGCTTCTGCGGATGAGAGCGCCGCCGTCGCGACGTCTCGGGGTCACAGCGTGTCGTCATCGTCGCAACCAACTTCCAACGCTTAACGCATCGGGGACTTCCGGCCGATGTTGGGATTGATAATTGATTCATGGGTTAGGTTGCGCGATGAACCTGGGCAACTTTGTCTCCAAAGAGCCGATGCCACCCGACACAGCCAAACAAATTCAACGGTCACGTGGCGTAAAAGCGTTTCACGTGCCGGTTATTATTGTTGTTGTTTCGCCGTAATCGTCATCGTCACACATTGCAGTCGTTGCCATGTGTAGCACGAGGGGTAAACTTTAATGTGCCCAGATGGGTAACAACTCGTCAAGACAACACGAGTCATGTTCATATTCACAAGGGAGTTTTGGGTTAAGTCACAAGTTCAAATCCCGGTCTGGGGTCGGGTGAAGCATTGTGGGAAGTCCACAGCAGTTGAACCGTGGTTAGACCTGCCCCTCCCCTCTCCCCCCTCCCCCCTCCCCCACCCCCGGAAGTCGTGGTTACCTGTATGTGGTGAGACCTAAACAAGAACTGACGATTGAGGTTGGACTTCTCGATCAGGTCGGGGTCTGTAATGGTCACCTGCAAAAAACGTCACAATTCACAAGCATCGCACGTTCAGCCTCATGAAATGAACATTTCAGTTTCATTTATTAGGTGTAGCCCTGTGAGCCGTGAGGCCCTTGACTCGGGTGCAACCGCAACAAACAAATCATGAACAAAGAACATCTTAAAGTGATGTTTCGCAACAGACACATCCAGGAAAAACCAGTAAAAATCTTCCAGAGAAAAAGCACCGTATAACATTCGAGGCACCCCCAAAGTTACGTATACTCCCACGTAACGTATACTCGTATACTCCCGCGCCGGTGTTGGCACAGGTTGACGAACGAAGCGGTTTGCTTCATTCATCAGTGGCAGAAAACCGAGAAGAGGTTCTTACCATGACTTAAAGCTTTTGTGACTGCAGGAATTCATATTCTTTGGGTCTTTCGGTAAAGTCACGTAGATAGGTTCAAAAAAATTAACAAAAAAACTACGACGCTTCCATCGCAACACAAGCGATCGTCTGTGTTGTGATCGAAAGCTTTTTCCTCCTGATGACGACCGCGTGTGTTGTGATCGAAACGTCGTAGTTTTTTGTCATTTTCTTCGAACCTATCTACGTGACTTTACCGACAGACCCAAAGAATTTCGCTTCTTACCAGGCCACCGTGCTCCTGGTCGGTGCCCACACCCAGCAAGGCCATGTTCTTCAGCATCTCGCAGCCGATGGCACCGCACCCCACCTGCCGAGCAACAACGTTCGCACCTTCACGCGCGGTAGCAGGCAAAGCAAACGCATCAACCAGCCCGCAGCTCCTTCATTCGTCTCTTCCATTATCGTAAAAAATCCCTGTCATCACTATAAAACTTTGTCAACCTCGTCAGCATCATTACTGTTGCCAGCATCATCATCATCATCATCCTTGTCGTCATCTTAATTACCATGATTATCATGATTGTCATCATCACTGTTGTCATCATCATCATCATCATCGATGCCATCAGCATCTTCCTCATTACCGTTGTCATTGGCAACATCATCATTGTTGTCATCATCATCGGTATCATCATCACTGCCATAATCAACACCGTTGTCATCATCATCGGTATCATCACCATCTTCATCACCACTGTTGTCAACGGCAACGTCATCATCATCGTCATGATCATCGCTGTAATCATCGTCAGCATCTATCCACTGTGCCTAACTGCCTGCTGCCGAGACCTGCAGCAAGAATGACAAAACCCGAGAGTCTCTGCAGCGCCGTTGTTGCGTGAGACCTCACCATGAAGACGGAGAGCTTGTGGAGCTTCTCGCACACCGCCTCGCCCACGCAGAGACGCAGGGCATCGTAGCGGTCCCCCCTGCGCCAGCAGGGATTTTCAAAAGGGAAAAACAACGTAACTTACACATCTGACTATTGACTTGGTGGGAGCTGTAAATACGATACTGTTGACACGAGTAAAGTTTCAGCCTTGTCTCTCCCACAATTCCACAGATACAACAATCACCGTCGCCTCTGCGCGGCTCCCTGGTCATCAGAAGAAATGGCTATTTGAGTGACTGATGTGGTCGGAGCCAGGCTTTTCGATTCACATGCAATGTCGTACGTACGTACGCGCGTGCGTAATACGTTCAAGTAAATGGATCAGACGGCAGACGCCGCTCCGCTCATTACAATGATAAACCGGTCACGGTTGGCTCAGCGGTCGAGCCATCGGCTCTCACCATCAGGTTGCGAAGTCACGTCACGGTCGGGGGTTCACAAAGCCCATAATCCCCCTTGGGTCATTAAAACGAGTACCGCTTTGTGTGGAAGTTAGGGAGGTTGCTCTATTAAGAGACTGGCCCCCGCCATAGGAAGGTGGAATTCCCACCGCTGGCTCAGGGCTGTAAAATGGGAGATGCGCCCCGCCTCGATGTTCGTTTGAGAGGACGTCGCTTGAGACTTCTTGTTCAAAACACACCGCAGTAGCACGACGGTGAACGGCGGTGGGCTCAAGGTGGCCGACAAGCCTTCAAACGTGGACAAGGAAACGAGCCAGCGCCCAGCTGGGCACAGAGGGGAGCTAGAAGGATCGAACTGCCCGGAGCAGGCAGCACACACGATACGCATTTCGTGCGTCGCCCATTACAAAACTTTTTGATTTTACCAGGTAGGGCCCACTGAGCTACACACTTCTTTTTCAGAAGCGACCTGGATATCACAAATGACAGCCCAATGAAGTGGACATTTATAGCAGCCAAATACTCTGAATCTCAACCACTAAAACAGCGACAAGGCATTGGAGCGCAAAAGGAAGGGGCGAACCATCACACCGCTGGCGAGGGATGTGGGAAAAAAGGTCTGCGGCGAACGTGTCTGGTTCAGCCGCTCCGACATATGTACAAACGACGGCTCCTCCCAACTCACCTTGCCTTGAACCCTTCGCTGTCGACATTCTCAAAGTTCCCAACCACCTCCATGGCATCGAAGTACAACTGGGAGCAAAACAAAACGCAAGGCATTGAAAAGCAACAACGCAGACGCGCGTATGTTAGCCTAACGATGGGCACACGTAAATGGCACGGCAAATCAATCGATTATTATCGATGCTTATGAAAGGTGGTCACTGGGTGGACGGACACCGCCGGTGTGGTGAGTGGACACCGCCGGTGTGGTGAGTGGACACCGCCGGTGTGGTGAGTGGACACCGCCGGTGTGGTGAGTGGACACCGCCGGTGTGGTGAGTGGACACTGCTGGTGAGTGGACACCGCCGGTGTGGTGAGTGGACACTGCTGGTGAGTGGACACCGCCGGTGTGGTGAGTGGACACCTACCCACTGCTGGATGGGGCCGAACTTCCCGGTGAGCGCCTTGAGAACCTCCTGTCCCACGACGCCGCCCAGCGCCGCGGTGAGCGCAGCCAGCTGCCCTCCCGCCACCAGCGCCGCACACTCCACGACCCGCCGCTCCACGCTCACCTGCACAACCGCAGCAGCACCACCGCCAACACAGGGGGGCTACGGATAACCGCTCCGGATAACCGCTCCGGATAACCGCTC
>CM025614.2:7619976-7634272 GCA_014621495.2 Entosphenus tridentatus
GATAACCGCTCCGGATAACCGCTCCGGATAACCGCTCAGGATAACCGCTCAGGATAACCACTCCAGATAATAGTGGCACCACAAACCGAGCTGGCCAGAACGCAGTCATAAGATGCGGCCGCTGGCAACCACGCCGCGTGGCAACTTGTGAATGCAGGGAGATCCACTGATATAGCCTCGCTAAAACACAACAATCGGGAGAAATTATAGATGAAAGAAAAATGCCGGTTGATTAAATAGCCTCGACGTGTCTCCCAGCAGCCGCCATCCACTTAGTGAATCAACGCTCGTTCCTCCATAAAAAATCTGTTCCCCTGTGACATATGGAGCCATCGTTTAAACGAAAATGTTATCTTCTGTTGAGAGGAAAGCAAGAAGGGGTATTAGAAATGAGCAGGGCATCTACGAAAAAATCACCCTGGACAGGTGGGAATGTTGTAGTCATCGCGTTAACAGCGGCGGAGATAACGCTGAAGAAAAAGAAGATGGAATTCAAATGCTTTGATATTTACAAGGGGGGGGGTGAGACAATTAAATGCATCTCAGACATATAGGACAATGGAACAGAAACAGCTAAAGGCCAAATGCACTGAGTGGTATTTTGAGAAAGTGGATTATTCAGACGCAGATGTGAGTGACAGCATCCCAGTGGGCAGGAACCGGTGATGCAAGCGCAACACGGCACCCACTCCGACATCCGGGACCACATCCTGAACTACTCTGGCTGTCGCCTGATGATGCTGGCTGTTGTAATCACCGGCGAAACGTCACAGTACTCGAACTGAAAATGTTATGGTGGGTTTACTCTCCAACGCACCGGTGGGCTTGTACTAGTAACTGATTGGCGCGTTCTGTTTACAAATCTTACTAATTGGCCGTGTCGGGTGGTGGCGGGTTTAACGACACTTTTATATTTACGCGATCTAACCCCAAAACAAGCTCTATTATGGATAATATTGGTCGCGAAAACCGACTGCGTGCTAAGCTGACCCTGAAAGGAAGTTTCTCTACTCGTGGCCGCCGCCCAGTTCCCCGAGCCACTGCCCGACAATTTATCTTTCAAGGACGCTGTGTTCCAGACTCACGGGAAGGTGGGGGGGTCCAGGATAGGGCGTCCCCCCAATGAATGAGTCCTTATCGCGGCGAGGCCGGCGCCATCGATAACGGGGACCGCCCAGAGCGTTCCGGTACGGTGTCCTAGCGCCAATCCCCCCTCTTTGACAATCTAACTCGGCGAGGCTGTTTCCCAGCGCGGGGTGCACGTGGGAGGCATTTGGTGCTAACACAAGCCCCCTCGTCCAAATCTCTAAAGCCATTGCAAGCACGGCGTCCGGTACGAAAATGTGCGTGAGACTCCCAAGCATATTTTGCACACATTTAGATAGAGACGCCCCAGGATTCCGTTTGACGGTTCTCAGCTGAACACTCCTCCAGACTCGATGGAGCCCTTGAATAGTGAGGGGACGGGTATGGTGGGTACACCCGTGTGATACAGCCCTTCAGAGGTTAAGGTTGGTGGCTCATGGGGATTTGTAAACTACAAAAGCTGCCGGGATATGAGGTGGCCAGGAGATGGCGGCAGAGCGGTTTGGAGGCCAGTCAATTCACGCCTTTGGTTTTCTCCTGGTACTCCAATTGCAAATGTTAGTAAAAAAATTAACCCGTAAAAACAAAGTTTTTCACTATAAATCCTTTATATGCGTGGCGGCTAGAGTCCTCTCGTCCTCTGGCTTGAGATGGCTGCCACCTATGGGTCAGATGATTGCATGGCAGCATTAAGCAATTGGTAATTAAATATAATATTTTTGTCCTAAAAAGTGTAAAATTTTGGAAAAAAAATTTCACGAACATTGTCACGCACAACGAGTCTGTGTGGAAAATGTCAGCTTGATTGGATCACGGGAAGTGGGTTAAAAAACGACCGAAAAATTTGCACGGTCGTAAGCAAGCAAGCAAGTGAACTTAATATAAAGGATTTAATACAAATGTACGGCAAACCCTCGCTTAATGCATGTTCACACAATACGTTTTTGCCATAACGTGGCTCTGCCATTGGTGAACACTTTTCACACAACGCTGAACGCGCACCGTTACAACGTGGAATGTGCACCGTTACAACGCATCACCGTCCCATAAAACTCCAAAAGACTTTGTAAAATGTAAGTGTCTAAGACATCCCACTGAAAAGGTCTTGAGGCTTAGTGCAACTTACATGCGCAAATAAATGACATTATTTAACTTCAAAAGGAGGAGAGGCTGCGTGCTCTGCACACCGCTGCAATGAACCGCTCGTTGCGTCACCCGGGGCGACCTTCCGGGTTCGAGTGAAGCTGATGCCCCTTACCTTGTCACAGAGACGTTCACTCTCCGCTTCTGCCAAGATGCACAGCTCCTTCACATCATCAGCGCACCTGTGAGCCACCCAGCCACCACACGAGCCGACACACCCACGCCGCATCCACACACACACACGTACACTCTTAAAAAACTAAGCAATCCCCCAGAGTCGCGTGACTTTATAACGACTTGCGGGATGACTGAAAACAATAAAGACACTTGCTCTTAAATACACGCGTGCGCATGTGCGATCGTGCGTCTGCATGTTCGAGCGGGTGTACGAGTGTTATTCAGCACAAGTTCGCGAGAGTGCACTGGGCTTGTTGTGCCAGCGTGCTCTCGTGCGATTAGCTACGAGTGTGGACACAAGCGCGTGTACGTGAAGCACAGCGCCGACCTTTAAACCACGCACGTGGTCACACGCAGCGTGAAGCAACACGCGTGGTCATTGTCACTTTGCAGTACCGTGGGCGTACGCCTAATAGCGTCTAACGCAGCCCACATGCTGCTTTGCGAAGACACCGAGTGGAATCCCATACCCGGCAGTCGGCAATCTCTTATACTGCTTCTCAAAGTGTTCCAAGGCCAACAGCGCCAAGTGGATCTGCAGAGGGGCCTGTAGGAACAGGGTGCAAGCAGTCGATGGCTCAAGTCGGTACACACAGGACACTGGAAATATTCATGAGTTTTTGTTTGGGTTGTCGTTAAACAAATGGTGTTTGCTTGCGTTATCAATGAACTCGTGCTGTATAAAAATGCATAGCGAAAACAACTTCGAGCCCTCTGTGTGTCTTTGCGTCTGTTGGAACGTACCACGCGGTGACCCATGAGGCCTTCGCCAGGTGTCCTTACGACACGTGCCGCTCACCCCATCGCACAGGAACGCCGCCGTGTGGTTTGAACGTTCGCGCGTGCCAACTGATTTAACTGGTACCAACGTTAAATTGCACTCAATGAGTGATTACGTGGCTTACTGGAATCGACAATCGATTGCAACAAAAGTTGGCCAAAAGTTCGATCGTAGATTAACAACCTAATTGCTTTACTGTCCACAGTCAAGAGACTCGGGCGATGAACGGACTTTGCCTGGGTCGCTGTCTCGAGAAGTGAGACTCACCTCTGGCTTGCTGTAGTCCACCACGAGACATGAGGGCTTCGCAAGCTGCTTTTCCAGCGATTCCTGCAACGGGCGATCACACGCACAAGCAATGCACGCGCAGGACACACGCACCACTGGCTTTTATTCATCACGCTCATGTGACCGAGGTTTAAAAGCCACACGTCACCACTTAATTGGTAACATTCTCAAGACGATGGCTGAAAAGAAAACACGACGTGGCTTGTTCAAACGTACAATTGCAGCGCACTGGGTGTAAACACGCAGCCGGGGCTACATCGTCGTTTTGCAATCTTAAAAGTTGTGGCCTTAAATCATCTTCAAAACGTAATATCCATCACTACAACTTAACAAGAGGCAGTATGCAGTGTGTTTTATATGTGGCTACATAACCAAATCATCCTGGATAGTGCTTGGGTGACCACCGTGCATAACAGGTGTTATAGGATACGGGGCTTTGCTATGGGTAGCAAATGGTAGTACAGGAAAATCCATGGTTGTACTGTACTTAAAGGTTTCCACGTCTATGGTTCCCACTTAACTTCATGTACACACACACCCGCCTACACACAAAGACTAAGATCCTCCATGTAGCCTTAACAGACTGTTGGGGAAAGTGCTGTTCGCGAGCACCTATGAAGGCCGGCACGGCACACGAGGGGGTGGGTGGCCAACACCACGCCCGACCGCCTTTGTCTCCCGAGTGACGATGTTTACACACCGCACCAGGTACTCATTTGACGCCGAGTCGACCTAGGGGAGGCCCAGAATGGGATCAGATAATCGTCAGTAGTGTTGGCCGTGAGCGGGAATCGAACTCGTGTCGCCGGGTTCGTAGCGCAGCGCGCTAACCTCTACACTACCACTACCCACCATCACCACCACCACGTACCGCCAAACGTACATGCACAATTACACAGACGGGAACTTACAAAATGCACCATCTTGGGCACCTTGACCTGCTTGGCCATGCCGCCGTGCAGGTACGCGGGCAGGCCGGACGTGTCGCCGATGCTGAACATGTACGGGGAGAGCACTGCAACGCAGAGCGCGCAAGTCAGCGGGTGTCACGTGTCGCCAACCTCTCCTCCGGCCTCGCCGTCTCGTACAGCAACCATCACAGAACAAAGATCCCCCGTGTAGCCTTAACAGACTCTTGAGGCAAGTGCCGTTCGCGAGTAGCACCTATGAAGGCCGGCACGGCGCACACGAGGGGGTGGGTGGCCAGCACCACGCCCGCCCGCCCGTCTCCTGAGAGGCGATGTTTACACACCGCACCAGGTACTCATTTGAGGCTGAGTCGACCTAGGGGAAGCCCAGAACCGGTTCAGATAATCGTCACTGGTAGTGAGCGGGACTCGAACCTGGGTGGCTGGGTTTGTAGCGCAGCGCTCTAACCGTGACACTAACATTCCCCACAATGACCACTACCACACCACAGAGGCAGAACACACACGTGTGTGTGTGCTTGTGTGTCGCTACGACATTCACATTCAAACTAAATTCTCTCTCTTAACTTCACACGTCGTAGGTTTGCGCAGCCAACGTTGTGATTCACAGTAGACGTTTGGGTGAGGCCACGTAATAATGACATTCCAAGTGAAAAGTCATGTAACCGCTAATAAATTGGTTTGTGAAAAACGTTCAACTCACGTTCAATGCTTGTGTTTACATTTTGTTTGGCTATGTTGAGTGGTGAAGGGTGTTACAACACAAATTACATAGCCCAACCCAAGATAAATGACAAATTTCTCCCTCTCACTTTTTTCTTCTCCCAAGTATCTTAAAATGAGTACTCGGGTGGGACGCCTCCCGCGGAGACGGAGTGACGGAATCGGCTCACGTGAAGGTGCTACAAAGATGGGTGCATTGCAGGATCGTGATAAGTAGCGAAGGCTTGGGGTGGCCTTCATCAGGCAGTGCTCATTGCCGATGATGATGATGTTGCCGATCAAACCCTCCATCATAAGAAGAAGTTGCTGCTGATGATGATATTATAATCGTGTTATCAGACTCATGACAAGAATATCCATTCCGAATCGTCAGAGAGAGGGAGCGGTTTACCACTTTGGGTCCGAGTGGAGCCCCAGAGAAAGACGTCACAGGATTAGTTTGTGAAGCGCTTTCACAGCGAGCCCGTTGCATCCACGCGCCAGGGGCACACCTCTTACATTGCCCTGCAAAATGTCCCTGACACGGCACTCAGTGTGAAGAGTTTCATTCCAATTTGTAGAATTAAGTACAAAAGAAAAAGCAAAAAAACTCGTTTAACGTGTAGTCATTTTCTTGGTTCTTTCAGTAAAGTCACGTAGAAGGGAAAAAGTAAAATAATAAAGCAATAAAATTTTGTATGTATAATTATTTTAGTTTTTCCCTTCTACGTGACTTTACCGGAAGAACCAAGAATATGAATCCCTGCAGTCACGAAAGCTTTAAATCAAAATGTGTAGTCATTGTTGACCGGACTGACATGATCTTGCTTCACTCGAGAACCCAGTTTAATCATGGGTGCGGGCTGTCTGCATTAAACTCTAGGATCTCAGCAGTGCCGGCTTTTAGTGTCCACTCAGAAGAAGCCACCTCTGCCGTTACGATCACTTTAAATTAACAATGAGCAACACTCACGTGCGAAGTTGTCATCACTCGACAACAGGTGTACGTATCCGTGCGATTTTAATAGAGTTGTAAATCTACGGCGTGGCGGTTAGCGTCCCGTGATGTCAGGCCACATGAATTCAAATCCCAGCGATGGCTAACATCAGTGGCGAGTGATATCTGAAGCCGGTTTCCCTTCACCAACCCGCACTGACCAGCGGTTTTAAGCATCGTCAAGCAATCCCTGTAACTGACGTGGCGAGGAGAGGCCTTGAGCAAAGAACAAAGGTCTGTACACCTCCGATCATCGATTGAGGTCCCCTCTGCATGATGGTAACGTTTTGGCAGCATTGGGAGTACTGCTGGATGAGGGCCATGGGAGGTGTTTGGCCATTCTTCACCACGCTACATTAACCCGCACACCAAAAGGACAGGGGGGGGTCACATGATGTTGCAGAGAACTGGGTGCGTGCAGCATCACACGACCGCGCGAGAGAAGGGCTGCTGATGTCTCCGTCCACAGGGGGCAGCCCTCGTACCTGTGACCATGTGCGTGCAGCCGTTGAGAGAGGTCATCCCGTGAACCTCCTTAAATGTCAATCTGTCGCCGGTCTCGAGGCCGTGGGCACGGTTGTCCATCGTCACCACCACGCCCGGATTGGACTGCAGCACAGCAAGCGGGACAGACGCACCACGCCCGCCCACAATCAGGGAGGCGGCAATGGTCGAAGCGTAGGTAATGAGTTGTGGTTTGATGTTATCCCAACCCGGTAACGCCTTACTCGCTTTCCCAGTAATCTTCACAGCCCTAGGCTATTTATCAAATCCTGACCAGCACCGTCGCCCACGTCACCCCCACTGCCTCCCCCCCCCCACCCATGACAAACCCCAAGAGCCCCCTTCATCCGTCTCCATCCGCCGCCGTTTATTTCATTTCACCCACACCGCCACAAAGTAGCGCACCGCCCACTCGCGCAGACAAGTGCCGCCACACAACCTCGTGTTGCTGCATGCGTCCAGCGTTTGCGATGCCAAATACTGCCCTGCACAGCTCCCCTTTGAGAAACCGTAATATTGATGCCATGCGATCACAGCTGAAGGATATCATTAAAAAGTTTACAGAAGGAATATTACAAATAGAACTTAAAAAAAAAACTACAACTGCACTCAATTTTCCACTTCGAAGTGTATTTAAAAACATACGTAGCGAGGTTACCAAACAACACAAAATACACCATTATCTTCTTCTTTGAATCCTCAAGTCCCTTGATTGCATGGATTTGTATGTATGTTGAACTTCTTTCGCACCATACGTAGCCTACCGTGCTAATCGCAGGTGCGGGGGGATGAAAAACAGACTAAACACAACAAGCAGTTCTAAATAACGAGTTTTCAATCCAGATTTAAAAGTGCAGAAGCGTCATCTGAAAGTGCGCGACGCAGGGACCGTCTTTGCCCGTTGGGTATTTCCTCCCTCCACGACTTTCTACTCAGTGCCTCTTCTCTCGTCACATCCACTGTCCCCCGTATCTCGTTCCACCGCATCCTCCCATCTCACCCTCGCTCTCCCTCTACTCATTGCGGTGGCATCTCTGTGTGAGTCCATGAGTCTCTGTAGGGACTCATATGTCTCTCTGCGAGTCCATGGACCTCGATGTGAATCTCTAGGCTTCCGTGCGAGTATGTATCTTATTTGTCTCTTCTCAACACACGCCCAAAACTCGTAAGTCTCACCTCCCTTACGGCGTCTCAAGAATATCGGTAATCTCTGCGAAAGTTCAAAGTTCTTCATTACAATGAATTGTTACGTGCTCACAAAAAACACTTACGAGCGATCAATCGACGTCTTCACCTGTGACACATATAAGTTGGCAGGAGTTCTGGAAGGCCCGAGGCCCAATGGCACGTGGGGCCCCCTTATTGATTAACAACCAAAAAATCAGCCCTAGTCTGAGGCTCCTCTTTTGTGTGGGGTTATTTTCCCCCTTTGCAACACCCCCCCCACCACCCCCGTCCCCCCGAGCGGCGGTGTCGGTGTGACACGACGGGGCGGTGACTGACCTGCGAGATGCTCTGGATGAAGAATTCCTTGGGTGCCTCCCCAGTCGGGTCCAAAACCTCAAAACGCTCTCCAAAGTCGCAGAAGATGCGGCAGAATACGCCCCGCACGTCCGTGCTGATAAACTACGGCCGGCCGCAAACAACAACAACAACAACAACAAAATCGCAAAGCAACACGCTCGGCATTCCGGGCGTTCTCTCCAAACTTTCTCTCCGATACCGGTTCGGAGCGTCGCTTAGTCTGGGCGACGACGCAGCACGTTCGCCGTTGCCGTCTCAGGCGGACACGTCATTACGGCATTACTATTTACGTGCTCTGGGATGGGATGATGCCTACTCTTAGGCTTTTTCGGTAAAGTCACGTAGGTAAAAAAAAACTAAATTAAATTGTGATTTAATTTAGTTATTTTAATTTTATTATTTTATTATTATTTTTACCCACGTGACTTTACCGAAAAAACCTAAGAGTATGAATCCTTGCAGTCACGAAAGCTTCAAATCTAGAATGGGATGATGCCCTTCGACAATCTTCTTCAAGCATTGTTGGTACCAGCAAGGAAGCATCTGACACAATTCATAAGTTAGAGTTGACTCTCACGTTTACAATACATGTGTGTGTAAATATAGCTATGTAAAATCGTTCATTTAATAGTTGTTATTTTTTTCACCAAATATTTTTTGGGTCTCTCCCGAACGAGACTGGAGCAGGCAAGCGACAGACAGAGCGAGCGGTATACTGGATGTAGTGTGCCAGGTGCGGAAATATGTTAATTATCGTTGAAATATTTTTTTATTTGTATCATGCCCTGAATGCAGGACATCTTGAGATACAAACCAAAACAGACCTGGTTTTGTCGAAGACAATTATTTTAGCTCACCATGTGAGTTATCAAACTAAAGCAAACTGTGCTTTATTTTACCAGGTAAGGCCCACAGCTCTTTTTCAAAAGTGGCCTGGCCACAAAATATAGTTCAACGAAGCGGCTTATCGTCATGTGGAAAAATATAGCAGCCAGAGTCGGGATCGAATCGACGACATCCTGTATACCAGGCGAGGTAGTTAACATCTCGCCACCGTGGTGCCCCAAAAAGGTAACTTGTGCTCGTAAATGGAGATTGTTTTTTACACGCTTTTTATTAACTCCCTCTGTCTGTTGTTGTTGTCGTTGTTGTATCTTGTAACTCAATTTTAACCCACTTCCCAATGTGGTATCGACTGCAAGCTTGGTATACTTATGTCATACTGATGACAATACTATATTCTATCATAAAAATATATAAGATTTTAAACATTCTTTATAAAACGTTATGTTTCGGCTTGGGTCTAATTGTCCACGCTCAACTGACGTTGGCTGTATTTGGCCACGGTCCCTTACATTATGGCAAGCTTCGGGGCCACTTCCAGGAGTCGTGGAGTTCTGCCATTACGAGTAAATTTCATTAAAGCGTATTTTTAAACAAGTGTTTAAAAATATTACTTATTGTTGTTGTTGCCCAAAAAGTAATACAGCGATGCATTGCTCGCTCTGTGTCAAAAAGGTAACGTGACCGCACGGATAGAACGGGATGGAATCCAGGCAAAACCTAACGACCGCACGCTCTATCGCGACGAGCGATTGCGTGCAGGCACCTCGTACCTTAATGGGGGGCCCCTGGGAGTGACAAAACGAGTCCAGCTTGCACTGCAGCGCGAGGGGGCAATCCGTCACGACCACGCACTGAGGAGAGGAGGGAGAGGAGAGGGTGGTGGTGGTGGGAGGCATCACACGACACGGGAAAACGGCGAACGCGACAGCTGCTGCGTTAATTACCCACAAGGCCACGAGCGTGGCTTATGTGCTAATAACTGACAACTGATCACGCGTCAAGATCATTGTACCGTCAATTTTGCTCGGTTTCGTGACATCTTTGCTTATTTTACAGCGTTTTAAAGATCTTATTTTGGACGAAAATAATTGTGAACTTAAACACACAATAATTACCATTGTAAATGAACAGGTATATTACCCGTGAAACACGCACGTTTCCTGCATCGCAACAAGAAGCCTACGCTATTGCAGTAGATCATTCATTTATTGCGTAACTGGTGGCATGTGTGTGATATAAAGCGTAATAGATTGTAAAGTAAAGTTGTAATGATTATAAGACCTGTGACAGACTTAGTGTGTCAAGTGAACCGCAGTTGAAGAATAATTAAGTGACCTCTGCTCACACTGGATGTACATAACCGCAAAAAAACAAGAGAAATATGTGACGTGAAATTATAAAGTTACAGCAAATTGGTATCGCTATCCCGAAGGGAGCATGCCACGCCACGGTGGCGAGATGTTAACTACCTTGCCAGGTACGCAGGAGGTTCGTGGGTTCAATCCCAACCCTGACACCTGTATATTTGCAGTTTGCGTGTTCTCCCCGTGGTCGCGTTAATTTTTCTCCAGGTCCTCGAGTTTAACCCTCCACATTTAGAACCAACGTGCGTTGAGAGATTTTTGGCAAAAATAAATGTCCACGTGATAAGACACTTTGTTGAGTTAACAATTGCAGCCAGGTCGCTTCTGAACAATTTCTAGAATGCTAGAAAGCTCAATGGGCCCTTACCCGGTAAAATAAAAAGTGTAATATTTTCGAACGCTGATCAGTAAAACACGAGCACACGTATCGCTTGCGTTTTACCGAGAGCCGTGAACGAGTGCCAAATCACGCCACGCCCACACTCATTCGACCCATGGGTCTAAAACATTATAAATTAGGGCTTCAAAACATTAACTATCCCGCATCTGCGAAACATAACGGTTCAGTCTAATTTATTAGGATTTACCCTGTGAGCCATTCGGTGTTATGTAACCACCGCCAAGAGACTAGAATGTGCACTCTCCAGCCTGCACTCTGCCAAGTCTGCTTGTATCAACCTCCAACTCACAAACAACTTATGGTCGGGCTGCTTCTCAGCTGTGTAATGCTGGAAAAATATATCATAAAAATTATATGACACATCAATTTCTCATGAGAATAAAATGTAGGAAATTCCATGTTGAAGCTTACGAACGACGACTTTGAACCCGCAATAATACTTAACAGCAAAAACCATTTCAAAGATTTTTTACTGCTTTCCAACTAAAGTGGAATATGCATGAATTCTGTCCATCCCTCTTGTCTATAAAAGGGAGCATGATAGACCCTTACCAAGATGATCTAATAGCAACTAAACTTTGGCATTAAGTCATCTTGCTAGTCAGGACTTACTCTATGGCTAACCGACAAAATGTATTTAAAGGGCTGCCCGAAACATTCCGAGGAGATCCAGCGCTCGAAGGATTGGTCCTGCCTGGCCAGGATATGTGCCCCTTCCCTCCCAACGACGTCACACGTCACACGTGCCACGGGACGTCTTCTCGTTGTGCGGCTTGATACGCGATGTGATTATCGCCAATTAAATACCCTTTGAGGACAGACTCGCGTTGGAAAGCGTTACAGGATCCATGCGTTAGCGTGGTTTTTCTTCATCGGTTTACTTTTTTTCTTCTTAGGAAACACGTTTTTCTGAGCCGTTTGCCAACGCCGCTGCTGTTACCTGGTACTCTTTCAGGAAGACAAGGTCGGTGTCGTGGTTCAGAGGATCGGTTGACGAGCGCACCCTCACGTACGGATTCAGCTCCTTCAAGCGCTCAAGAGATGCCACTGCCCTGTCCGACACACATCATCACAAATCAACAACAAAACGTGACCAAAGCCTTGCTGTCTAGGTGATAACGAGGAGTCTGCACGACGGCTCGGCTCACATTAAACACAAATTAAAGAATATAGTCATCCTTCCCTTTATTACTGATAACCCTACCTCCCCCCTTTGTTGCTGCTAATCCTACATAATGCACGGGCATAATGACTTTGAGACCCCCCCACCTCCTACGCATTCCACAAGTAGTGACTAATCCCATATCTGCATTTTCCATAAATATGCTAAATTCCTCTGTTGATATGCAAATTCATTTGTCAAGACGCCCTTCCTCTCCTAAACCAGCTTAAATATACGCTGCCAAGCTTGGTGGTGTTTCATTCAGACGCTGTCTTTCTGACAGACCTGTTCTTCACCTGAGGACGGCTGCTTGCGTTGTGGCCGAAACGTCGTGAGAATTGTATTTTAGAATGTTTTATTTTTATTATTTTATTATTTCCCTTCTACGTGACTTTATCGAAAGAACCAAGAAGATGAATATAGTCATCAACAACTGGCCAAGCCAGACTGTTAAGGGGTCCTTCCATGGAGTTCAGGGATTCGACTGAACAAACACCCACAAGGCACGCTTCTAAACACAATTGCAATATATGCTACCTAACAACACGTAAAACTTTTCAAATGTATTTAGTCAATATTGCATAAGAACGATCTAAATCAAGACGTTGATGTTGGTCAGCCGTGCGGTAATGGGTTTTTTGTGGTTGGTTAAAGGGTTTTGTGGTTTTGAGGCGTACAGACCGATGAACGCATTTCCCAGGCACAGCCAATAAGCAGGCAACGGAATCCCTAAAAACGTCACCTGTTCCGCCCAACGTCATCTTCTCTGAGAAAAAACTGCGTTCCGAGGTCCGCGATGGTGGCCGATTTCGTGTCGTGCACATTCAGCAACTGGCCGGACAGCGTGAAAAGGAGGTCGTTAGTGCAGCAATAAAACCAATTGCAGCAGCATGCAGTTGCACACTTAAGCCAACCTTCGCTCAGTGGGAAAGATCAATGGTTCTCCTCTGCTGCCCCCATCGGCTGGCACACCCTTAGCCCAGACATGCAAATTCAACCCTGACCAAGCTTGGAGAGCTGAATGGAGTTCAAAAGAACTCGCAAGCAAACACTGCTTGTGAAAGACCCAACAGAGAAGATCCCTGGGTTTAATCTTCCACGAAGCTCGTGGTCCACCCTAAACCGCATCCACTGCACAAACCATGGCAGTACATGCGGATACCCGATGCACAAATGAAAAATAAAACTCTTTGGTAGTGTGCGACTGTGGCTATCCAGAACAGACCGTACAACGTATAACGACACAAATCCCCGATCCACAAATACGAAGGAGACATCGCAGCGATGATACTGCTCACGATGCGGTTATCTGGCTAGATCACGTGAAAGTGAAATTGTAGTTGTTGCTCTGCATCGACATCAACGGCCGTACGACAACAACAAGAAGACCCCAGACGGTTGTCACGTCAACACCCTGCCCCTTTTCGAGTCCCGGCGCAAGACTTTCTTTCCTCAACCCATAACTGACTGCCTCTCTTTACGAATTCAATCTGCCCATCTTTTCTGTACACTCTCCGTTGATGCGGTCGCATTCGGACGATGTGTAAAGCAACATTTGTATTGTGTCGTATGACAGAAGAGTAATTGATGCGATTACCTTCACGCCGGCCAACACAATATTCTTGGCTGCAGGAAAACAAAATGACAGTCAATTAGCAAATTGTATATTTGTTATGATTACGTCTAACATTTTGATGGTCACTTCCACGGACATTGGTCGGTTTTCTGGTCAAAACATTGGTGCAAACACAATGTCAACAAGTGCACAACTGGTCCTTGGTTGTAGACAGGTCGAGGAAGAAACAACCAAAACACCCAAAGAGCTTTTTCTTGTAGCCTCGTGCCTACGCTGTACGGTTCCAGGCTGTCTGATATGAATATTTGTTCATGAAACAAGCCACTCCAGTCATGTGCTGGCACTCAATCACAGCATTCCAGTGATGTCACTGCACTGATGCATTAAAACGTACGAGAGCCAAGTTGCAGAGATGTCACCGGAGCGCCACAAACGGAAGGCCTATCCGTAAATTAATGTCTCGGTAATGACGGAGCCTGTGTCAGGGGCAATCCAGACACGCAGCCTGCGTGCATATTGACAAGAGGTGTTGAATGTGTTTTCTCAGGATGCGTCTTCCGTTCGTCAATTTAGCGAAGACGCTAGGCTGATACGAATTATTTAGCGGGACGCCGAATGCCGCGGACTGACGGCGCCGTCGTTACGTCCCGAGAGAAACGGAAAACTCGTGCGGCACCAACGGGGGGGGGGGGGGGGGGCCCCCCCCCACACCCACCGATCTCCACGCCGAGCCCGCCCAGCCCGCTGAGGAAGACGCTGGAGCGTGCCATCTGCCGCATCGCATCGTCGTCCAGCACATAGCGCTGCCGGCTGCGAT
>CM025614.2:7639918-7658365 GCA_014621495.2 Entosphenus tridentatus
GGCTCTAAAGAAAACTGTCTCTGGTGTGGACCAATCAGTTTCAAAGACAATGCATAAATTATCAGAGTATTGTTTTTGGTTTGCATTTGACTGCAAGTATTGTGGTTAATGTAACCATAATTCCTTGCAAAAGGTGTCAGTTTTGTTGCCAGAAAAAAGGGGAAAAACCCTATTAGTATACATGGGACTATATTTCAGCTAAGCGGCTCTGTTACGACGACCACGGCCCCGAGACGGCATCCATGCGTATGCACGATTTTTCCTCCTCGTCTCAGTCACGCACCCTTACCAGACAGTGCAAGATGCCAACGTGGTTAACCTCATGATGACGGTGACTAATCTGTAAAGAATGAGCGTTACTTCCCCTTCAGTGAAGGATTTCGTTTTCGTGCAAGGATAAATCACGCTGCAGAGGTCACGGCCTTGGCACTTCCTACTGTACCGTCAGAGTGCACACCTGTGCAGAGACACGGGTCTGTGCCCTGCAGGTACAAACTGCACGGCGAGTCTCGTACTCGGCAGTGATTACAATGGTAACGGGCACTATATGCAACCACGCTCATCTCTGGTTTATGTTCAAGCATCTTTGTTGTTACAAATACCGTATATAAAAACAAATACAGTATACAAATTCTAGATTTGAAGCTTTCGTGACTGCAAGGATTCATACTCTTAGGTTTTTTCGGTAAAGTCACGTAGGTAAAAAAATTCTAATTTTATTTTAATTTAGTTATTTTCATATATTATTTTATTATTGTTTTTACCTACGTGACTTTACCGAAAAAACCAAAGAGTACAGTATACAAAACCGAATTAAATAGAGGATGCACATCATCTGGTTGAACTAGGCATGAACAAATACACCTAAGAATGTGGCTCTTTATAATTAGGCATAAACCCTGAAACCTCAGTGGTGCTTTAGTCTATGACTCTATGAGACTCGTGCATTAAACTATGAACACAATAATCTCGGCGTGCCTTGCTCTGGCTCAAGAATCAAGGTTCGAAAATGACCGCGATTTATTCCGTGGCTATTTCCTAATCACTTATTCACGCGGTAAAGGCGGTGTTAAAGTTCTGCTGTAGAATTGTGGCCATGTAGAGAGATTATACGGCTCGATAGATATCTGAAGTCTATGTAGATGCAACCTCTATATATTCATAATCAACGTTTTTGGGTTAGATCGCGTTATTTATAATTGTGTCGTAACCCTTCACCACCCGACACGGCCAATCAGAAAAAAAGTGTCACGTTGACAAAAGACAAATAGTTCACTGCTTTAGCCCACCGGTGTGTTGAAGAGTGAATCCACATGAATAATATTGTTCGCGAAAGCCTCCGTGTTAAACCTCTATATATGTATCAGACGTTTCTTAATGAATTAAATCACTATACATCAGACAGCTCTTTGTGCATCCGAGTATGTATTGATGTCTATGGCTCTCTCCGATTGACAAATCGAATGTCTAGGAGTCGATAAGTCTCATTCTCTATGAGTCTTATTTTCACCACGAGTCGGTAGTCACATCCGCGAGCCTCCGAGTCTCCGCGAGTCTCTATGCATACATATTCATCTCCGTGATTCACACGGGGTATTGTAATACACCGCCTCGTGTGAATCCACTGCTGGATGAAGGCCTAATTGACCACACTGGTCACTACGAGTTGGTGAAGAGGGGACCCATTCAGATACCTCTCGCCAATCTGTCACTCTCGACAAGTCACACGGATCTCATTGGGCCTGATAACCTCGATAAGTGTTCGAGTCTAGATCAACAACGCAAGTGGATTGGGGTCTCTACGAATCGCCAGGCTCTCTGTGGGTGACGCCGAGCCCCGGCGATACTCCGAATCTCCACGGATCC
Organism: Entosphenus tridentatus; assembly: GCA_014621495.2. Lineage (NCBI taxonomy): Eukaryota > Metazoa > Chordata > Hyperoartia > Petromyzontiformes > Petromyzontidae > Entosphenus > Entosphenus tridentatus. Next base: position 7,641,785 of record CM025614.2, read on the forward strand.
CTCGAGTCTCGACGAATGTGTCGGACTTCTGCGAATCTCTACGACCGCACCCCCCCCCCCAGTCTCTCTACGATCCGCGCGAGCCTCAAGCGAAGCGACCCGGCGACGTCGTTGGCGTCGTCGTTGCAGCCGACAACGAGCGACAGCTGCAACTGCACTCACGACGACACGGCAGCAACAACAACAACAACAACGGAAGCCAACAACAATAATAAACAAGAGAGACGAACACGGACCGAAGCACGCAACTCCGCTCCCAAGGCCGCGTCTCGCTTCCTGGTTGAGTGCGGACGGCGGCCGCGAGGGGTCACGCTCCGTCACAGCTGGAGCGCGCGGTCATAAAAAAAACAACAAAAACGCGTTTCGTTTAATGCGGCCTGGTCGATGCAGCAGCTTCTGGTGTCTGTCCGCTGTTTAAAGGCGCAGCGCTGCAAGTGCCTCGCTCGCCACCACTGGTGACGGAAGCGGGGTCGAGCCCAGAGCGGTTAGCGCGGTCGCCTACGTACGGTGCAAAAGAAGTTCAACACACCATTGGAGCCTCATTTGCCCGTAAAAAAATATGATAATTGTTTTTTTTTACTCTTCCATCTGGCAAAAAAACTGACAGTGCATACATTATCAGAGTTATGTTTTTTGTTTGCATTATGACTGCAGGTATTGTGGTCTATGCAAACATGACTCCTTGTAAAAAAGGTGTCAGTTTTGTTGCCAGATGGAAGGGTAAATAAAAAATTATATTTTTTACTGGCAAATGAGGTTCCAATGGTGTAAATGCTTACCCCGAGCTCTCATACTCTGATGGTGCATTGTCTTTGAGTTGTGCGCCTTTTGTCGTCATCTGGTCCAACCCATGTGAGACTAGGCTCTAAGAAAAGCTGTCTCTGGTGTGGACCAATCAACTTCAAGGACTGCATACATTATCAGAGTTATGTTTTTTGTTTGCATTATGACTGCAGGTATTGTGGTCTATGCAAATATGACTCCTTGTAAAAAAGGTGTCAGTTTTGTTGCCAGATGGAAGGGTAAAAAAACAATTATATTTTTTACTGACAAATGAGGTTCCAATGGTGTAAATGCTTACCCCGAGCTCTCATACTCTGATGGTGCATTGTCTTTGAGTTGTGCGCCTTTTGGCGTCATCTGGTCCAACCCATGTGAGACTAGGCTCTAAGAAAAGCTGTCTCGGGTGTGGACCAATCAACTTCAAGGACAGTGCATACATTATCAGAGTTATGTTTTTTTTTGTATTATGACTGCAGGTATTGTGGTCTATGCAAACATGACTCCTTGTAAAAAAGGTGTCAGTTTTGTTGCCAGATGGAAGGGTAAAAAACCAATTATCAAGTTCAACAAAGTGTATACATACGGGCGAATGTGTGAGCACAGAGGTGCGTCTGCCCCTACTCGTGCACGCAGGCCGCACGGAATCAGTCGATATTATTTCCTTAACTGTTTAGTTCTTTTGGTAAAGCCACTGTAGAAAGAAAAATAAATATAATAATAGCACAAGACGTTTCGATTGCGACACAAGAAATCATCATCAGGTACAAATGAAAGAGAAAACATACCTAGTAAATACTCCTTGGTTTTTTCGGCTAAGTCACGTAGGTAAAAAATATAAATTAAAATGAAAAGAAAAATATTTTCAAAAATTACTGAGGCTCACATTTGAAACAATAGATTTCAAATGTGATCCTTGATTAGTTTTGTGGATGTGGAAATTCCACGTTACGGTGGCAGGGCCGAGTGTATTATTTAGTTTTACGCGTGCCGTGGGAATTCCACGTGTCTATATCTGAGGGTAAATGTGTTTACATAGAAGCACCGTTGACTTTTGAGTCTTTTAACAAATGAAGATGCTTAACCACCACCGCTGGATGAGAATTTGTGGAGGGTAATTGGCCTCGCTTCACAATAGCAAATAGTCAACATTCTTGAATAACACTGTAACTTTAAAATTTAACAAATACGACAGACGACGTTTTGGGCAACGACCCTTCTTCATAGCGTACAAATTCGCCACCAAGGGTGGACTTTACATACTCATTGCCCACCAGGTATCCCCGCAACAGCCTATAGTGCCTGTTATGCATGATGGTAGCCCATGTAAGCCATAGGCTCAACCCTGCTCGGCTGCTGAGATTAGACGAGATTGAGCACATGTCGCCGAATTCTCTCGGGCTACACTTTGTGGCGATCGTTTTAAGTATGCGGTGGTGATTCCATGTTTATCTGGCAAGGCTCAGTACGGTCTTAGCACACCACATCAAGGTGCGGAGTCTCAAAGGGTACTCATTTTATTCGTCACAGGGGGATGATGATGATGTGCTGCTTCGGAAACCATGTCCAATATTATTTTTACACAGAACTGCCAATCAATTAAAATCGAAGGCACCCTCGTGAGTAACTGCATTTGCCGTTTCAACCTTTTGCCGATAATATCTGACAATACGTGGAATTGTGGCTAAGCTGATGTTAGTCTATGAGCTCATGCCGGCTATCTCCCTGGTCGGCAGAGGTCGCAACCGGGTACCCGATACCCATACCCTATCCGATACCCGGCTACCCGTACCCGGCCAGGTACGGGTACGGGTACCCGTTTGCGACCCTGGTGCGGCCGGGTACGGGTACGGGTAAGGAATCAAAACCCGTTTGCGACCTCTGCTTGTCGGTACCACCTGAGGTCACATAACCTTCTAGAATCAAGATACTTGCAGTGATATAGCACTGACTGTCGGACAGCAGCAGCAACTGCAGGTGGGCACTTAGCGCACACGCCGCTGAGCATATACGCGGGTGTGCCGGCAGGGCGGAGGAACTGGGGCAAGGGTCACTGTAGACCTCGTGTGGAAGCCCCCGGAACCCTCTAGACCAGGGGTCCCCAACCCCCGGGCCGCGGACCGGTACCGGTCCGTGGCCTGTTCGGAACTGGGCCGCACTCAGGAGGTGAGCGGTGAGTCCGCGCGCGGCCCACCCCCATTATTTTATTTACCACTTCCGTCCACGCATCTTTCCCTCACTGCGCACTTATCTCAGTCACAGTTTTAGTAAGCTCACAAGCTCTAACCCCCAAAACAAACATCGCTGGAGAGCTTCTTTGAAAAGGGGGAAAAGACCCAATGATGACCCCCCCCTCCCCCAGTCCGTGAAAAAATTGTCTTCTACGAAACCGGTCCCTGGTGCCAAAAAGGTTGGGACCGCTGCTCTAGAAGGTTCGAGAACAGAGGCGCAGCTAGCGTGGAGCCAAGCAGCGCCGAGAGGAATATAAGGAGGGTCGAGTGAGAGGTATGGGCTGCAGGTTATGGGATTGAAATTTGCGTTCACGCAATCAACAAATCATGGATACTTTTCGTCAATTAACAAAATCGAATTTTCCGAATTTGAACGAAATTTCACTCTTGCCACGCACTGTGAGATCAAAGACACCTGGGAGGACGAAGCGTCGTCATCTTCCCACTGTAGCGTCACGGTGTCCGCGATGGCGTCACGGTGTCCGTGGTAGGGTCACGGTGTCCACGGTAGGGTCACGCTGAAGTCATTCCAACATGCAGCAGCAGATCTTTTCGTGAGTTCCCTGAAAAGGTAATTTTTTTAGTTTTCATTGAATTGTTATGCAATCCTATGTATGTTCATTAAGATTGTGTATATTTTTAGGTTGGGAGTAGAGTTGGATCGACTGTCCGAAACACATCCCTCATATTTCACATTCAATTAATGGGAAAAGCCATAAATGATGTGCGAACACATCCCTTCGTTAATAGGATACCTTTATTTTGTTTATTGTTTAAGGGTTTTCTAATCGGCGCTGGAGTAACTGCAGTAATCCAGTTGTATGATTATTCTCAACCACTGGAGCGGCAGCCTAGGGAGGAAACATGCCAAATCACGTGAAGACCTGAGAGATGGAGTGATGAAATCATGTGCGAGGCGGATTGTTCCGCTGCAGGATCGTGAGACATGGCAACAGCTTGGAAAGCCCTTCATCCAGACGTGGATTTTTCACTGCTGATGATGAGTCGTTTGGTTGTCTTTTGGAAGTTCAGTCATAGGAATATAGAACATTCACTATTGGCTTAGAGCTGCTAACAGTGATACAGGCAGCTCCACCTTCGTTTGTGTGTATTTATGTTGACCTTCGATCACACCGTACACAGCCAACCGTGATAATCTCCCCGTTTCAACAGGGGGAACGTTTGACTTCATCTTAATAGTACGAAATGACAATGCTTCTATACTCTTTGTTTTTTTCATTTATTTAATTTTTGACCTACGTGACTTTACCGAAAAAACCAAAGAGTATGAATCCTAGCATTCACGAAAGCTTAAAATCTAGACAATGCTTCTGTGCAGCATGGAATAAAATATATATTTCTCAAATTATACGTGCCATTACAGTGGTGTATAGGTTCTAGATTTGAAGCTTTCGTGATTGCAAGGATTCATACTCTTAGGTTTTTTCGGTAAAGCCACGTAGGGGAAATAAATAAATAATAAAATCATAGAAATAATAATAGAAATAAAGTAATACATCACGACGTTTCGGAGGCAACACGAGCTTCCTTCATGAGGTGTCAAAAGGCACAGCAAAATAACCGTAGTGAATTATTATTTTATTTCTATTATTATTTCTATTATTTTAATAATAAAATTTTTAATATGTATTTATTTTTACCTACGTGACTTTGCCGAAAAAACCTAAGAGTATGGTGCATAGGTGGCATGAGGGTGGTGTAGGCGACGTAAAGATGCGATCCATCTTCATATTCTTAGGTTTTTTCGGTAAAGTCACGTAGGTAAAAAATTCAAAATAATAAAAGTAAAATAAAATAAAATAAAAATCACGACGTTTCGGAGGCAACACAAGCTTCCGTCTTCAGGTGGAACCGTCACAGCCAAGACAGCTGTATCAAGTAAATGAGAGATCACAAGAGCTACCACTCCGTATATATAATGGTTGGAGAGGGGAAGGAGCCGAGTACGGCACACTTTCTATTGATATGGTAAGGTGAGGCTTCAGACTAAGAATAGACTGCATAATAAAAGGCTGAGCCTTTGTTATGGAGAGGTACGGTTTGTGACTACGCCCAGCCTACATAGCAAAAGTGTGGAACAAGGGGGGGGGGGGGGAATGTAACCTGGTAAAACAAGCCTGACTGTCTGTCAATGACCTGTAATAGTTGTCTGTCAAATAAGATGGTCCAAATAAGTGTAGTTAAATCTGTTTTGCATGGTTAATGCGATCCATCACAAAGGATCCAGCCTCTGGAGTTGTTTCCACAAAGCTGCGCTTATTTTCGTTCATCAAAGGCACCGACCGAGAGGTCCTTGCAGCAGCCAGCCGTGACGAGCCTCGCAGAAAACATTTACAAACTCGGAGCCAGAGATGGCACGCGGAGATTCGGATATAAACAGCGCCGCTGCGATATCTCGTTGAAATAACTCACTTTGCGCAAATCGTTCTGTTTTGAAATGAGAAGCAGACCCTTGGCAGATTTCACTTGGAAATTTGTGCAGTTTTTTTTTTTACCGCAGCGTGCTCCCCACCGAGTGTTCAAGGCTCAAGAAAAGGTCACGCAACGTGAGGATTTTCCTCGAAATATCTGACGGTGCCGCCCTCAACTGTACAGATGACAGCATTTGAGTAGCTCTGTTAGCAAGTTCCTCTTCAAAGCCAGAAGCCCCACGACAAACAGTCCCACACTTACGAACGCCCGACATACGAACATCCGCACTTACGAACGAGCTTCCATAAAGTATTTATTTTTAACCATCTGACTTGCCAACGTGAGCTCGCACTTGCGAGGCGAATCGCCTATTTGGTTTTTGTTTTATGTAAAAATGCTTCCCTTTTTTGTTGCACACTGGCCGTATGTGCATTTAAATATATTGTGTTCCGACTTACGAACGGGTCTCAGGAACGGAGCCCATTCTCCAAGTCGGGGACTGCCCGTATCGCATGGGGATAGCTGCCCGAATTTTCTCTCTCCACGTGCTTCTAATCTGCGCTTCTTCTATAGTCAAACCGTCCTATCTCATTACACTGCAACCTCCCATCTCACGCTCAGTTTCCCTCTACCCCTTTTGCCCTGCACTGACATCTCCATCGCGTTAGAATGCCATAGTACGTATTGCGTAAACTGGCATGTTAAAGGCAGTCTGTTACAGTCAACAGTGTGGTGGCAATGTTATTCTCAATGTGGCAGAGCTCACCACATGCCCATCACAATGCTACTGCCTACCACCTACAGCACAATGCCCTCTAAACACTCACACAGAGCTCAACAAGAGCTACCATTCACCACTAAGATGTCACCACAGCGGTTGTGCCAGGTTAGGTGCACTTTGAGGCCACGTGAAGTGATGAAGGCTCGCTGGAAGGTCACGGGACATGCGGAGGCGATGACTTCGATGACTGACAGATGCACCACTTGTGATCCCCACTGCGCCAATTCACTGTTGAGCCACCCGGCGCTCTGCTCATTGTTGTGAGCGCTGCTCCTCTGCCCTCCGTTGTTGTTGAGTGGCCAGGAACATCCTTTAGGAGCCTACACACTCCTCGCCCACGGACTGTCACACATGCGTCCACCGGTTCGGTTTCTGACAGCGGTGATGCACCAGGGTTAATCATCCCTGGAAACCTGGTTTGATTTGGCACGGCAGTGGCGTGGTGACGAGAGTTCTGTGCAGCCAATTAAAACGAAAGGTTGTTGAAAAGTTAAAATAATGCCCAAGTGTTTCGCCAGGAAAACCTCAGCTTGGGGCGGCGATGCCGCTTGTTGCAGGGGTTCGAGGTTGGAATCGAGCGGCCGTCCCGGAAATTATTGCGGGGGCATTCACCGTAGAAGTCGCGCCGTCTGCTTCACAGGGGACATTAAAGATTCCACGACGTCGTTCGCAAGAGTGACCCATTGTGTGCCGGCGCTAATCACATGGTATGATACGCAGTTATCGCTCTCCCTATTGGCAGACCACATAGCTTGGGCCAGTTGTTGGTGCAGGTGCTTGTCTGTGGTATATTCTCTCCTTGTTCAGCATGGTGATAAATAAGTGACATTTATTAACTGCAACGTAGCAGTCAATAAGCGGCATAGGGAGAAAAAAACTATCACGCGTTTGCATTTATTGGTTTAATATTTTATGATAGACAAAGTGACAAAATAAAGACCACACATACTGATAATATATATATGCGTGTGTACACAGACACACAAACTCTCTCTATTATTTATTGACTTAAACCAGGAGTACAGTAACAGCAATTTGCTATGAAAAAAGCCGAAAGGAAAAAGCAAATCTAGGTGCGGCTTAAAACGGACACAATACAACTGTACACAATTTACACAGATTATAGCAACAAATAATTAAAATAAACTTTCTTCTTCTTTCAGAATATACAAATTAAAACTCGCCCTACAACGTGACGTACGTGTTTTTTTTTTACACAGAAACCCTGGAAACATCTGAATCAGAATTTCCCATATTCACGCAAATTAATGTTTTGTTTTACAAAAAAAAAGGGAGAAACGTTGAAATATTTAGTCACGTTCCATAAATCCCAGGGGACACCACGGGCGAGAAGGGGCCCAGGCGCTGGGCGACAAAGGGGGGCGCGGTTGACCAGGGATGGATTGGGGGGGGGCAGCTTCCATTCCACAACCATCTCCGAGCCCCCCCCACGCCCCATTATCCTTTAATCGTTTGCGCCAAGGCCCCATTCAAACCACGCTACACCACTGCGCTCTCTCCAAGCCCTCTGGAGGTGCTTCCCGACACAACCGGCTCAGCTGAAGGGACAACTTGGTGACGGGGCCTCTCTCTAAAGCAGCTTTGGGACTGTTTCTGCACCAATTTTTTTTGTTAAATACTCTACTGAATCTAGAGAACACGCGCTAGATTGTGCTTTCAAGATGCAACAAATTCCCGTTTTCAGTCCGTCTCAATAATTATCGCGGAGGTGACAGATTGGTCATTTTCTTTTTTTCTAAATCTGCCAGACTTTTAGCCAAAATGACGACTACATTCACATGTGCTGTCCATTTTAAATTAAGTTAATTAACACATGTCACTGACGGTGCATCTGTATGCACGCTAACGATGCATTTAAATACTGTTGATGCTCATGTCACCTCACATATCAACACCTTTTTTTTAATAGCAGCACAATTCATTACGTAGGAGATTTAACGTTAGGTAAAAAATAAAAGAGGATTTTTTTCTTTTGTCTACTACAAAGAACCAACGAAAGCAAGATTCCTTTCACGTCATCGGCCAATGCATAATAACATCACGGGTGGTTACATTTTGAAGCATCAGCAGAACCACGTGCATGGGTCGAGAGCAATGCAAGTGCCACCGTCGACGAGGAAACGCTTCCGAAAAAAACCGCGGCCTGTCCACAGTTTCACCCCCAACGAGGACGTGTTTTGACCACCACCACCATCATCGCAGAGAAACCGGGATTCGGACACCTGTAAAGATACGCACTGCCAGACCCTCCCTCCCCGCCTTCGCCTCGCCATTCCATGAACCGTTTGCGATGATTCGGGGGCCACAGTTGGACGATTTAATTGAATCCATTCACCTTCGTTTTCCTATTGTGGTGCCGTTCACGGCTTACAGTGGGCAGCGGCAGAAGTCCTCCGATGAACCCATTACGAACAGAGCGTACAAAACGTAGAACGGCCCTTTTGTCAATTCACGAGAAGGAAGGATGACCTCTCGCCCCGCGTCGGTCACGAGCCGCGGATTGACTCTACTCCATCATGTTGGTTCACTGTGGGCCGCTGGAGAAAGAGACCCAGCGAGGAGCAATTCAAAGATCACGCAACGAACGTCGGTCGTAGTTGAGACTCAAACTCGGGTGGCCGGGTTCGTCATGCAGTATGTCAAACACCCCCACCCGCTAAACGAAGTGAAAACGATCGATTTTTACCCTCGCAATTCGACGCCTGCTTCGCGGGGGGTAAAAAATCGTATTTTAGTCGATGGGCGCGTCGTTACTACCCGACAAAGACGCGTGGTGACGACTCGTTGAAACGTTGCGACGGCTTTGGCGACGCCGGATTAACAATCGGCGCGACCGAGGTGGGATTCTCGCACGCGAGACGAGGTGCGCGATCGATGGTTCGAGTGAGACTGGAATATTGGCACGCGAATAACACGCGAGCGAGACGTTTGAGATGGACGTGAGAGCGGCGTGAAATCGGCACAGGCTCGGCATGCTGTCAGGACGTGGGAGATTGACATGCCGTTTTGACGTGTGCTAGAGATATGTTGATCGACAAGCCAGATCGACATGAACATGTGGGACTGACGTGTGGGATTGAGATGTGGGACGTGGGAGTGAACATTTGAGATATGCAATTGACATTTGATGCACTGCCAATCCGAGATCATGACCACTCATGTTTCTGACACGTCACCTAATTAAAATGTTTCTGGCTCTGGGTCTTATGTCCTCAACATCTATGGACGTTGTTTAACGATTCAACTTCCTTCAATGTTCAATTATTTTAAGCAACGGATCCATGCAAAGTTCCATTTATGGATCACCGCACACACAAGCTGTCATTTAACCATGATCCAGAACTGATGCGAATACAAGGTGAATCTTATTTTTTGGCACAGGGCTTCAATCGATCACTTTATATATTGTGCTCCTTGATGCAGCCAGTAGCCTCCTTAGATGACAATAATTGCGATACCCTTTATTTACACGGGAAAGTGCCGCTGACTCAAGGCTTCCTTCAGGAGGGTCCTGCGTCCAGATGGTTGGCCAATTCTATGAACAAGTGCTTGGCATGTTTGAGGAATCCAGACTGCCCAGAGAAAAACTCACGCACATTAAGGGGGGATACACTATCAAAGCTCCGCCCAGATAGATTCAACCCCATCTCTGTTCTACCACCCGGCCACTGCAAAGTCCAATCTCACGTCCCCTCGTATTCACGGGGCAGGTTTCACACCCATTACGAACTGGACTCAAGCCCACATGGCCTCCCGAGATCCATTTAAAAGCCACCGAAATCGACTCGGGCAAGACTGCTGCCGCAGCGAGCTCGAAGTGGAGTGTGCAGACTTGGCAAAGCGCCGAGATCGTCAACTTCCCCCCGCCTTCGGCTCCGACTCTGCGCACTCCACGCCCGATCCCAGCAGCGACTTCGCCTGAAACGGACCCAACCTGCGTCATCGCGTACGCCGCCGCCCCTGCCACAAAATGTGAAATGGGTATGGGGGGTAGCCGGTTTTATTAAAAAAACAAACACCTTTGGGTAAATGTTCTTATGCCCAGCGTCTAAAGTAATGGTCCGAGTGAGACGAAATATAAAGGTTCGCCAGCATCAGCACGCGATTGGATGTGTCGCGGCTCGGGGAAATCACGATTCGACTCCCGAGAAACCGCCGTGGGGAAAATGATGCTTATTGTAGTGGCCTCTAGTGGCTGGAGGGGTGAGGGGGGAGGGTCACATAAACCGTACAACGTAATATCAATTGAAAACAAACACAAAATAAACCGACGCTCGCTCCCATGTGCGGCACGGCGGAGAGTCGAGACGCGTCGACGGTGGTGCCATTACAATCCCTGGCTCGCAGTGGCAAAGTGGAAAATTCCACTGAAAGTATCGAGAGAGAAAGAGAGACGTCATTTGCAACTGGCCGCAAATCTCTCCACAAGGGACGCTGCTGGTCAAGGATTTTCAGAGGGATTTCTGGTTGCCGGGTCGGGAGGGGCGAGCGGTGAGGGATAAGGGTGGGGTGGGGGCGCTAATGTTTTCCTCATGTCGCCTTCATTAACCAAATCCCTTTAATTTTGTTTTCACTTTGTCGGCGTACTGAAACGGTCACATTTGGACGCCTTGTGGATCCGAGTCGTACCGCGCTGCAACGAGGGGGGACTTGGGGATTGCCTCTCGGGCAACGGGCCCCACTGACAAGCGAGTTAAGAATAATAATCATCACTGTTGAAAAGAACGCTTCTTCAATCGAGGTTAAAGCCATCGACGGCATCGGCTCTGTCCACCTGCAACGTGACAGGGACGATGCCACTCTGCACGACTGACACAAGCCAGCCCCCCAAACAACATCCAGGGGGGGAATCAATCTGGATTTAAAGTTTTCGTGACTGCAAGGAATCCCTGTAACATCCAGGATGGGGGGGGGGGGTGTTATTCTCCGAACGCCCTCCCTCGGCATGGGGGTTTCGTGCTCTCCGAGCCGCGAGTTGTCGACGCAGCGTCACGGACTCGACGCTTCCTCAGCTGCGCGTCGCCTCTCTGGCCCGAGACACCGGTGCTAATTGTTGTTAACACGAATAACACTTCCGAGGGGGCGAAACGAGGCGTTGGCGAGTGTTACTGAAACCCGCGCGAGTTTTCTTCGTCGTCATTATTATTATTGCTGCTGCTGCTGCAGTGTCTTGGCTACCAGCACTGCTAGAGAGGAAGGAGGTTCTTGCTCGGGCAGTGAAGGTTTTTTTTTTCATGGACAGCCTCTTAATGCACAAGTTGCACTCCACCCGCACAACCCCCAGCTCCCGAAGCGGTGGCGATTCGAACAGGGGGGGGGGTGTGGGAGCAGCTCCTTCAATGTTTTCAAATGGCACCGTTCCCCGTGGTCAAGTCAATCGATCCTCTGCCCTGCAACCAAGAACGGTTCCGTTTGGCCGCATAAAACGCACGCGCGCGCGCTTACGCGTGTTCATATACAAGCAAGAAGGACTCCGTACAGAAGCTGTTTTTTTTTCTTACAGAGTAAGGCAAGGGCTCAGACAGCAAACGCGTAAGGCAAACATTTAACTACAAAACACATTCAGAAAAAAATAAATACAATTAACAGGAAATGTCTTCCCCTCGGCATTACAATATACTGTAGGTGTCATCGATTAATCACACCAAATAAAGATTTCTAGTTCTTTTTAGAGTTTTTTGTTTGTTTGTTTTTAATATATATATCGTCATCTCTGACTTAGCGTGATTATGTTACAATTTACAGTTTCTTGTGGAAAACAGTATGCGATGTCATGATTTAAAAATAAAATCTGGCGGCTGACGAGTTTCACGGCCGACTGCACAATCGCGCGCGGGTTCCCCTCTCGACACAAAGCGCCATGACGGGGGGCGGTCGAACGCGCGGATGAACGGGGGGGGGGGGGGCCAGCAGGACACGATCACGACACGGGAACTGGCACGTCGTCGTCGTCGTTTTCTTAGAAGATTGCAGGTAGAGTGTTTCACGTGCCGCCGATATATCCAGCTGGGTGCGCCGTTTGCGAGGACATTTGTTTTGAGACTACGCAAGCCCCGCTGAAAACGGGGCCAGTCTCAAACGTGGGAACAAACAGACCCGGGTCGGTTAGTCCGTGTACTGAAAAAGGCACTTTGCCCAAAACCTCAACTTGCCGAGGTCGAGTGTGACATGTGACTAACGCAGTTGTGCTAGAACGATGACCGCCCGGCATTGCCTGTGACGAAGTCCCTTGATAGGTGAACGTCTGGGTTAAAACACGGTCAAATTTTTGAACTGCATACGCACGGCTGTTTACTTACGCAGGAGGGCTAAGGCATTTCAGTGAGTTGGGATTTTTTTTTAAGTTCTCATAGTTTTTTTTTTCGTGGAAAATGGTTGTAACGTTTCGTAAATGTTCACGAGTGTTTGAGTCGGGCCAACGATGCCACCTATTTTAAGTACAAGCTGCACACACGTTGTTGCTACGGAGTCGGATGAAAACCCAGGATGTATTAAAAACCGGTCACTCAAAAGTGGAGGTGGGTGGGTGGTGTTCGCAGCAGGGACAAGAGCTGGCACCGACTCCGAATTGAAGGGAGACGATGTCGCAGGGCGCGAGCACGAGCGATCGTTGCCGATTATAATCGATAATTATCGATGGGCCCAGGGAAGTCCTGGCCGCCACATGGGGCCACGTGTGCCTCCTCCCCGCGTCGGGACAGGCCCACGATCGCGCATTGCCCACACCCCTTCGCCGCTCGCCCCTCCAAACGCAGAGCCGCAAGGTTCTGACCGATGTCTCTCGGCACGCTTGTCGTCCTCCAAAACGAGACCAAAAATGACGGGAAAGTTGAGTTCTAAACGCGAACTTCACAAAAAACAACAACAGCAACAACAACAAAAAGTGGCCGTGTGAGACCGCGGAGACGCGACAAAGCGGCTGGACAAAGTGGAACGACGGCCGCCTGCCAGTGGGGACGTCCCGCCCAGGAGATGGAGCGCGCGCGTGGGAATGGCGGAGGTGAGGGACGGGACTGGATCCCTCCCCCCCCCCGGGGAATCCACTCGCGGCGAGCCGAGCTTCGAGCGAACGAAGAAAAGTCGCCGCGTTGTCGCGTCCTGACGAGGCGAGGGGCGGCGAACACTTTGGGCCGAGCGGTGTGTCGCGTCGGGTCGCGTGGCCTTAAGATTTGGCGAGCTGCCAGCTTGTGCGAGGGGACCGATTTGAAGTCGATTTAAGTTTCACCTTTTACTGTTGTCGCGAGCAGCGTTGTGCGCAACCCCGACGGCTTTCGGCGCAGTGTTTTGTAACCGTGCGGGTTTATTTTTGTCAGCACGTTTCCGAATATCCGAGTCCCACGCAGGCGACCTCCACCTGCGGCAACCCCGCCTGACCCGCGCGCCTGCCCAGTGCCGGCCCCCCCCCCTCTGGGCCCCGTGGAGCGCCAGGTGCCGTCCCGCGCGAAGGGACCGAAGCGAGGGCCGTCGTCCCTCACTGGAAACCGGTGTTGAGCAGCTTGGAGTGAGTTGAGGTAATAAAAGACCACACCGCGCGAGTGGTCCAGAGACATTGCAACGAACAATTAGAACCGCGACGCAGCGCTGCTGGGGGGTAAGGGGTTTGGTTTTTTTTTCTTTTTTTTTTACACGTTTACCGTCAACACAAAAAAAACATTTATTTGAAAAGCGACTAGGGAGATGGTTGAAGACAACTTGTAGAAAGATGGACTCTCACTGTAAACTAACTGAACAGCAAAATAATAACTTTGTTTTGTTATCAACGACATGCATTTCTTAAAATCTTCAACAGCACGATTCCTTTTTCACGGTCACACGACAGCGCACTTTTCCTCTTCCCCCCCTTCGTTTCTCTCGATAATATCACAAAATAAATAACATAGCAAATGCTCTCTTTTCAAATATATGAAAATCTTTAGAATTACAAAAGGTTCGGTGAGGAATTGATTAAAACGCTAAAGAAAAAATAAACAGTCGGAAAGACTAAGAAAGTCACGCAATGATTCAAAGTCCGGCGAGGGCCGACCAACGCCTCCCCGTCCAGCTTCATTTGCCCCCCTTTCCTCCCACAATCCTCAGCTCCCAAAGTACTCACGTAATGAATATATACAACCGGTAATTGAATGTAACGGAACTGGTTTACACCTGAGTTTGCAGAGATGCTTCTTTGTAGTGTTTACCGATGAGAATATAAACGGTTAAAACAGATATCTGAAATGCACCATGATGATGATGACGACGACGACAGTGGTCGCGGTTTCAACTGAAACGAAATGAGGAATAAACGAAGCGGACCCTGACGAAAGGGCGCGAGATTCGAAATAACAAAAACGGCGGCGGCAAAAGCAGTGGAGGGGTCGAAACGATTTGCTGGGTCTGCTGCTGCTGCTGCTGCTGCGGCGTGCGGGCCGGCGGGCAGACGGGCAGACGTACGAGCGTGCCTGAGAGATCAAGCACAGGCGATGGATTGGGTGACGGATGCACGGACTGCAACCGCTGTTCTTCGGGAACTAAACTCCTTCGTGAGATTAGGCGTGAATACTGCAGAGAGCATCCTGGGCACGAGGGGGGAAACATTTATTTATTATATAAAACGGCCTCTTAAAATTATACCTCAGATTTTTTTTTTTTTTTTGAAAAGGTAATGATCGTCATTATTATTGGTTGCTCAAATTTGAAATAAAAACCATTTTATTTCGTTGAGGCAATTCCCACGTCTTGGGTGAACCACTCTGCTTTGACGAAGTAAAAAAAGAAACCCCAGCAGATTAACGAGAGAAAACATGTTACTTTGTTTTTCAAACGCTAAATGCCTATCACAGTTAATCAGGAAAATGCAAAGCGCAAGCGACAGACGCACCCCCCCGAGCTCCCTCCAACATTCCTTATGTACAGCCGCGGTTCAACGGCGCTTATTTGCACATGCGCGATTTTCGGATGAGGAACAAACGTCAAAACGAATGTTCCTGTTTGTAATGGGTTAGCACTGTTTATAGCAGCAGTTGTCAGCACTGTAAGTGTAGGCTCAGAGAAGAAGAAAAACACATTACCAAGAGAGTAAAACAAAAATACAAAATCCCCTGGTAAGGGATGTGCAAACCTATTGAGTTAAGTGCTGTGTTAGCTTTCTCCCAGAACACCCTGCCACCCCTCTTCACTATTACACGCTGCTTTTGAAACATTCGTAAAAGCACAAAACTTGACCCACACGCACGGACGCAACCCCGGCTACAAGATCGGAACGACGAGACGGAAACGCCGGCCAACGCACAAGCTCGTGAAGATGATGTCCCGATATGCCGTTCCGTTGGGGACAACGGAACATCTTGAGGAACGCAGCAGATGCAGCAGCAGCGCTGTAGCCACAAAGGTCACCAACACGAGACAAAATAACAAACCCTCCGAAGAAAATAATGAAAAGCGTTTTCGTATATTCCACCAACGTCGTGTACATTTGGCATCTTAAGATTCCGCAGCTGAATCGGGGGTGGGGGGGGGGGAAATCAAAACCCACAAAGGAACCTCCCTCCCCTCGGGGTGCTCTCAAAAGTCTTCAACAAATTCGTCGTCAGTCGCTCGACGGTCCCCAGGAAAGTTCTGCTTTCTTGCCGACAGTGCTGGAACTGTAGTGAGAATCAAGCGCCGCACAGTTCTGTCGAGCGGGTGCACTTCTTGATAGTAGTGTGTAGCTGGGTCAACAGAGGCTGGCACAAACACTGTTTCGTCGCCTCTTTAACAACAAAATAAAAAAAAACTTCTTCCTTTGAAAAACCAAGAGGGTGCTGCTCTTTGCTCCAAAAGCTGTCCCGTGGATTGGTTCGCTGCCAACAGAATGAAATTAAAAAGGTAGTTAAAGTGGAGACTAGGAACTCTTCCTCCTACACGATGGCTTTTCAAAGCGGACCGATCGGATTCAGGGTCCCGCGGCGACGTCGCCCCGACTCTCAAGATGCCGGGCGACTCCGTAGCCCGCTTCACGGCGGGCGCCGGAGGGACACCGGCTTCAAGACGGAGGGACAATCGCAAACGGCTTTTCCTGCCGTCCCCCAAACCCGGCCGCTCCGCCGTTTCGTCACAAACCAATGGGAACGAACAAGCAACAACAACGAAACAATTAAAAACCACTTTGGTGGAAGGGCCGCCTCAACTCCCTCTCTTCCCCCTGCTGAAACGGCATCGTCGCGTCGAGGCCGGAGGTTACAGGGCGCGCACAAACGGCGGAGGGTCCCCTACGGCGGCCGCGCCGGCGTTATGACGGCGACGACCTGAGCGGCGGGCTGCTGTAGCGAGGGTCGTTGGCTCGATTGGACACGCCGAACGGCTGGTGCGCTTCGTAGT
>CM025614.2:7658765-7677121 GCA_014621495.2 Entosphenus tridentatus
CGGAAGTGCAGCGAGAGCGGCCCGTTCTCGCGGCACCGCGGCCCGCCCGCAGCCTGCGCGGAGGCCGCGCCGCCGCCGCCGCCGTGTAGGCTGGCCCCGTTGGGCTCGCCGACCCCCGAGCCGGAGCTGGATGGGTCGAGCGGCGAGCACTCGGTGTTCTCGCCGTCCTGGTCGCTCTCCTCGGGCTCGGCGTGCTGCCGGTTCTCCTCGCTGTAGAAGAAGGACATCTCGCGGAAGGACGCGTCCAGTTCGTCCTTCAGTATGGAGATGAAGTCCACGAAGTTGGGCCGCATCTTGGGGTTGTACTGCCAGCAGAGCGACATCAGCTCGAACCTGGCGGACACACACGACACGGGCGGGGAGGGCGGGGGGCGAGGGGACGGGCGGGACGGGTCGCACGCGAGACCGGGGAAAGGGAGGACAGGGAGGAAGGACATAGGTCACATCGTCATTGTCAGCCGTGATCTATCCACGACTGGATGAAGGCCTCCAAGGCCTTTGCGGTCCAGCCAGCCCCCACACATGCGATGCTTTCGTCGCTCTAATTTCTGCATTTTCCGTCTTCTCGGGCGTGTTCCCTCCTATTGGCTGCCATTCCGTCGTGAGACTTGATCACCAGCCATCATCGCTGCTCGTGATGCGTCCTGCCCAAGCACACTTAAAAAAGATGTCTTAACGGTCAAAAAGCTGACGATGCGCTTATGTTCTCCCATCCATGTGTTCCTCTTTTCTGTTTCTCGGTATAATTCCAAGAGGTCATGAGGACAAAACAACAACATAAATTTTGACTGCGTACTAATCATAAACACTACACACGATCCAAAGCCAGTGAGAAATTCAAGGAGCGGCCAAAGAGTTGACGAACTGGACACCAGCGCGAAAAGCGGAACCAGCCACGCATTCCTGCGCGAAACATCTTGCGCAAGAATCCACCAACTGCGGTTGATGTGGACGCACGGGGCCCCGTTGTTCCCGAACACCTCGCGTCAGAACGACCGCCGTCAATACCGCCACCCCCTCCCGCACTGCGAATCTGGTCCTTTCTAATCGCGTTGATGTCCAATTGTTCGTAGTGAATCCAGGCGTATGCCTATATAAAGACACAGGACTGCGTAGCCGCTCTCTGGGGCGGGCGGGCGGGCGGAGGGGGGAGGTGGAATCGCGGCCAGTTTGGCGAAGTCGCGTCTTGGCACGCACGGTCGACCTGCGGTCATCTTACAATGCGTGCCCAGTCGCCAACGGCAACAGTCGCTCGCAAACACGAGCGAGCGTCGGGCCAGCTCTGCTGTCGAGCGACGCGATGCGACGATCCGTCCCCACGGTTGATTGACGAATTGTCGCGGTTCAGGCCTGTGATGATTTTGTCTCCTTTTTTTTGCCGTCTCATTTATAACTTTTAATTTTTTTACGTCTCGTTTTGGTCACGCTTGCGTTTTGGTCCATTCGGATACATTTTGCACATAATTCACATTGCCGCTAAAAACCAATACATTCTCACACCTACAATTCGATGTATCGTGAACTAGTGGCGTAGACATCAAGTACGCAACTGCACGCAGGACCCACGGGCCGGAGGGGCCCCAGGTGCCAGGCTATGAGGGGGCCCCATTTCTATTCCTTGCAGCAGGTGCCCATGCGAACCACACTTCATCATCACAGCCGTGAGCACTTTGCCCATTATAATGGATGTCTATTTAAGCACACGCCCGGCTGCCACGTGGCAGGAAAATGGCAATGCCCACCCTCCTACGGGACCAACTGTGAAAAAGAGCTTCACAGCTCATCGGATTCCTCCAATCTAAACAAAAATTCTGATTCTAATGCAGGAGGGTCGGCGCGTGAGCGAGGTCCGAGAGAGGGGGGAGGAACTCACAGCCGATCTTCGCAGTTCTCCGGCCGCTCCAGGAGGCCGCCGTCCATGACGAACTTGAGCACCTGCTCGTTGGACATCCCCTGGTAGGGCTGCTCGGCCAGCGTGGAAATCTCCCACAGCACCACGCCAAACGACCTGCGCACGCGTCGCGACGGCCGTCACACGGATCGTCACGAGAACCACTCTCACGGTTGTTGATACAGGTCAAACAAACCCGGCCGTCACAACGACCGTCACAAGGACCGTCACAACGACCGTCACAACGGCAGTCAGAACGACCGTCACAACGGCCGTCACAATGGCCGTCACAACGACCATCACAACAGCACATCACAACGACCGTCACAACGACCATCATAACCGCCATCACAACGACCATCATAACCGTCATCACAACGACCATCATAACCGCCGTCACAACGACCGTCATAACCGCCATCCCAACAACCGTCTCAACGGCCGTCACAAGGACAGTCATAGCCACCATTACAATGACCATCACAACAACCGTCACGACAGTCGTAACGACCGTCACAACGACCGTCAAAACCACCGCCAACAACCACCGCAACCACAACCGCCGTCACAACGACCGGGGTCGCCGAGGCTTGGCGGTGGCGACGGCCGCTGGGAACGACCGAGCAACTGGCGCGGTGGAGGTGGAGGAGGGCGGTCGCCGCCCGCACTCACCACACGTCCGAGTGCGTCGTGAAGACGCCGTCCTTGAGGGACTCGGGCGCCATCCAGCGCACGGGGAGCAGCCCCTTGCCGCCCTTGCGGTAGTAGTCCGTCTCGTAGATGTCGCGCGTCATGCCGAAGTCTGCACACCGCAAGCACACCGGCACATTCCGGCATCAGCGCCCTCGCCGTTCGCACGGTGTGTCCGATCGGGCAAAGTGTCCCCATGCTGTACTCCGTTTCGGTGGTGGCCTTCACCGTGGGTCCTAGACCAGTGCTGAACATTGTAAATTAAACTATTTTTTATTTTACAAGGTAAAGCCCACTGAGCTATGTAGCTCTTTTTCAAAAGCGACCTGGCCACAAATGAGAGCTCAATGAAGTGGCTTATCACCGTGGAAATTAATAGCAGCCAAATACTCTAAATCTGGAGGGAAAAACAGGAGGACCCGGAGAAAAATCCACGCAATCACGGGGAGAACGTGCAAACTCCAAATACACAGCAGGCGTCAGGGTCGGGCTCAAACCCACGACCTCCTGTCACATCTCGTCACCGTGGTGTCCATGGCAGAGAGACCACACTCAAACCACCGATGACTTCCCACCATTGTGGTGATAATATTTGGTGACATTAATAATCAGTCGCTTCTCTCATTCCACTGCGAGGTGAAGGCCTCTACACAGTAAGTACATTTAGAAACACGCCACCCTTGTTTGTCACGAGTGGAGTGGCAGTCGTGTGGGGGTTGTTTGACCATACTTCGCCATGCTGGTCAGTGCAGACTGGTGAAGGGCGCAGGACCGGTTGGGTTCTAGATTTGAAGTTTCCGTGACTGCAAGGATCCATACTCGTCGGCTGTAACTGCAGTCGTCGCTGCGTCGCTCTCTCTCTATCCCCCCCCCCGCGCTTCTCTCCCTCGACCTCTCGCTTCTAGCCCTGCCCACTACCACCCCCCCCCCCCCCCACACAGTCTCACGTCCCAGTCCCTGACGTCCACACTTATATAAACTCCTTAGCCCCGGCATTTCTCCCACTTTAGTAAAACATTTCTAGCTGTGATTTTCACACCCGATGATGATTGCTTGTGTTGCAATCGAAACGTCGTGATTGAATGTACTTTCTATTTATTTATTTGTCTCGTTTTATTTTTTAGCTACGCGATTTTCCCGAAAGAACCAAAGAGTTCAGATATCACTCGCCACCGATGTTAGCCATGGCTGTGGGAAGCGGACTGCACCACCGTTCCCCCCCCCATTGTTTAAGTATTTTGTCGTCGTAGTAAAAAAAAAGTTCCATGCTATATTTTTCCCACTTTCAAAAGGTAATAAAACCCTAATTAAGAAGGCACTACAGACACTATTTATCATCACCAGGCTGCCTGTGAGGGCACACGTAAGGACTTGTAAAGCACTGGCAGAGTGAAACATTCATTACTGTGCAACATGGGAACACGTGTAAAACACAGTTCCAGAAGAAATGCATTGTGGTCCTCTTGTCGTAGGTCACCGTCAAAATAAATTTGATGATCATCTAAAACAACGGGAGCACTTCTTCAGGAAACTAAGTGTTTTTTGTTGCATGTGCACTAGATGCGTGCGTTTTGGACAGCTTTCAGTACATCGCTTGACACTCACGGCTATACAGCCCGCACTATTTATATTCCATTACGGTGGGTTTATCTCGGCGTGAACAAGATGTGACTCCTCGTAGCCTCTTCCTAGGAACGAGGATCCGGGGCACGGATCACATGCACGAGTCGCGGTGGTATACCGCCCGGCGCCTTACCCCCGATCTTGACCGTATAGTCCTCGGCCACCATGCAGTTGCGAGCGGCGAGGTCGCGGTGCACGTATTTCTTGGCGTTTAGGTAGGCCATGCCATCGGCAATCTCTCCGGCCATCTGCACGATCTTCTCGAGCGTGGGTGGCGGCTTCCCCGGGTTGTTCTGCGGCACACAGTCGGACGAAGCGCGCTCGCGATTGCCGCTCCGGCTGGCGCGCGTGCAAGCACAACCTCTCACGCTTGCCTCCCAAAGGCGGCTTTGTCGCGAATCAGCAACGGAATAGCGCATCTCGGCGGGGTTAACAATGCCACCCATAGTGAACTCGCGATTATCTACGGTAATCAGTGTGGGGTGGAGGGGGGTGGTAGGAAGGATGGCCCAAATAATTAATATATTCCGGGTTTCATCATCATCATCATCAACATCATCACGATCCATGTGCAGATAGCCCATAAGTGGCCACTGCACATTTCCTCATTTATTTACAAAAGGGTTTTCGTGACATAAAGTGGGGGGCGAAATGTAGAACACGTCACCCGTTAGTCGATGACCCCTAAAGAGCAAGGAGCAGCTAACGGTGAAACAGGCGTGCGTGTAAAGGTGACGACTATTTTGTTCGCGTGCGATAATCCTCGAGTTGAGCGCAAATTTCTCCGGCGCTACGTACAGCGGCGTGACCCCGGGCCGACGCCTGGGTTGTCGAGAGCGCCGCTCCCGCGAGGAGCACCCCCGCACGCCGGCCTTGCCAGGGCCTCCAGATTGTCACCGAATCCAAAGTTGCGGTCTTTGCAGGTTTAGGCCGCACGCCGAGCCTTTACCCATCGAACTTTAGGCGCTCGCCAAATGCTATCAACGCCGCGTGCAGTGCGTGGCAAATGCGCTCAATATAAATAAATGCTCGACACGGGCCCCCCCCCAACCGAGAAGACCGCAGTTGAATTACGAGCGGCCGGCCGCGGGAAAACCTACGGGCGAGGTTTCAACTTGGCAGATATCTATGGCGGCGGGTCGTACGCGGAGATGCCGCCGCTCGCTCACCTCGGCGTCGGGGCGGAGGGAGCGCAGGTAGCTCTTGAGGTCGCCGTGGGTCATGAGCTCCATGACCACCAGGGTCGGCTGCCCTTGCGACACCACCCCCAGCAGACGGACCTGCGGGTGGGGGACACGCGCGGCCACTCAGTTCCTCCCCGAAGGAGCCCCCGGCACGTGGAGCAAAACCTCGGTCACCGTGCCGAACGACACGCGGTACACGACCCGAAAACATGGCGGAGGGCGCGAGAAGTTGATTAGAGACGGTGTCGACAACAGCGGCAACGCCGTGGGCGCTGTAATGCGACAATAACGGACGGCGAGCACACCAACAATCATGCAGATATTACCTAATCACACGACACAATACTAACCAATGAGACTACTCTATCCATGGATCGCTTGCCAATGATCCGACGCAGTAATTAACCCTCGATGAATAGATACTGTAGACATGGCTGTCAGCTCGACTATGAACAGAATCGATACAACAGACACCACGATTCAGGTTTCACGAGGACCATATACGGGCAGAGACACGCCCACTCTCCTCCATACACGGACCGATCGCCGATTTGGTCGGATGTCCGATTTGATTCCGTACCGATTCCGACAATTACACGACCGCGCCGGCGCGTGCCTCTTGGCCTCTGCGACGGCGGCGCATGCTCGCGTGCGGCGGCGGCGGGCCGGGCGGTGGGAGGTGGGGAGGATGGTGGGGGAAGCAGGGGGCACACGTACCACGTGGTGGCAGCTGAAGGACTTCATGACGGAGGCCTCGTTGAGGAACTCGATACGCTCGCGCAGGCTCGCGCCCTCGTTCACCGTCTTGACGGCGACGCGCGTCTCCGTCTCGTCCTTGATAACGCCGCGCGCCATGCCCTCGTAGACCATCCCGAACGAGCCCTGGCCCAGCTCGCGCAGCAGCAGGATCTTATCGCGCGCCACCTCCCACTCGTCGGGGATGTACACTGTGGGGTGGGGGGGGGACGGGTGTGCACCTCTGTTTAACTGGACGTTATGGCTTGTCGTATATCCCTCCAGTATAAATAAAGATTCTGATTGATTTTGATAAACGGGCACGCGAAACGTCTCACGGTGCACTGTTGGGAATCGGGGCCACGATTTGATTTACTTGACAATCAATTTGGTTTAAAGTCTCCTGTTTACCTTCCGTTTTTTGTTTGTTTCTCAATTGTATTCTGCCCAGTAATTTATATAAATGCAAATAATCGATCCGTACACACACACAAGTTGTGTACTTATGAATCGATGCACCGCTAACTATTAGTTAACCTTTACTTAATCCAGTTTCCATCGTGGTTTTACATTCGAGGTTTACAATTCTAGGTTTAAAATGCTTTAACTGTGGTATTTTTTTTTTACATTTCAGTTCCAGCTCGGCACGATCCTCCCCACTGCTGGGGACAGAGACATCTCAGCCAAACGGCCGGCGGTGGCGGCGGCCATCGCTGGTCAGGACGCGTTTGGTCACGGCACGGCGATGCACGCGCGCGGTCTCCCACAACAACTCCGTTTTTGTGTTTAGTTGTCCTTCCCCCCGCACCTCCGATCGGCACGGTTGGCTACGTACGGTGCAAAAGAAGTTCAACATACACGCGCAACAACTCCACGCGGCAGCGTGGCGGCCCCCCGTCGACGGTGCCTCCCTACGCGTCTGCACGTCCCACCGCGGAATTCCTTGCTGCCCTATCTGGAGCCGCCCACGGAACGCGATCCTGCTGGACAGCGCGTGCCGCTACGTCGAACGAAAGGTATTTGTCCGTCATCTAAAACCATTTTTGTATCGACCGACACTGCATTTCTGAAATTTGTGCATCTCATCCAAGTGAATAATTTTGAAACTCTAACTTGCATTTCACTCTGACGTGGACAGCGCTGATGGATATTAGCGGCGCACTTCACGTCAAGTCGGACTCATATGTATGCATGCACATAAGGCCTCTATTACTTGACATCTGTGAAAAAGAGCTAGCTCATCTCTCCACGTGTGTGTGCGTCGTGTGGCGCATGCTCGTCAATTATTTTGCCGGCGGTGTCTCGTTTTCATTTCCGACGTTTCTCCCAATTCTTTCATTTCATGCGTTTCGTAGTCTGAATTTTACGGATTGTGCTTTGAGACGCCGAATAAATGTCGAACCTGTAACTTAACGTATATAAAACATGACTGCGGAGGTGGAAAAATGGCACGGAGAGGGCACGGGAGGTAAAAAAATACAGGGGGGGTATCCGTGGGCATTTGGCGTTGGGCTTGTCGTCCGTGGAATATCTGTACCAGGCTCCTGTTTAATAAATAAATAAAACAATACCGGGGGGGCGTTGGTGTAACGTTGGCACTAGGGTCATAGGTCAACAAATAAGCAGGCAGAGACGAAAAGGGTGCAATGGCGTGAAGAGACGGAGATAGGACATGCTGACAGCTTCTGTGAAGGGCTGACGGGCCTGCAGGCACGGATATCACGGCCGCGGAATGTCACAACTAAAGGTCGACTATTCCAGTGCTTCCCAACTCCAGTCCTCGAGACCCTCACACCGCGGTCCATTCGCCTTTTCGTGATTACCAAAACCTTTTATGTTCGTACGCAAATGAAGCCACTGCCATACTGCACGCGGCTGATGGTTGGCAGTGGTGGCGGACGAGTGTCAAGGGGAGACTGTGTGGCGTTTGTAAACTATATAACGATACTAATGGGTTGTTTTGCCCACCAGGCCCCGCCAGGCCTCATCAGGCCTCACCAGGCCCCGCCAGGCCCCGCCAGGCATCACGAGGCCCTACCACAGTTAGATGCACCGTGAGGACTGGAGTTGAGAAACGTCGGGGGGAGGAGGGGGGGTGGGAACGGGGTGGGGGGGGTCAAAGTGCTTCACGATGCACCCTCACGCAGCCTACATCGGACTGGCCCCTTGGCTCTTTCGGTCGCAAGTTTTGTGGACCGTGGAAAAAATACCCAATTATAACTGTCTATTAGCCCAATGCCCCTCGCCATCACAAAGTGCTTACCAGTGTCTATTAAAGTGAGTGAGTAAAATGCAGGCCGATCGATATGGCACGAGATGTTAACGTTTTATGTTTTAAATGTTGCACCGACCTTCGTTGGTGCTGATGTACTCGGGGTTCACAGACGCGTACAAAATCCCGTTGGGCAGACGAGCCTCATTCCTGCACCAGGGAATAAAAAACGAGGCGACAATCAACCCAGCGTTTCATTCAGACAGCCGAAGTCTCCCCAGACATTTTTTGGAAAATTAATTTTGTCATCTGTCTTTTCAACCGCGCAACGGTCATCATCCATCAGCCCACGTGAACACACATTGTCATGTCACTTATCTTTGGTCATCCTTTCCTTCTTTTTCGCTCTACCATCCCCTGCAAGATGATGTTGAGGGGGTTGTCTCCGTTTTCATGCTACGTCTTCATATCACCCATTGCAGTTCACTTTTATTCTTTGCTGTTGCCAGAAGTAATTTGTCTTCTCCCATCTTTTCACGCAAAATTTTATAAAATTTCCCATTTCAAATGCACACACACGGACACATGCACACGCGCACACTCACGAGCGCACGCACACACGGACGCAACGCACACACAGACGCACCGTTTCTTGACAAAGAAGAACAGCAGGCCAGCGCCGATGGCGAATATTACGAGCAGAAGGGAGACCACGATGACCACCACGGGGATCACCTGGCTGGGCTGGGCCACGGCTGCACGCACGCACATAAGTGGGGGGAGGGGGGGGGTGAGTCAGTGTGCACGACGCTCGCTCTCGCCCATGTTTTTGGCCAACGTGCCAGCCAATTCCCTGCAGCCGGGGGTGAACCTTTTGCCATTGCTGCGTTGAGTATTCACACTGCGGAGAGAGGGTCTAGGCCGGACTCATGGTTTTACCGGACCGAGACCCGGCCGTGGTTGGGCCAGCGTGCAGCTGCGGGCTCGCTTGCGCCGTGGGAATGAGGAATGAGCGTTGGCGGCGACGCTTACGGGGCGTGGGCACGACGAAGCTGATGGGCTCGCTCCAGGACCCGTTCGCGGAGAGCGAGGTGGCGCGCACGCGCGCCGTCAAGTTGCCGGGCAGCAGGCCGTGGATCTTCCTGCCGTGGCCCTCTTTGCGGTAGGCGGCGAGCGACACGCACTCCAGCCGCTCCACCTGCTGCTGCCGCGACACGATATGTGAGAGCGCAATCGGGCCGTTCGCCCACCTGCACACGCCGCTCACCCGCACTCGCACCGCTCGCACCCGCGGCTACACCGTTCACTCATTGTGTGAACAAGGGAAATGCTGTGCGTATGTGTGTAACGCCGTGCATGCGTGTGTAACGCCGTGCGTGCGTGTGTAACGCCGTGTGTGCGTGTGTAACGCCGTGTGTGCATGAGCAATGGAGCATACAACAAGAGAGTGAACCAGGAGCAACAGCATCTGCTCATGTAATCTGCACTTTCCTCTTCTGCCTATAGCTGTCTGCTGCCTATGAGGTGTCTAGCAAATATTTATACTGGTAGGAACCTCCTGCTTACACCAGCCCACAGGGGATTATTGTGTCCGTCCGCCCGTCGTGCAGGGAGGGGCTGGGTGGGGAGGGGCTGGGTGGGGAGGGGCTGGGTGGGGAGGGTGGGGCTGGGTGGGGAGGGGTAGGGCTGGGTGGGGAGGGGCTGGTCACCCCGTGGTGCCCTTATAAAACTCAACGTTTAACCTACTTACGCCGGCTTGTGCCCGCCCTCACAGTCGGGCATATTTGCGGAATACACCATGCCACCGTTGACCCTGGCCATTGACCGAGCAACCCAACGTTCCTACCAGCTCCCTCCGCAGGAATGTGTTGTAATTATTTATTTGTAAACACACAAGAGAGTTAAATATTATTTCCTGCTAAAATGTGCACTGAGGTAATGGTGCTCCTGTTCACAGCCCTGAGCCAGCGGTGGAAATTTCTCATTCCTATGTCAGGGGCGAGTCTCCCCATAGGACAACCAGCACTGACTTCCCAACAAAGTTGTAACTCACTTTAACAACCCCAGCGGGATGATGGGATGAGTCAACCCAAAATCAGGATTTGAATTCACAACCTTCGGACTGCGAGCAAGAGGCTCTGCTGCCGAGCCAGCTGGCCACATTATAGAGGTGCGTGTGTGGGTGTGTGTAAATGTGTAACGGTGTCAAGATCGGCCTCAGTGGAGGAGGCTCGTGAAGGACGCTACTGGGCAGTTGGAGGCAGTCGCCTTCCAACAACAACGGAGGGCGGAGGAGCGACGCTCACAACAACGAGCGGAGCGCCGGGTGGCTAAAGCACAGCAAAAGTTGGCACAGTAGGGGGCACAGGTGGTGCATCAGCCAGTCATCTCAGTCAGTCGACCCGTGGCACCTGCTGGGTCTGCCCCGTGACCTCCTGCCAGCAGGCGCTCGACACTTCACGTGGCCTCAAGGTGCACATGGCCTGCCACAAGCGTCGTGGTGACGTCACCGCCACTTAGTGGCAAATGGCGGTTGTTGTTGTTATATGTGTATCTGTATGCAAGATGCGGCTGCACTTAAGTAGTGCGTGAATCTAATTTGCATTATTTGCATTATCATGAATAATTATCAATCAACAGGCAAGCGAAGCAAGTTCAGAATCTGGCAAAGGGAACGAAATGCCGTCGCCCGCTTTCAGCGGCTGCGGTGACGGCGGTGAGCGGGGAGGGTGGGGTCCCGGGGTCATGGGGTCGCGGGTCATGGGGTCGCGGGGTCATGGGGTCGTGGGGCAGCCTGACCTGCTCTCGCCAGATGGTGATCTCGTAGAGGATGATGAACCCGTTGGGATTGGTGGGCTCGGGCCACGACAGGAAGACAACGTTGCCGTTGAGCAGCTTGGCCGCCATGGAGCCCGGGATATCATCGGCGTGGGCTGAGGGGCAGGTGCACACAAAGATAAAGATCGCTACCCCCCCCCCGCCGCGTAGCCTTCACAGACTATTGTGGCAAGTGCTTACGAAGGACGGCACGGTGCTCGAGGGTAGGCCTCGGCAAGGTAAGGTAAAGGTTAAAAACAACGAGCCTACCTTTACCTTACCTTTTACCTTACCACAATACAATCACTCTACCCTACCTTTTACCCTTTAGCAGGTAAGGTAAAAGGTAATAGGTAAAAAGCAACGAGCCTACCTTTACCCTACCTTTTACCCTTACCCCATACAAATTACCCGATTACAGGGTAATTACTAGGGAACTACTACACATGAAAAAGGTTTGTAACGTTAAATGCTATAGGTAGAGTGCTTCATTCATATAGAATACTCTCGATTATTCCAATTTTACACGCGTGTTGTGATTGTTGTTGTCATCATCGTTGTCACTGTTGTTGTATCCTCAAATCTTGTAACTCAATTTTAACCCACTTCCTAATGTGGTATCGACTGCAAACTTGGTATACGTATGTCATACTGATGACAATATATTCTATCATAAAAATAAAATATTTATAAACGATCTTTTGTATACGTTACGTTTCGGCTTGGCTCAAATTGTCGACGCTCAACTGACGTTGGCTGTAAATCACCACCGCCCCTTACGTCGTGGCAAGCTTCGGGGCCACTTCCTGGAGTCGTGGAGTTCTGTTATTACTCGTACATTTAATAAAAGCGTGTTTAAAAAAAAGTTTTTAAAAGATTACTTATTAAATGGAGGCCACGGACTGAGCCACGGAACTTTTAGCGGTAAACAAGGTACCGTATTTACCGGGTAATACTTTGCGCTACCTTTACCCTACCGGGTAATTCTTCCGAGCTACCTTTACCCTACCCTTTACCTTACCCCTTGGCATGTCGACACCTTTACCCTTTACCTTTACCCTTTTACCCGGTAAAAAGGGTAAATTACCTTACCTTGCCGAGGCCTACTCGAGGGGGTGGTGTGGTCGACATCACTTTTGCGTACATGTTGTCAAGAATTGGTTTGCGTGACCTATGCAGGCACCGGAGGAAGCTACATTTTTGGCCCCGAATCATCATTACAAGGCCGATAGTCTTCACCAGACCGGATGAATGCCTCATAATGAGCGTAAATAATGGGGTAACGCTCCCCCGCGTCAGATGATGAATGGTGCTTGACAGCAAATGACCGGGTGACTATCTGACAATTAAATTTAAGGGCTCATAATATTCTTTGCTGGGAGGGGTGATGGGAGGGGTGCGGTGCCTCACGCTCTGGCATGGTCCTGGCGAAGACGTAGTTCTGCATGCTGCAGCCGAGGTCGGTGGCGGCGTGGTTGCACGCTTGGATGTCGATGCGGTACACCGTGAAGTGGCGCAGGCCTTCGATCACCGCAAACTCGCGCTGCCGCACGACCTTGTCCATCGTGGGGAAGTTGTCACGGGGGGCCGCGGTGGTGCGCGCCCCTCCGCCGCCGCCCGCGGGGCCGTCCGTAGTGCGGCCGAAGAAGGGCAGATCGTCGCCACCTCTGCCGCCGTTGAGCATCACCACGCTGGCGTTGTTGAACGGGGAGGTGGGGGCGGCCGGAGCCTCGCGCCGGCGTCTTGACGGCCTGCGCGCGGCCATGGGCGGGGGGGGGGGGGGCGAGACACGCTCGGATGGGAACACGTGACAAAGCGGGCGCGGACCCCCGAGGGCGAAGGCAAATCATCTGCGCCATCCGCTAAACCTACGGCGGATACGCCTAGAACACAGCCCAGGCTAAAGCTGGGCTCGTGGAGAAGGAGGCAGCAGAAGAGGAGGCCTCAAATGGCGACTTCTCTCATAAAATGATGAGCTCTTGCTCTTGCTAACCGCTCCGATGAAACAACGTTGTAAGCGTGTGACGATATCTAGACATATCACTGCATGGACTAAAATCGATTCCAATGTGTTGTAAGTGTTTGGTTCGCATAAATCCTGCAGCCACGAGAGGCACTATATGTACCAGAATGGCAAAACAAACTCTGTCCTAGAGTGGAATTCGCAACAACCGTGACGATTCCTCAACTCACGATAGGGCGATTGGGAAACGCCTCGTACGCACGCAAGCCTGGCCGCCGTTTCACGTGTTGGGTGAATCAATGGGACACCTACGTCCGCGTCGACTAAAGCAGGAACGACGACTGTGGCGGATTTGTGAAGCTATAAATACCCTGGTCAAACCCAGGTTCCTTTGGGCACAGACATTCAAAATACACTTCCCCTGTGTCCAACCCTAACAACCCACCTCCACCACCTTCCCCCCACCCCCCAGTGTTAGCAATTACACTCATCTCGTTGTTGTTATCGTACGATTGATGTTGGTTCAGCATGCGCATCGAATTCGGTGTCTGCGTGCGAACGTAAGCTGACGCAGCTTTGCAGCGGAACGCCATGAGATAATCTGCGACGTAATTTTTTGTTCTGTTCGCACGGGCGCGAGTGTGTCGGGGTCTCTCCACGGAAACTACGTAAAATTATTTGGTGGTTAATGCTGCATTAACGCGTGTTTTTTTAAATCAAGGCTCGCGCTTGTGGCGCGCATGGGAAAGCAATTACGTGAGCATCGAGGCCCATTGGTGACGCATCGCCCCGGCAAAAAACCCTCAGCAGCTGATTTACAGGACCGGCTGAGTCACCGAAAGGGACACGAGGCGGTGACGCACGGCGGTGACGCACGGCGGCCATTACACCCCCAGCACAGGAGGAGTCGCGAAAATAAAAGTACCGATCGCTCGGACTGCACACACGCGCGCAACAACTCACCTACAAATATGCACCCACCAATACCTTCAAATATCCACCCACCAATACCCACCCACCTATACCCACCACCCACACTAACCCACCCAACGCGGTTCACCTAGCGAGACGTCCTCTCTCGGCGTTTGGAGGGATGGGAGTCTTAACTGGCGAGCTGCGTACGGCGCCGTAAAGAGGCGGGGTGCCGCGTCACACGCCTCATTAGCAAGCGGGAAAAGCTTCCAGTGACGCGACTCCAAATTAGGAGGAGCGATCTTGACGGTTTTTCCCCGATGCATCAAGCTCAAGATAAATGCGTTTCGCCATCGGCCACCGTGGGTTCAGCCCGTCCGTCCAGACGTGCATTACAACCTCACGCCGTCAAGACGCACGGCGCCACAACCCTCTCGTGCACCGTGTCCACTTTGGCGGAACCCTTACGGTCTTTGCCACGGCTATTCAAATCGTACAAAACGTATTTGACACATTGGAGGTTGTTCATCCGGGTTCGTAGTGCGGTACGCTAACCGTTGCGCCGCCGCTCCATTCAATGCAAGTTGCATCGCCGCGAGCTTGACGATCAAAATTCTCGGGTGAACCGATTCGTCACTCCCCACGTGCTAGCAAACGCGGTTTGATGCTGGGAATCAAACATGCCGCTTTTAATCAGGAAACGGAGGAGCGGTCTGGTTTTGGGGAATGAGAAACACACACACACACGCGCATATGTGGCGTCCGCACGAAGCCACGTGAAACCAGATTTCATCCAAGGTAATTAATATCTCTCCACCGTCCGCAGCAATAACAACATCATGTGCCTCTGTCACAACAACATCACGCCATACTTAAGTACCCTGGCGTGCGGAGCCGACGGTTTTCCCCGTGGTAATTCCGGACAAAGACGACGGCTAAAAATAGCGACGGTCAAGTGACCTCTGAAGCGCACACCGCGCGCTGCCGCTGCCGCTGCCGCCGCCGCCGCTGCCGCCGCCGCCTCGGGCACGGCCGGCCGATGGGGAAAAAGGTCGAGTCAATTTGTGGCGTTCGGAAAACTGTTTTCTGAGGACGAAAATAACACCGCAGTTAAACGCTGTCTCGCACGGTATACCTGCCGCGAACGTTGGACGGCGATTTCGATGCGTGTGGAAACAATGTCTCCTCGTGCTATTATTCCGTAAAAACAAAACTGACGGAGGGCTTCTGCTGAGCTGCATTTTTTTTTTTCACAAAGGAAGGTGAGAAACCACACGTTCAAGCTTATAAATCATCGGAGTGTTATAGCGCCGTATGTCGGCAACAGATCACAGTAGCCTGGATTGTGGATTAGAAGCCGAATCAACGGTCTGCCTGAGGAACCAACGCTCTCTGGGGGTGTCGCTCACACGATTTAATTAAGTAATTGTCAATTGTCCCCGAGCCAGAAGTGCAGTGGCCATCCCTGCGCTTTACAACGGGCCAAGCGGCAAGGAATAAGGGGCATGCAGTTGAACACCACGAGATCTCAGGCGAAGAAACCCGGTGCTCCATTGGCCGCGTCAAGTGTTCACCGGGCCTGCTGTGGGAGGACTGAGCCGGCTAACCGTGTACGCGGCCACCGGCAGTCGTGGTGAACATGACTGCGTCGAGCTCGGATCAATCGGTAAACTCGTGGCTCCTCTAAGAAGCCAGGCGATCCCCGAGCACGGTGACGGGGCGGCGGCTCGGGAGAGGCGGCTCGAGCACTTGCCCCTCGGAAGGCCTCGAGAACATCCGCGTACGTTGCCCGTGCGTCGTTTACGACGAAATCGCAGGGCCGCGGTTTTGTTCGCGCCACGCCCACGCAAGGAGCGGTTGAATAGACGGGGAGGAGGCGGCACGCTGTCTAGCGTAACCAAAGGAACAACTCCACCGCTGACAATTATTCATTTATTTATCGATTGCAATACAAATTCGGCCAGGTGCGTGGTTCCTCTGACAGACGAATAGCAGCGAAAATCACATCTCCGTTTTGATTGAGCCTCTGTAGCGATGTCACCTTACCTACTGTCGCCAATCTCCCCAGACTTACTGCCCGGCGGTCTGAAAACGCAAGACATGCAAACTTTGTCCTCGGCCTATTCCCACGTGAATATCTCAGCACATGGCACTCCATCCACTCGCACCGCCGCACTTCTCCCCACTCGTTGTCGCAGGTGACGGTCGTGTGACCTCACAGCGCCACTTCAACTAGGTAATTTTTTCTCCTGCCAGCATGATACGCACGGCCAGTTGTGGCATGCCCAAAAGTCAATATTGCCAAAATGAAGAAAGAAAGGCTTTTATTTTAAACGTTTAAAAGATTTAATTCCATCCCCTGCTGCAATAATTTGTACGATGCAGGTAACATTATTATTTCAGTAATAATGACCCAGGAACACCACGCTGAGTCTCAAGGCTCTTTTTCAGGAGGGTCCTGCCAAGTTTTCGCAGTCAGGGGTCAATGTTACTGCTGCATGTCACCCCAATTGAGTAATTTGCAGGAAATGTTTCAGCATAGGGATGTTAGACCAACACCAGTTACAATGTTTTTTTTGTATGGGATGAAATGAGAGAACCCTGAGGAAACCCGTGCAGAACAAGGGAAGAGAACAAACAAACTACACAAGAAGGCGCCCAAGTCAGGAATCAAACCGAGGCGCTTCTTAATGTAAGGCACAAGTGTTAACACCTTGTCTGTCCTCATCCACAGATCAATCCTCCCAAACCTGAACCTTAAAGATTATCGCCCCCCCCCCCTCCCAGTGATTGGTTTCGGGACCGTTTCAATAATCAGACAAAACCAGCTTCCAAGTGATTATTTTCTCCTGGAAGTTGTAGTCACACAACCCCTCGTTTAAAAATCATCGCCGGCGTAACCAAAGACGCCACATCTTCCCGCCGGCGCTCAGCTAACGAACCTCAAAGTGCCGGGGGCCTACGGGACAGGCGCCATCGTCGGCCGCGAGCTTCAGGCCGAAGCCGAGCCAGCGTCGCTTGCTCGGGGGTCGCGACCTCTCCATCGCTCCTACATAACGAGGCCGACCCCCCTAACCAAACCGCCGTTACGTTGCCGCTGCTGCCGCCGCGCACCTGGGTATGAAGATGGTGTTGTGCAAGAAGTTCTCAAAGGCCTTTTGGAAAGCTGCCTGCTCCTTCTCCTTCTCGATCTCGCTCTCCGGCTTGGGGCAGGCGCAGCAGGTAGTGGAGTGGCCGTCGCCGGTCGTTGAGTTGCCCTTGCCGGGGACATCGTCGGAGTCCACCGTGCCGGGCGAGTGGTCCGGCGACGGGACTTTGCCTAGCGGTGCACCGGGGTACAGAACAGGCGGCAAAATGAGTATACGCGAGATCCACCGCTACACGTCAAGTCTGTTAGTGAGGCACCTTTAAACTAAACTAAAAACAATTTTTAATTTTAGCAGGTAAGGCCCTCTGAGCTATTTAGCTTTTTTTCAGAAGCGACTTGGCCACAAATGATAGCCCAGTGAAAGTGGCTTATCATGTGGAAATTTATTGCCGCCAAATAATCGAAACACATGTTTCTAAAATGTGGAGGAAAATTCACGCGGCCACGGAGAGAACATGCAAACTCAAAATATACAGCAGGCGTCAGGGTCGGGATGGAACCCACGACCTACTGCATACCAGGTGAGGTAGTTAACATCTCGTCAGCACGACGTCCGAAGGATGGACACTTATGAAGGTTGGGACAATGCACGAGACAGCAGCCAGCAACATGCCCGGCTGTTGTCTCCTAACTGTCTTGGGCCACTCGGTACTGTACCACTCGGTCTCACTCTAACGGAGTACACGGCATCACTGTGCAAGCTGCGAATAACTCAGTCTGACTACTGGAGTACTCAGTTTTGAGTGCTGGAGTACTGCCCACGATGCAGCGCGACCCGGGCGACTCCACACACACCTGTCTGGCAGTAGTTGCGTTCGAAGAGTTCGCTGTTCTCAGGCTGGCGCTGCCAGAAGAGGCGGTAGTAAGAGAGGTTCCCGTTGAGGTTCATGGGCGGATTCCACTTGACCTTGATCGTCGTGTTGGAGGCGAAGACGGAGACCATGTCGCGTGGGATGGACGGCACTGAGAAAGCAACGCAGGGTCAAAACAACAGAATTAAACGGCAGCACGGCAGGCGGTGATCAACCGGTAACGATTCTCGTGCTCACAGCAATGACATGAACACGCCACAGTCTGCTTCCCCCGCACTGTTAAAGATCACGTGGTGTTAACAGAAAGAGAGCAGGCCGAATGTGCTGGCATCATTGTAAAAATGTTGTTAAAAATTACACCGCAAACGA
>CM025614.2:7677521-7740128 GCA_014621495.2 Entosphenus tridentatus
TCGTGAGAATTATTTTATTATGTTTTATTTTATTATTTTATTATTTCCATTCTACGTGACTTTACCGAAAGAACCAAGAAGATGAATCCCTGCAGTCACGAAAGCTTTAAATCGAAATAGACAAATGTCCCTCGAAAAGTCAAGACTTTTGGGGCAAGTGATGTTCGTGTGCATTTATGAATGCTGGCACGGAACATGAGGGAGGAGGTGGGTGGCCAGCACCATGCTCGACTGTCTTTGCCTCCCCAGTGGCGATGTTTACACACCGCACCAGGTACTTGTTTGCGTCGACCTAGGGCAGGGGTCGGCGACCTGTGGCTCCGGAGCCGCATGCGGCTCTTTAAGGACTGCTTCGTCACGTTATTTATTACGCGCATTGCGGCCATTTAAATATTCAGTTTTATTCACAGAATTCGAAAAAAATGCCTCTTCTTGTTATTTTGGCCACCGACCCCTGACTCAGGGGGAGGCTCAGGACCGGTTCGTCACTGGCGTTGGTGGTCAACGGGAATCAAACTCGGGAAGCCGGGTTCTTAGTACAGCGCGCTAACTGCTACATTCCTGCTCCCCGCACATGCGCACGCGCGCGCGCGGCTCGGCACATCTCACCGCTGGCATTGGTGCGCACGTAGATGATGTTGCTCTTGGCGCCGTGGTTTCGGCCCTCGTTGGAAGTGGTGAGCATGTAGGCCTTGACGAAGATGGCGTACTGCGTCCAGGGCTTGAGCCCCGCGAGCATCGCGCGTGGCTGGCTCTGCTGAGCCGTCTGGTTCGTTCCCTTGTTGGAGGGCAGAGAAGGCGGCTCGTGGTCCTGGAACATCCAGCTGTTGGAGCCGCACGCGTCCTGCCCCTCGTACTCCGTCACGTTCTGGTATATCCTGCGTGGTGTGCACCCCAAGGAGGAGAAGGGCAGCCGATGACGGGGGGGGGGGGGGGCAGTGGTTAAGGCAGTGGCCCGGCCAAGGACCAGTTTGGATATCGCTCGTCCCCGTGGCCAGGAATCGAATGCAGGTCGCCAGATTCCATTACACAACGCTAACATTGGCGGTGAGATATATCTAACTGGTCCTGGGCACCTCCTGCACCAACCCGCACTGACCAGCATGGTAAAGCATGATCAAACAACACAGTATGGAAAGGCCTTCATACAGCAGTGGATGGAGAAGGGCTGTTAATCAATATACATTTTCTTGGTTAGATACGGGCTTGGAACATGGCTGTGGTGGAACACTCTTTGTGTTGCACTGCAGCAGCGGTTAAACGTGGGCCTGGCCTCCCGCCGACGTGGCCCCGGGCGAGCCCCATCGACGTTCACGCCGAGGGCATGGCCGCCCCGCCGAACGAACGACCGCACATTGTCTCCTGATCGCCGGGGCTCGGCCGCGCACAACGGAATTGGCGCTTTCTGTAGCCGCAAATTCCGCGGCTCGTGCACAATGGCGCGAGGCCGGCGCCGACGGTCAACAAAGCCGGGGCCGCTCTTCGCTGAAGGCAGACGGCGCTCGTCTGTCTTCAGCGAAGCAAAAGGGCGGTTTCAGTTGAAGATCTTTGAGTCTCGAGTCCGCGGCGCGAGCTTCCATTTTGCTCCGTGCCTCCCGCTGAGGTGGCGGCGGCGTTGTGACACGACTTGAATGTGGGCGGCAGTGGGGTGCATAAGCCACGAATGAGAAGCTTGCTGGAAATTGAGTTAAAGTTTGTTATTTTTGTTAATGAAGGACGTATAAAATAGATATTTAAAAAATCTGAAAATGAATTATTAAGTCACATGACCTGACACCAATGAGCGAGGCAGAGGTCACAGGACCCACAATTCGACATAGGTGGCTGCACAGCATGCCCAAGTGTCTGTGCTCTTGCCACTGCAAGAAAGCAACCATCCTGTGCCTGGCCGAGTCGTAACGGTGCATTTGGGAATTTCGGACGGAATTCCAAGAGCAGGAATTCAAGACTAAAACTGTCATCGCGAGGCACTAAATGTCAACTCCTCCACGAGGTTCTCAGGATGTCTGGTATGCAGGCACGACACCGGGCACACCTCCCCCTCACCCACCCCCCTTCACCCACTCCCCCCACCGCCGCCACCCTCCCCAACACGTCACGCAACGACAAAAGGTTCCCACGATTCCACAGGAGCTCGAGTCACGATGCGGAATTCCTCCTGCGTCGGAAGCCTCGGGGGTCACGTTGGCGCAGCGACTTTCGGTCCAACTACGGCGACGGTGGTGGCTAACGCCAACGGATGCGGAGGCACCGGTGCGGAGACTTTCGCACCCCTGGCCGAGCGGCACCGACCGCCGTGTGAGCAAGGGCAGAGGGCAACTCACGTCTCCTTGTAGTAGATGACGAATCCCAGGAGGTCCCGGTAGTCCGGGGGCCGGTAGTTTGTCCACGTGGCTATGATCATGGTCTGGCTCGTCTTGAGGGTCGTCAGTTCCAGCAGGGTGCTCTCGCCTGAGACGCGGTGGCGGTGGCGGCAGCGGTGCACGGCAAGCACAGGGGGGTGGTGGGGGGGTTGGCGAGAGAAGGGAAACATTTACTCGTGGAATGAGGAGCTCCCAACAGGAAGCATCGTTATCCTTCGACATTTCTTTGGTATCGTGAATAACAACAATAATAAGTTGGCAAGGCAGCCCACTGATAAATGTGCAAAACACACCATCCTGCATAAAAAAAAAAAATCCACGTTTGGTGCGCAAGCTGATCACCGTGATGCTGTACGTACAATATTCGTACCAGTATTCAGCTTCACGTCAATGTTTTAACAATACCCCCGAGTATTGGCGTTGGCGAGTTGTGCGGTGAGTTGCGTAGGAATTGGTTGAGAAGATTTTTTAGTGTTCCTTAATTCATGTAAAACAGCCTTCCTGCCCGTGCCTCACACAACCAGGGCGAAGTTGCGTTTTTAACTTTAAAAATTATTTGAATTATCTCGTGCCATGGAAGGGCTTTGGTACCCTCGGCTCGTGTGTGGACAGGAAATCTGACATAGGCCAACAGGGTTTGCCACCTCTGAGGTACAACAAAAATCGTGGCATATCATGGGAAGAATACCTCACAATACAGGAAGCAGGGAAAATGACGTTGAAGTGCATCGTCTCGAGCGTTGTATTGTTACGCAAGTGACAATAACCGGAACTCGTAATGCCCTGCGAAGACTCACGGATTTTTCCAGGTTAGCTGCCTCAATAAGAGGATCATCCTGAGAAAACCAGGACAGGTGGCAACCCCACAGGCAAGTTAGGGTCCTTGTCTCTACACCTTGGTCTGAGGGTTGCCATGAAACCTGCGCCTCCCCCGAGGGAAGGGAGGGGGGGGAGCCGCAGTCCAGTACTCAAGGTTAAATTATTCAATAATGGATGAGTTTCCGTGTGCCCAGCACAGGAAAGAGTTTAACTAGTACCTAACATTTGCCGCTTTGGTTAGAGTGCAGCGGCTTCTCCTCGATAATGCTGCAGATGCGTTTACCAACAATTAGTGCAACCTACTTCACAGTGCATGTCACAATGTCCTGTGGCAAGAGGAGTCCAGGTGTGCCGTGCGTCACGGTCGCAAATTTAAACGCAACTTAATTTGGTAAAACCACGTCGCCAAGTCGCCCCCGGTTTACTGGCAGGGTGCATTCGCCTGCGACACCGTCACACCTTTGTGATAGCTACATTAATGGCACGAATAACTAAATGTGCTAATCGAGTGAGGGCAGTGGGGGGTGGCTTGCGTACAGGAAGCCTGGTTTCCGTTGGTCTTTCCCGAGATTTCGCTCTCGTCCTGACGGCCCCAGGTTCCCGTCTTGTTCGCCATCTGGTGGATCTCGGCGGGGCAAAGCTTGGGGTTGGAGTGAAAGAACATCTTGCCCCTCTCGATGGTCAGGCTGTGACGGTCCCAGTCCCAGAGCTGCTGGAGGTTTTGGTTGTCCAGGACGTAGAACGAGTAGTTTCTGTTTGCGGGAGAGAAAATGTAAAAAAACCAAAGAAACGCCGACGGGAAAACACCTCCACCCACCGCTGCCGTTCACGCTGGCACGACAACGGAACGTTCCGCTTCAGACAATGGCTGTGAGTGCAAAGCACGAGAAAGAGGGGCACCCCCCCCCCCCCATGCTGTGACGGGCGGCACGCGGACGCGCCTCACCCCGTCTCGAGCGTCTCGCCCTTGATGAGGCGCAGGTTGCGGAAGAAGGAGAGCGAGATGAGCGCGTACGAGTGCTTGATCTTCACGTAGGCCGTCACCTCCTCGATGCGTCCCAGGTTCGCCTCCAGCTCGGCCGCGATGTTGTCTGCAGGAGAGACGGACGGAGGGGCAGACGAGGGGAGGGTGAGGCGGACGGAGAGGGGAAGACGGATCGGGATGCGGAAGTTGGCAAGAGAGGAAGGAATTTTTGGCTGGCCATCGAACCAAGACGGCCACCGCATCGCGCGCTTTCAGATGCGCTTCTGCGGCCGTCTGGAACGCGCTTCCTTCCGATATTAGGAAGCCACTGGAGCTATGCACTTTTAAATCTAGATTGAAAACTAATTTCTTTATAACTGCTTTTTGTGTTTAGCTTGTTGTCCCTCCCCCGCATCTCCGATTATCACGGTTGGCTATGTATGGTGCGAAAAACGTTTCGCATACATACATACGAGGCATGAACGTTTAAAAGAAGACCAGGGACAGAAAGACAGAGCCACCAATGGGAGGCAGGGAACCCAGGAAATGTCTTAATGCTGGTAAACATTTTCAGCGCTTTGAGGCCTTGTACGAATTGCACTACAGAAAAACGAGTTTATTATTATAATCATCATTCACGATTTAAAGCCGTGGATATAATCAGCGAACTTGAGCAATGCATGCAAGCTATATTCTAACCATCGGACGTGCCAAACGATGAATATGGATCGTGTGTTGGTCGTTATTAATACACTGTGCAGACGCATGAAGTCAAATATTTAATTCCAGTGAGAAAATGGACTTCAACCAAACCACGACTTTGGCAGGGTCCTGCTGCTTCTGCTGCGGGGTTCTGGTAAAATCCCCATTTGGAATTCAAGCCCTGGGCAATCGATTTTACACTGAAACCCAATCTTGACACCCAATTGTCTATCCACGGAAGGGACTGTCGCATGACATGCGGCGATGCGGATATGTTACCCGACTGGATTTGAATGTAAGTTGAACTTAGTATAGTACGTAGCCAACCCTGCTAATTGGAAGTGCGGGAGAAGGACAACAAACTAAACGCAAAAAGCATTTCAAAAGAACCGATTTTTCAATCTGAAATCGTAAAATGTGCAAAAAATTACACTCGAGTAGTCAGACTGTTTAATGAGGGTTCTTCAATTGGGATGTTTGGCCAATGAGTAATAATAATAATAATGTCTAGTATATAGGAGGAAGCTAGAGTAAGCCAGAGAAAATCCCAGGATGAAAAGAACACTCAACTTGGTCCACACAGATGGGATCTGTGCTACCATGTCCTGGCCACCTCACAGCCCAGGGGGATTGCGGAGTTTCACAAATCTGCGTGACCCACCAACCCTTACCTCCAAAGCGCTGGACCGCAGGTAGCGGGCCACAAGATACAAAGGCCTATTGCTTAACCGAGAAAATAAAAACAGTACGGTAACAATGCCCCTTGCTGGCAGACTAAACCCATTTGCAGGCCGGCGCTGTGTGCACCTGGTAGCACGAAGGGACGATTGCCACTGTGGGTCCCCCCCTAGGGTAGACCGGCGGAGCTCAACAGAGCGGCCGAGATGCGATGTGACGCAGGGCGCTTTGAGATGCCGAGGCATTTAAGCGAGCGCCACTACGCCTGCAAATCCTTATCCTTCGTCGTTAAGATAAACGAGTTCTACAAACACGGCGGAGCGCTCCGTAAGCCTCCGCCCGCTCAGCGAGCGCCGCGTCACCGCTGCGATGGACACTGTGATACGCACTGCCTCCTCGGATGTTGATGTCCAGGCTGCCATTGATGACGGTGCAGCCGTTGAGGTCTTGGGCGGCCGTGACGGAATCGATGATCTTCTTGTTTACGTGGCACACCTTGGGGCAGAGC
Organism: Entosphenus tridentatus; assembly: GCA_014621495.2. Lineage (NCBI taxonomy): Eukaryota > Metazoa > Chordata > Hyperoartia > Petromyzontiformes > Petromyzontidae > Entosphenus > Entosphenus tridentatus. The sequence continues at coordinate 7,683,556 of CM025614.2, forward strand.
CCATCGCACTTTTTGCAGGTCATGCTATGGGGAAGAAGGACAGATGGGATATACGGAGGGAGGGAGGGAGATTTGAGGTCATTTTGTGAGACTTCACTTGAACAGGAATGCAGTTCAATGACGCGCAACAGAGTTATTATACCCAGTAACAATTGGTCAACGATGTTAATTTCTGGAGCCTTAATAGAGTCAAAATTGCTCACTCATTAGTTTGTTGTCCTTCCCCCCGCACCTCCGATTAGCACAGTTGGCTAGGTACAGTGCGAAAGAAGTTCAACGTACGCACGTACAAAGATCAGTCCAGCGGGGGTAGACGACACGGACGGCCGTAAAGCCTGATGCGGTGTGTGTGTCTCCTTTATGAGACCGCGGAAAGTGGATCAGCGAAATATTGGATGTCATGCATTCAGCGTTGCGCAGCGCTGTGTCTTAGCAGCACGGCGAGTGACGACGTGAAACTAAACTCCTGTGTCATCATCATCATCACCACCGTCATCATCGTGATCGTAAATTGTCGCTCGCTAAACCTGACACTGTCACTCAGGTTCTCAACGCACGCTCAGACCGCAATTGTAATCTCCAGTGTTCAAAAATTGCTGATTTGGTGGTGAAAATTCCACACTGCATCCCACCTGGTGCGGCTGAAATAATAAAAATTGTAATAGCTCGTTAAACGCTTGTACACCAAATGTCAGGTGGTGGAGGATCTTAACGGCACAAAATGTCATATTGCGTTGCCTAACCCCAGACGTCTGTTACGGGCAGGTGCTGTTGGCGAACACCCAGTAAGGGTGGCACGGCACACGACCGGGGGTGGTGTTGCCAGCACCACACTTGGCCACCTATGTCTCCTCACTGCATGTGCTTACACACCACACCAGGTACTCGTTTAAGACTGAGTCGACCTAGAGGAGGTCGAGTGCTAACCACAACATCTCACACTCCCAGTCGTTTGATTCACACACATGCATAGCACACCCATACCTATTTCATACAAACACATTCGAAATGTCAGTGACCTTTCCTATGATGTGCATTATTACCATGACATAAATCACCGCTGTTTTTGTTAAGCAGTAAAAACGAACTATGTACAACTTGAAAAAAAAAGAACGTCTCTCGGGTCCCTACAAGCGCACTGAACGTTTGAACGTCTAAATCCAGGTGAGGTACAGACATCACAAGCAGACTTCAAAGAACCTAAAAATAACATTGGCGATAACAAAAGACAAAAAATATCGCACCCCGAAGAGCCACGCCATGCTCTAGAGTTACTGACACCGGTGTTACGGGCACAATCGTTGTCTGCCCTGGATGTTCATGGTTTTCCATTCCTGTATTTTATGGCGGCAGTGGAAAAAACACTCGTGCCTCGTAGAATGAACGTCCGGGGTTCAACTCCCGACTCGGGTTTGTGTGTTCTCTCTCCCTGTTCTTCGCGGGCTTTCTCCGGGTTGTCCGGTTTCCGTCCCTAGCTAAAAAAAACACTCCACTGCAATGTAACCGGTGTTGGCCAAACATCGCAGTGCTAAAAAATATCCGCAAATTATTAAATTGGGGTTACACAAATATCAACATGGCACTCTACTGCGATAAGTTTGCAGCACCCTCCTGAAAAAGTCTAGAAACTCGGTGACGCTTTCCTGGGTGAACAAGCGGAATAGTAATGATCCCGTTGCTTGGTTGGTTATTAATTTCACAGCGCACGGTGTATCACCAAAACTCTCTCTAACCAAACGCATCCCCTGTGTCGGAACCAACAGTCAACCTTTGCTCGGTGGGAGGTCGCTGGTTCTCCTCTGCTGCCCCCATAGTCTGCAACTCTCTTAGCCCTGCCTGCTGTCAACTGTCCCTGTTCAAGTCCAGGATCAAGGCCTTTTATTAAAATCTCATCTCTCCCTGCGATTGACCGCCACTCTCTTACGATAAAACAAACACGCCTGCAGTCGCATTCAGCCCTTATATAAATTCACATTGGAGGGTATTGAACCAGTCTCACCTAGAAGCCTATGACCAACTGTGTCTCCATAAAATAAAAATGTGCTCATTGTTTCTGGACAGCGTCTTGAGATGTGGTTGCATTTAGACGCAATATAAATGGACGTTGTACATCAATGCATTGTGTTGCGTGCGATGGGAGCCTTTGTGAGTTTTTGCTGCCGTATACTTCACTCTGTCCCCTCGGCCCCGCTGGTGCTGCCCTCCTGCCAAGCCCATAAACGCTGCTTCACCGATCGCTCGCTCTCCGCCAACCGTGCCGGCTGGCAAGGCCCCGGGTAGGTGGGCGCACGGAGCTACTCGGCACGCGCTTTCCGTGGGGCCTCGTGGCGAGTTTGCGTGTTCACGGTTAAAGCCTCTCGGGAAACCAGCGACTCGCGTTCCCTCCTGCAGTTGGCTCGGTCACAGAGAGCCGGCCGCGTTTTTTGCCGCGTTACACAAATGGCAAACAGACATCCCGGGGGTGAAGTTCGCGGAGCAAAGGGCACCGCGGAGGGCACCCTCACCCGGCGGTGACCTCCATCGAGTCGCCCCTGCACGTGCGGCGCGCGTGCCCCGAGCGGTGTTTTTTGTAACATTCAAGACGTCGGGTTTTTAACGCTCCATCCGTCTCCAGGCCTCTAATGAAAGTTTTACGGCTTTTAACGACGTATTACGCGACCGTTCGGCGAGGACTCGTAAAATAAATATTTTTACACGATTGATTTACATCGTTTTTCTTCATCCGACTGCTGTTTTGGTGCTCGAAAGTAGTACAGTGGAATTAAAATATTAAACTCCTCGGGTGGCTGAGTAACCCCTTGCACTTTCGCTTGTGTGCAGAGAAGAAGTGAATGGCGAGTAGGGGGCCCTGGTTGTGGAGATAGGTGGCAGGGCGGGCACTCGGTGCCTGTCTCAAAGCTCTCTCTGCACTACGGTTCCCGTAGAGAATTGCCGGTGTTATGAATAAGACGAGTTCTGTGGATGCCAACACCGATAAATGAAAACAATATTTTTACAACATTGAATTGAATTCGGGGGAAGGAGGTTTCTTCCCCCGACACCTCTTTTTCGTGCTTCGTCACACGGCATAGAAAAGCGAGAATCTACGCAGGAGCGGAACGCAACGGCGAGAGGTCGAGGGGGCATCCGAGGCGGGGAGATGGGCGCTGGGTCGTCCGGGTGCGTCTGGGCGCCGCTCCCACCCCACGCAGGACTGCGACGGGCTTGTGTCAAGAGAAAGATGTATACGGTCGCCCGGAATGTATTAATGCATTTGTGAAATGTATCAAATAAAAGATCACGCGTCGGGCTATGCTGGGAATGTGCAGTGCACGATCGGCCAGGGCTCGCCAGAACAAATACTCAGCACGCGATGGGAGGACGGCGGACGGCGGTCAAGCACAAACGATAGCAGTTGCATTTCGGTGGACTCTCCCACGCGGCAGCAGATGGTGCCAGGGGAAATACAAAGGCGAGATTTATTTATCGATACCTCGCTAACATAACAGGGAGGAATCAAGAGAAAAAGCACAGCGGTTAAAAAAAAAAAACCTCGGCTCTCCGTGCCCCTCTCAAACCTCTCCTCTCCGCACTGCGGTACCCCCCCGCCCGCAAGGGAAGCGCGTGACGTTATGAACGAGTGGGACGGGCGCCATCGCCCGACGTGTAAAAATGACGGTGTGAAGCTGTAGAGTGCGTGGCCGTGTTCTGGTTACTCCGCCCGTACCCATCGTCTGGAAAACCTGGGGGTATTTGCCGGCGAGAGAGCGCGGCGGCTGTGGGTAAACACGAGGCACAGCGCAGGTGCTCTGCCCGTCCCACGCTCGCCGCAGCGCCATCTATTTATAGCGGCACAGGAAGCTTTTCACGCCGTCAATCGATGGTCCGTGCACGCCATGTCCTTTATCGGTGATTATCAACGGCTGTGGCGCAGTGCAAAGAAAAAACCACACAAAACGTTTCCTATTCCAAAATTAAATAAACAGCCGAGCTAATTCATCGACTCGGGAGGTTGTGTGAAAAAACAAGTGCAGCGCCGCCGCCGCCGCCAGTGTGTTTTGATGTCCGTCGAAAAGCGTTAAAGCACCGTGTGTTTGCTGCGTCTCGGAGACGCATTTACGAGTGCCCAGGGAGCAAAACGTAAACATGCAACGCGCTCTCGAGCGTTCTAACCGATGCACCCAACGAGTTGGCCATTCATCGCAGCTTCTGTGGATCGAACCTGTTACCCGGGGACACTGCAGCAACGTGGCTCTGCCATCGAGGTTTCCAGAGAGAAGGTGGGCCCGGGTGGCTGAGGGGTCAGCGACACCGAACCGGCATCGTTGAGACCCTGGGTTTCGGTATTAGCCCCCAATGACTTCACCAAATATATTCAAGTGGAATGAATTGAAGGTCCCAGCTCGGTCACCATGACTGCACACAAAAAATACTCGATAACACGTTGTTTTTTCACCTCATGTGGCCAACTTCCAGGACACACACATGAAAGTGCAGCGCCCCCAAGTGTGAATAAGAGGTCACTTTGGAAGAGACCTCAGAAGTAGTCCGGTCACGTCTCCTTCCACAGTCCGAGTCAGCTCCGGACGGACACGTTCTCCCTCGTGGCACGACGTTTGACTGTTTTTTTGTTTCGTATGTTTTAGGGGCGGCACTCAGTGCCCATCTCGAACCTCTCCTCCTCCGCACCGCGGCTTCTCCCCTGGCCCGTAGGAGGAATCGCGTGACGTCACAAAAACCCAACAGCGACGCGTAAAAAACGACGGGCCTGAAGCTGCACGAGCGCGGCGGTGTTCCCGTTACTCCGCGAGTACCCAAAAGAGAAGAGAGAGAAGGTGTGGTGGTGTAGTTGGGGGGAGCGACGGGCGGAACACGCACCTGCTCTCGTCCGTCATGTAGCCGGAGGGGCAGCCCGTGACGCACTCCCCGTCGTGGATCACGTACTCGGCGCAGATTTTGTCGCCCCGGCACTTGCGGTTCTCCTCGCGGCAGAACTCGAAGCTCACGCACCGCCAGTTCTTGAAGCGGTACGTGCCCAAGGGGCAGGTGGCCACGCACTCCACGGGGCCCGTGCCCTGGTACGCGCTCGGACCCTGGCCTTGGGCGCCCGGAGAGCTGGTGACGGCGCCGGCGGAGGCGGCGACCGTGGCGGGCCAGTGGAAGAAGTGGCGGCAGGAGGTGCAGGCGGTGGGGTCGTTGGGGCGGTAGCAGCCGCCCAGGCACTCCATGTGGCAGCAGCCGCCGCCGTTGGCGCAGGCGCGCCGCCCGCAGTCCGACCGGCAATCTGCTCGGAACGGCGGACACGGGGGAGGAGGGGGGGAAGAGCCGTCATTAGTGACGTCGTCGCCACTGCTCGGAGAACGTCCAACAGGAGAATCAATGTCATCATCGTCTCCATCATTATCACCTTTATTCATTTTAACATCTTAAGGACAAACTAAAGGTGTGTCCGTGCCAGAGAGGACGTTCACCACAAAGATGGAGCAATGAAAACAGCTCGTGTGCAAGTGCTTCATGGATTTATGCATCCCCGGATGGCTTGTGGAGGTCTTCGTTCAGCATTTGATGGATGATGGCTGATAATGATGACGGTCACACGTATGCCCCCTCTTTTTTGTTGGGAATTCATGACACTGCGAGATCTTTACGCATGATCCTGCGTGGTCCAAACTTTGGCATATACACCTTCATCAAATAAGTGGTAAATTAACGATCGCCACTTATTATCGCCGCCGTCAGGAGTCGTTTACGTGCGACAAGCGAGCGGCGGTGCACGCTGGGAAGGCGGTGCAGCCACGCCAGCGACGCGCAGGAACTCATCGCACAAGCGTTCATGCAGCGCCAATCGGCAGAAAGCCGGCGGTGAAATGCCAGTTGGCATTACAGGCTCCGTGCCACGGAGGCGACAGGAAAAAAACAACAGGAATCGATTGGCTTAACAGTTTGCCAGCGAAAACGTAGGCTCGCCAGGTGCAAATCCACGCACGATAATTGAGCGAGGGCGACTTAGGAAGACTCGTCTATGAGCCAGGCAAAGGTGACACGAAGCCTGCTAGCCTGCTGGTTTGTTTTTCAAGTAAGTGGCAGCACCACGGACCAGCAGCCCGGCTGCCCCTCCGCGCCAGGGCCGAGCAATGGGCGAGGAGCGCCACGCAACGTGACGAGAGAGCAACCTGCTCGTGCTCGCTCGCACACACGCAGGCAGGCAAGGTACGCACGCAGGCAACGTACGCACGCACGCACGCACCGGTAATCAGTTTACAGCCCAAGCCGCTTAGGGGGGTTTCGTGGTCGGGGGGGTGGGGCGGGTTACGTGTTGTTGTTTTTGCGCGCGTTGTTAATAAAATTAATAAATTAATTGAAACGCCCAACACAGGAGAGAAAGAGAGCGAGAGGGAGAAGAGTTGCAGCAACGCAAACCGCTGCTGCCTGGGCGCAATATGCCAGGAATGCTGCCGGGCGGGCGGGCGGCTGCGGCACAACAATCCTGCCACCCCACTCCGACGCCGTTCGCTCGTTCGTCAACTCAAACGAGGAGCAAATTTAATCGGGGAGGGGCGTGAGGTTTTCTGGGCCGCAAACAACTCCGCGACGGTGTCACGCCTCTCAAGCGGCACGCTTTTTGGGAGCGCTTGAAAAGTGTTGACATGCGCCCGAGCTGATAAAACGACGTCAGTTTTCAACAGCACCAAATTCGGACCTCCGCGGTCAGTCGGTCGGTCGGTCAGTCAGTCAGTCGGTCAGTCGCTTTAAATAAACAGCATGAGTGAGGCCTCGCTTCGACGTTCTTAGATCCAATTTCAAATTCCAAAAGTTAAAGAGTGATAAACACGGCCGCTCGGAGGCACAAACAACGCTCGGCGTCGAAGGAATGCCACGCTCGTCGCGGTTCACGTCGCGAATGCGTGCCCTCGCGCACGCACGCACGGGGCAGCCGGAGCAAAAACACACCCAGTCGGCTCAGGCATGATCACACGCTGTCACACACGCTCACACTCACTCAGTCTCTCTCACACACTCTCTCACAATCACTCTCTCTCACACGCTCGCTCACACGCTCACGCGCTCACACTCACCCTGACACGCTTGCTCACACTCACTCTCTCTCACACGCTCGCTCACACGCTCACACTCACTTTCTCTCACACGCTCGCTCACACGCTCACGTGCTCACACTCTCTCACACGCTCACTCACACGCTCACGCTCACACTCACTCTCTCTCACACGCTCAAACTTACTCTCTCTCACACGCTCGCTCACACTCACTCTCTCTCACACGCTTGCTCACACGCTCCCATGCACGCTCTCACGCTCGTTCGCTCCCATGCATGCAATATAAGCATTCCACCACAGAGAGCGTCACCCACGCGCCAATTCAGCGATCTACTACCGGTGGACGATGCGGGTGCCGGCAGGTGACGCGTGAAAAACGATCGGCATTAACGTGGCGTCAATGATCAGCATGGCGCGCGAGCGGCGGTGTTGTGACGGCACTGGCTCGTTCGCCCACTCACCCCCCCCGCCCCCCCGGCGCGCAGCACACAAGGCCGTGACGACCCGCGGTTTGCGCAAAATTTTGGCGAAGCGAACGTCGACACTGCTGCACGGCACGGGCACGGTCGGCGGTTTTGTTTTTGTTTTTACGTGGACGGCCGGCCGAGGCAGGGGGGCGCAGAGTGACGAGACAAAGAGAATCATCGCAGGAAGCTGGCACCACCCCAGCTGGTGCAACCGAATACCACGGCCACGCTGACGGGAGGCTGTCATGAGCGCCACTTACGGTTCACAGAAAATAAAAGGGTGACATAAGAAAATACTTTTGGGCTGGAGGTTGGGCCAGCCTAAGGCATATACAGTAATTGAAGCGGGGAGCTAAGTTTAGGTTTTTGACGCGTTCAAAGTCTTTATTTAAAGCCTGGTGAGTATCCTGGTGACATGCAAAATAACTTTGAAAAGGTAGGCCTTGTTGATGACTTACAGAGTTTGGCAAGTCTAAATTATGGATTGTTTCATTTTTGCATATGGCCATGATGTTCTTTTATTGATCGTCTGTATGTGAATGTCATCGAATCTGTCATTGATTATTGCACTATTTAATATTGTCACTTATAAAATTTGAGGTCAATGGTCACTAAATTATATATTCCCTGTGCTGCCACTTGAATATGCATCACAGTTATAAAAGAGACAAAAAACATTCAAGGGAAAAAAATTACCTTTAAAAGCTCTATATATTTTCGGTATTCGTATTTTGCAGAATTAAAGTTTATTTGCTGTAATGCCGCGGTCATTGTCGTCTTCGGATGGTTCATCCCAAGCCTCATCACTGCGTTTAGAGTTCCTCGCACCAATTGTTACAAAGCCTCCCATACGTGCAGGTACACGAGCATGGCGAAATCACTTCAACCATTATAATACACACGGTGTAATTGGGTTGAGAATATGGGAGTTGATATTCCCGTTTCTTATTATAAACGCAGGGCGCATCACGACCACTACTCGTATTGTGCGTATGTTGAACTTATTTTGCACCGTACATAAACAACCGCGGGGAATAAAATAGTTAACAACGGGAGACGCACAGCATCAAGCGCCAATTTATCTCCCAAAGTCCACCCAGAGGGCACTGCGTATTGAGCGATTAAAAGCACCCAGGTCGTTTCACGCAATTCTCATTCTGCCGAACCGGGCGGCCAGGGGCTCGCGTCACGGCTGCCAAAGCGGGAAAAGCAACTGGGCTTGAGATCCCGACGGCTTCTTCTGCAGAGACGGCGAACACTCGGCCATTCATGCGGGGCGGAAGTGGCAAAGTGGGGGAGAAAAAAAAACACAAGCCGCGACAAGGCGGCCTGTGAAAGATTTACAGGTTATCGTCACAGGGAGGGAGAGGGGAGCGGAGCGGACGGGAGGGAGGGAGGGAACCGGCCAAAGGCGCTGGGCAAGGCCAAGGCTAAACAACAGGAAATTAAGAACCACAGGGCGACCCGCAAACAGCGTGAGTCACTCCCAGGTACGTGGCGACGTGGCAGGCAGGTGACAAATAGCACCCAGCGCACCTGGTGACTTCCCTGGCTCGGTGTCAACGCCCCTCGCCGTGTGATTTCCCCCCCTGCCACCCCCCCCCACCCTCGGCTCGTGGGAGGGGGGGGACGCGAACTCCACTCATCCTCGCAGCAGCGGGTTTTGGCTGCGAGCCATCGAACAAAGACGCTCAACCACATCGCGCACTTTCAGATGCGCTTCCGCGGCCATCTGGAACACACTTTTCCAACTCGACTGAAAACGAATTTCTTCAGAACTCCTTTTTGTGTTTAGTTCAATGCCTTTCCCCCGCACTTCCGATTAGCTCAGTGGCTACATACGGTGCCGAAGAAGTTCTACAAACATACAGAAGCGGAGATGCTTCCGGTTAGGCGCCGGCTCCTTTGCTCGTTTACTTCACGGCTGACTGTGGCGAGCACGACGCCGATTGCGGCAACGCTGGTTTACAAGCGGCCGCGGGCCACAGCCCGATGGGTTTGTCCCGAATGAGAACGATTCCGGCCATCACGGCGATGTCTACGTCTCACAAGAGCGGATAGATACCTCCCGCTGTCAATAAGCAGAGATATGAAACTGGGATTAATTTATCGTTGGGCTTTTACAATTATCACCAAGCTTGTCTTGAGTTTTCTCGCCCTCCGCAAGCTCTAACCTCACATTTAGGAGAAGAGGACTCGGCTCACCAATTGTTTGTTCATGAGATCCCGATACTGTATTCTTAGGTTTTTTCGGTAAAGTCACGTAGGTAAAAGCCGCACCGAACCTCACAATAATAATATCCAGGGGCCTGCCTTGGCTCCTCCCACCCTCAACCAGTATATATACAAGGACTGTTTTCTTGAAATTTCTCTTACTTGATACAGCTATCGTGCTTTGACTGTTCCACCTTAAGACGGAAGCTTGTGTTGCCTCCGAAACGTCGTGATTTTTATTTTATTTTACTTTTATTAATTTTTTTTTAACCTACGTGACTTTACCGAAAAAACCTAAGAATATGAATCCATGCTGTCACGAAAGCTTCAAATCTATCCTGATACTGCTCGTGTGTGAAACAATATTCTCTGTGCCTGCCATTTAAAAACGAGTCCTTCCCATTGGGGCTTCCAATGGGATATTGAATTCACAACAAAGACAATGAAATTATATTTCCCATTGTAATTTACTTGTCTTGATCCCTCTAGCGTCCACCGTCAATGAACGTGTACCACGTCTCCAGCGGACTGAAAAGTCTCAATGGGATCTCACCTGGTTTTAAATAAAGCACTGTGTTTTATTGCTATTTAGCTTTCCTCATTTGTTTTCTTAGTCCTCCTTTCTGGGCTCACCGTTATTTTTGTACAAGTACCGAGTGCTGGCGATGGTCTGACAGCTCTTGTGAAACAGGACTCTTCGTAAACACACAGGGTTTTAGTACTCACGTTAAACCCAGCTTCCTTAGTTGGCCACCAATGCCACAGGGCAGAGGTAAAATAAGTGTTGCTCAAACTCAGGCTGCTCGCTGCCCCTTGTACACAGATCTGCGTCATCTCATCTGATCCACCAGCTTGCCTTTTACACTTGAGTGAACGAGGGGGTATATTAATTTCATAGAGACAGGCTAAGTCATAGATATCGATGTGAGTCTATGAGTATCCGTATGGGAATATGGGTCTCTGTGCGAGTCTATGGGTCTTCCGTGCAAGTCATTACAGTCCTAGAATGTAGCTTCATGTGGCATCTGAATGCAACCGCATCTCAAGATTCTGTGCAGAAACAGTGGGCACATTTATTTTACGGAGAGAAAGGCAGTAGTCAGTCATAGACAGAGGGGAAAAGGAATTTATTGAGCCTGGACTTGAACAGGGCAGTGAATTGACAGCAGCAGAAGAGAATGAGCGACCTCCCATTGAACAAAGGTTGACTGGGGAAAGTCTTGGTCTCTGCGGCGGAAAGCGTGTAGAGGGTAGCGAGTTGAAAATAGGAGAGGGAGTAGAGTGTGTAGAGGAGAGTGAGTTGCGAGGTAGGAGAGTGCGTAGAGGTGAGTATGGTGAGATTACGGGAGAGGTAGCAGAGTACATGGGAGTAGAGTGGGATGGTAGGCAAGTATCGTCTCCCCAATGTTTTTTGGCCGTGCAACTGGTGACTGGGCCACGGCTCTCAAATGACATCGTACCCCAATGTCAATGGGGGGCAGCAGTAAACACTCGGCAGGTAGAGCCCCGCCGTGTGTGGGCCCACGCGCAGTGGCGATCGCAGAGACAAGAAGAGCAGCAACAACAACAACACTGTCCCTGCAGGTCCACTGGAGATAACCAGCACCCCCCACTGCACTACCAGCCCGAGATAATCATAATCACCATGGCACATGTTGCTGACTCGCTGTGCTGTGTCCCGGTTTCATGTTCCAAATTAACCATGTGCACTTAATAAGCGACGCTCTCCGAGAATCAACAGAGTCCCCTTGTAAACGGCATCAACGGAGCCCGGCGATGCTGCCCCTTCATAGCAATATTGATGACATTACCGCGTTGTTGTTATTATTGTGATCGTGACGATGATTAGGGGTGCTACAAATGTACCCACGCAGCAGTCCCCCCAGAGTCAAAACGTTGCGTGAAATGATTAAAAAGGGGCTAAATCATTTAGAACGCTAAAGTCGCATGGTCTGTAACGTTTACCTTACACCGGCTAATGTCCCTTAAAGATTACCAGGGCTGAAACGATCTACCAATGACATCCATTAAGATGGATCCATTACCCAAATGATATAGGTATCAAATGGCTTAACCGAGAATCTATTTTGGTTACGTAAATACACCGACCAGTAAATGTAAGTGTTCTCCTAATTTTATGTGAATGCGTAAACCAACAGGGTACGGCATGTACGGGACAAGGTGTACAAAGTTAGACGTAAAATACAGCGTGCGTGAACGAATGATGAACATGGTACAGTCCACACAGTACTCAACAGACAGTACACAAGCTATGACGGTGAAGATATTTGTCATTAAACGTTTTCTCGAAAGAAAATTCAGGGGCAATGAGTTGTGTTGTAATCCATTGTTGCGATGAATTGTCATAAAACTCTGAACAAAAAAATACGTTAAAATCTGAAAATAAAAAAAACAACCGAATCAAGAAATGAACATCCATCACTTCATGGAGTCGCTGGGACCGTCCACGTGACGACAACAGAGCTGAACCGAGGCCCTCTGTGGCGTGCACTGTAGTAGCAGCAGCCTGCGCTCGTGAGCCTTGCTCAGCGCGCATCTCCCGAGTGACCGTCGTCGCCCACCACGGGGAACACGACAGAGCGTGTCGCCGCGCAAAACGATCACATTGCCTCCCGGTTTGGGAGAGCAAATTTGGATACCGCTTGAGTGAGGCCTGTCTAGCGCTCACATTCGTACTGCGGTATTCTATTTATTTTATTTTATACCGACGTGACTTTACCGAAAGAACCAAAGAGTATATACATTCTATTTACGGCTGGCGGGACAAGACACCGGGCAATGTTAAACGAGGCTTTCAAATTCGGACGACCACAAACAACGAGGCTGCGTCGCCTGCGTCGCCTGTGTCGCACACGTGTGGCGCGCGTGGGCGTCTTTGCCGAAGGCGAGCGCTGTTTGCGCCGCGGCCGGGCCTTTGAAGGCGACCCGAGATGTATTTTTGAAAGGAGCCGGAGGGGCTAAGAGGCGCGTCACGATGCGTAAAGAGCTATTTATCGTAGCGCTGACCCCGGCATCCCGGCGAGAGCGCGCTCACCACACCACTGTTTACATTTCTCAACTGTAGATCTACAAAAGTGCCATGCCCCGCTGTAAAAACACATCTCTTTTGGAGTGGGGATTGTATGGAAGGGGAAGAAGGCTTAGGAGCAGGAGGGTGCGTGTTGGGATGAGATGGAATTTGGGGGGGGAGGGCGGGGGGCCCAGGGTCTGCTGAATTTGAGTTTGTGATCAACAAGGAGCAGTGTAAGCCCCCACCAGCCAATTCTTTAGTTTACACTCTCATTTTCTAGCTTCTCGTTTAGATATTGTCCTTTGTTTGCTTGTCTCATTCGTACAGCTTTTGGTTGCTTCCATTATCCTGAATGTTGACATTAACGCAAATAATGTTCATGGATTGAAACAAACACGGGAGTCCCGCACGCAACTCGATACGCGCATCGTGAGCCCTAACAATCGACTTTGACGATTCAGCGCTGCGTCGCGACGCCCCAAGAGAACGCGGGAGCGGGTCAAACGAGCCGACGTGCCCGCTAGGAAATGGCCCTCAATGTGGGGCCTCGCCTGGTACAATAAAAAAAGTAGTTTAGTGGTTTTAATGTTTCCTCACCTATCACACCTTGGCGGCTAAACGGGCATAAACGCGGCGAGTACTTGGACGGGAGACCCCAAGGGTCTGCCAGGTGTCATAGGTATGCGGTTGCAGGCCGGCAGTGCCACCTGCTTGTAAACGGGGTGCGAGTGTTACCACCGGCACGTGTGTGTGGATTTTCTCCGGTTTCTCCGATTTCTTCCCCACATGCAGCCAAAACACTCATTTGCGAAGAAACATCCCAGGGAAGCTGCTGATGAAAAGCCTTGAAACTCACTCGAGCCTTACTGGATAACCAACCAGGATTGATCATTGCCATTATTATATTAGTAGTACTGCTGTCTCACCATTTCCGCCTGTCGTTGGCGAGCGAGCGAGCCAGGGGGCAGCCGAGTGTCCAGAACGTGGCGCCGCATTCCAGAGTAGCCATGACGCCATGATAACCTTCAAACCGTAACGCGTGTGGGCCCTGCCGTAGTAGCACTGGCCTCCGGACCACCCCTCCACCTTCCACTGCACCCTCGCCGCTCCCCCCAGCACCCGCTCACCCCAGAGGCCGAAACCAAATGACCTGTATGGCATGCGCAGCTACAAAAAAACAAGTACAGGGCCTCCCGCCAGAGAAAGAGCCACCCGTCCCATCAGCCCAGTGTTTCTCCACTCCAGTCCTCGTGGCACCCCACCCAGCCCCCCCCCCCACCACTTTCGCGCTCCCGATCACTGATATTTTTTCTACCCATAAGCAAATGAAGTCGCCAACGCACACACCACACGCGCCTGATGGATGGTGGTCACGAAAAGCTGTACCCGTGGGGGGTTGCGAGAACAGACTAGAGTTGAGAGAACACCGACCTCTCGACTATTCGGTGTCGGCGCCGACACCGACGCTTGGCGGCCCTGCCGAAATGTGGCTCCGACTCTGAGAGCTCGTTCGTAACAAAGTTGGCAAGACAGGTTGTGAAGGGGAGCCTCCTCCATTTCGTTGAGAGGGGAGCTGACCAAACAAACGCGCGTACAAATAGCCAGGCATATGAAGAGCGAGGGCTTATGCCAACGTGCCCACTTTCTTGTGCATGTTTTAACACAACAAATATTTTTCTAAGCATTTTTCTGCCAATCTTGTCAAAATTTTTTATCAAGATCTGGCGAGCTTTGTGGCGAGTTCCGTAGCAGTTATTTTTTTGGGATTTCGCGGTTTTCATGTAAAGTGTCTCCTACGTATTTCAAGGACGGACAAAATATTTCCCCAACTTGTTTACTAAAGTAGCCTGCGAGCCATTTTAAAAATGAAACAGGCAATCAAAGCCAGCCGCAACTTTTCTGAAAACATCTTCACACTCTGTGCGGCTCTCGTCGGTAAATAAATGCTATTAATAAATATTTATTTGTTCACAGATTCATATCCGGACGTCACCCTCGCCTGCACCAGGCCCACTTCAGACCTCTCAGGTGGCGCCGGGCCTCGCGATCAAGACACTCAAACTCTTGACCGGCTTAAAATTCCAGGTCAGTTTTCATATTTTCCCCTTAAATTAAAAAATCGTAAACCTCTTTATCCATCCGCAACTCTTAATCCCACGCACTGCGGAACAAACGCCGGCGGGATTAAGTCAAGGTGCTACGTGGCAACTGTAAACGCGACAAAACTATGGCGAAGGTGGCGCGACGTGGCGACGACGGAGGGGAGCAGGCGCGGAAGTCACCGCGCGTCGCAGTTGAAGGCGAGTTCACCGTTGGCTTTTTATCTCCCAAGACAAAACAACACCCCCACCCCGTCACGGAAATCACAGCGAAGGCTTTTGTGCACGTTTCAAGTCACGTTACGGCCGCCTCCTCAAGGGCGCCGTGCGAGCAGAAAAACAGGGATATAAAAAAACCACCGACCGCCACCACGTGTTAAATTGCGTTGGCTAAATAAAACAATTGTCGTACGTTTCCAACAAGAAGCGAGAGACATTCAGTGGCCGTGACAACACACCGAATATTTGCTCCTAGTTTTAGAATCTGAAATCCATTGAGGCAGCGTCCACCGAGCTTGTTTACCGAGCACCCCTGCACTGTCTGAGAGTGGAGGCAAGTCACCCACTCGCTGCGGTTGTTCGTGTTTCCCCCATTGCAGCCTCACCATTCCGCAGCTCAACCCCAGCAGTTTCGGGCAGCCTCTCAGATCAGACGGGCAAGTTCTGCGAATCGGGATGTCCATGTCATCCTCATTAAAAATGCAGATATAATCATTAGTTCCGATCACAAAGCGTCCTCTTACTTGGGCACAGTGCATCAAGCAATTAGCACTGTAATTCAAATAGAAATCATTAGTTCCCCTTTCCTGACAAGGGAAGAACGCTCTTCAAACACTACGGTGATGAGAGTAATCAAGAACGATTTTTTTCCCCTTCCACACAATAATGGTGAAGGTGCATTGTTTGTTAAAAAAAATTTTGACGATTAAAATATTTGACCTGGATAATCCCTTGAGGGGGGAACACCTCGTTTGCAGGGGTGTCCAATGGTGAAACCATTGAATGATTACATAAACAAGCCACACATACTACTGATAAAAGCACCTTCAAAATTAACAGCCCATATCAGCAGTGTAGCATGGTTCGCATTGGGGCCCCTTCCCCCAGTTCGACTCCCCCCCCCCCCACTGCTTCGTAACCCGGCACCTGCACCCCTCGGGGCCCCTGGGTCCCCGGTGCAATCGCACCGCCTGCTCCCCCGATAGCCACTCCCCCCGCTGCCCAATATGCATCGGCGGGCAGATAACGACGCCGTTGACTGCGCGTTAGCCTCAACGGAGCAAGCGGAGCTGCCAACACGGCGATCTGCGCTAACAGATGCGACGGGGGCCCGTCGCGGGTGGAAGGGGCCACGCGCGGCCGCGGAGAGAAAAGCGTGGCGGGCCGGGGGAAGAAAAAAAATACCGCAGCGCGAGGAGGCGAGCGCACGCAACGTAAACAAGGGGCCAGCACGGGGGCACTTGGGTTAGCGAACCTTGGACCAGGAGACCGCGGTGGCGGCGGCGGTGCCCCCGACCAGCCGCCACGTCCACCCAACGCATCGCCGCTCGCATTCGTACTGTGCCACCTGCATCAAGTAGCCCTTTTGTCGCTCCGCTGCTGGACGAGAGCCTCCCCCGCAACCCCGCGGGTCGCGCCAGTTAATTGACCGCACTCTGCCGTGCCGGTCGGCGCACGGGTTGCTGGAGGCAGGGAGCGTAGATACGGGAGCATAGAAGTACAGCGCAACGATGGATTGGACTGGACAGCCTTCTGCTGACCACCACGTGGCACGGCCCCAGGGACGGCCTCTGACCACCCAGTCCTGCGTGAGCAAGTTGGGGGATTGCCATTCACGAGAGGTTTGACCTCACGTCGGAAGACACCAGGGGACAGAGACAAAACCCATCACCATCGCGCATCACGCACGAGGGAGTGGCACCCAGCGCTGCTGACATCCATCCAAGCACGAATCGGGCTCAATCCTGGCTCACCCTGAGAGGGGTCACAGGCCGCTTAGTCAACAAGTCGGGGAAACATTACGTCTGTCCACCCATACGTTCAAGACACTTCTAATGTTTACATGAAAACTACAGAACCCCTAAACCAACTGCTACAAAATTCAGCCGCACAGCTTGCCAACATCAATGCTTCGATCTTGATGGCGCTTTGCCGTGCGTTTGTATACAGCGGTCTAGACGCATGCATTTATGCACGGATGCGTGCATGTGTAACGGATGATGCTGGTGTGCACTCATGCATATATTTAATGTACTTATTATACACAGGTGGCTTGGCGGGAGTGCGAGTGGCTCACAATCGGAAGGCGATGAGTTCAAGTCCTGGCCAGGAGTTGTCGATAAAATGAGTCAACTGCGGTTTCCCTTATGAATAGACTCGTCCCCGTCATAGGAATGTGGAATTCCCACCGCTGGCTCAGGGCTATAAAATGGGAGATGCGCCCCGCCTCGATGTTCGTTTGAGAGGATGTCGCTTGAAACTTTTTGTTCAATACACACCGCAGTAGCACGACGGTGAACGGCGGTGGGCTCAAGGTGGCCGACAAGCCTTCAAACGTGAACAAGGAAACGAGCCAGCGCCCAGCTGGGTACAGAGGGGAGCTAGAAGGATCGAACTGCCCAGAGCAGGCAGCACACATGATACGCATTTCGTGCGTCACCCATTACAAAGCACAACTCCAACCCCGAACCCAAAGCCCGCGCAAAGGGAAATAAATAACACGCTCAGGCGGGGCGGGCGGGCAGACGCACCGCGGGCTGACACGTGGTGTACACGAGCTTGTTTGTATGGGGGTGGGGGCGGCAGTGGGGTCAATCATGTGACCAGTCAGTCAGTTTGGCGAGTCCACAAACAAGGAGGACCCCGCCAAAGAGGGGGGGGGGGAGGGGGTGCCGACAGCTGGCCTGCGCAGACGCCCGATTAAAATGCCACCGGACGAGGCCCCGTCTCAAACGCGACGCGGCTTTATTCAAAACGGGGTTCCGTCACACAGCGTCTCCTCACGTACACACGCCCGAGCCCAACTAGACCTGCCCCGTCATCCCGACGAGCGCGAGAATGAACGTTCCCAATCCAGGATCCGGCGGCGCCGCGGTCCGTGCCGTACGTTCGCTGCAGCCGCAGACTGGGACGTGGCCAGTGCCGGAGCTCCACTGGGGCGCCACCCACGAAGGGATTGCGCGCCTGCCCCCTGCCTGGAGCGGGGGGCCAGCGTGCGGGCAGCCTGGACACCATAGCCCCACCCAACCAGCATACAGCACCGCCCCTGCTTGCCCATAGCACGCCCCCCATCTTCCTCTGCTGCTCCATAGCACGTCCTGACTTTGCGTAGCATGCGCTGCCTCCCTATAGCATTCTTAGCCTTCCTGTCCCACAGAGTGTCTTCACACAGCATTCTGTCTCCCCCAACCTTCGCACAGCACGCCCTATCTTCCCATAGGGCGCGCCCTGCATTTCCATACACTCAAAAGCCCTGCAGGGTTCACGAATGAAATGGGAAAAACAAGTAGGAATCTAAGCACCGTGTTAGTTTGATTTGTTATCTGTTGGATAACCCATGTGAAATACTCTTGACTGCCAAAAAAACGAAAGACATTAAATAAATAAGCCACGACCGGGATGGCCCTCAAATCACAGCGATTCTTCAACATCTACCCAGGCTGGGCTTAAGACGTCGCCGGCAGTGGGATGTTTCATCGACAGCATTTGTTAGGAACTGCGTGGGGGAAGCGTTAATCTTTCACGTAGATTTGCGGTGCGCAGTGTCGTGCTGCCTCACAACCGTGGAGCCATTCGGGTAAACGAGCCCTTGTGGAGCACCCTGCCTGCCACGCGTGCGCACGCACACGAAGAAGTTTCACTCTTACATTGAACACTTAACTAAACTATTCATATTTTACCAAGTAAGGCCCACTGATCTATATAGCTTTTTCAGAAGCGACCTGGCTATCAAAAAATGATAGTTCAACGAAGTGGCTTATCACGTGGAAATTTATAGCGGCCAAATATTTTAAAACGTGTGATGTTCATTCTAAATGTGGAGGAAAAAAAACCAAGGACCCCGAGAATAATCCATGCAACCAGGGGGAGAGAGCGAGACACGCAAACTCCAAATATACAAGCGTCAGGGTCGGGATCGAACCCACGACCTCTTGTAAACCAGACGAGGTCGTGAACATCTCTCCACCGTTGTGGCCCTGTAATGATGACGCGGGGTAGGAAGAACGAGTGACATCATTCATCAGCTGACAGGCGCGGTCTCCGGCGACTCTGGAGCAGATGCCGGGGTAGGTGGGAAGGTGAAACGAGGTTCACCGGTAACGAATGAGCACGCGCACAGGAACGAGGACCCCGACGCGGACGAGAGGGGTGGCACTGGGCGGGACGACGCGACTGGCCAGCGTGGTCGCCGCTGATGTTTTAATTCACCAGGGCACGAGCGATGGCGGGAAGCGTCCGCGATGAGGAAGCAGCATTGGCGCTTAACGTCGTTAATGCGCTCCACCCGTGGCTTCAACCGTCGGGAGCTTTTTTTTGTATTTCTCTCACCCTCTCTCTCCTTTTGTTTTGCTTCCGTTCATCTCCATTTGTTTCTCAAATTCAACGACTCCATTCATAGGGGGGGGGAGGTGGGGGTGGGATGAGAATTCTGAACGGAACAGCCCAGAGCTGGCTCCACGCCACCACTCAACAGCCCCGAGCGCAGGACGCACAAAGATCTCCCGTGTAGCCTTCACGGACCGTTCAGGCAAGTGCTGTAAGCGAGCAACTACGAAGGCCGGGCACGCCACACGAGAGGGTGCGTGGCCAACATCACGCCCTGGCCGTCAATTGAGCACCAGGTACTCGTTTGAGGCCGAGTCGCCGTAGGGGGGGCCCAGGACCGGCTCAGATATTCGTGAGCAGGAATCTAACTCGGGTCGCCGGATTCGCAGTGCAGCGCGCGCTAAACGCTACTCTACCGCTCGCCCCCTAGGACGCGCACACTTACTCGCACACTCCCGCACACGCGCATTTACAAACAAATACAACCGATCCACCGTGAAGCCTACATAGGCTGTTAGGGAAAGTGCTGCTAGTGAGCACCAATAAAAGGCCAACTTCATGCGTGAATGAGGGAGTGGTGTGGCCACTACCACAAGCCAGCCACTGATGTTTAGACCCCGCATGAGGTACTCATTTGAGTGACCGAATGGACCTAAGGGAAGCCCAGGACCAGGGTGGATGAACACCACTCATGTTATCCGTGGCCAGGAATCGAACTCGAGCCACCGGGTTTGTAGCGCGGCGCGCTAACCATTACACCTCCTCCACTGGTGAACAGTCAGTACAGTCCGCTCAATCACAGGAACACTCACATATACACGAACACAAACGCTGGTTACGCCCCACATTCATAAAACAAAAGACCGAGACCACGCATTTAGGCCGTGGGAGCGACACTGATTAAGCCAGCCATGCAAGGACCTAGTACAGCAAGTAGGTTACTGACAGAATGTGCAACAATGAGCTTAGTGTTTTTTCTCTCTCCAGGAGTTGTTTTTACGTGTGTGTATATGCACAGGAGGATGGTCCAAAAGTCAGGACATAGGTTTATTATATTGTTTTAAATCACACAGGGTTACTTAACAAACTGACAACCATTAACATTAACGCGTGCATTAATTATTATTTGAAATATTCAGGATTGTTGTTTCAGATTGCAGTTAATCATGAAACATTCATCACTTATACCGTCTCAATTCATTCGGGGTTCTTGGTCGAGTTTTGTAAAAGACGGAATTGAGGTGACCCCAAAAAAATAGATATTCATGACAATAGAACAAAAATATTAACCTGAAAGAATAAACAATTAAAACTTTTAATGCCAGCGTTAAAGTCAATGAAATAACCTGACGTGTACTGACTTTTGGCTCACCCTGTATATAAACCAGTGGCAAAAGAACCCCAAAGCGGGTCTTCCCTGCAAAAGGCGTAAAGGTACCGGGTAACGAATTGCAATCGCGATTACGGAGCGTACGTCCTTCGTAACGTGGACGACGGTGGGGGGGGAGGGGGGGCGCTCGCACGAGCGGCAAACACGTGCGGCAGGGAGTGAAAGGAAAAACACAATCAGTTAAAAATCATAAAAACTTAGAACCCTTCGCCAACGACGCATTGCAGGATGAAGGCCTGAACCACGGCATGTTGGCCGTGGTTACATTTTTTGACCGCACTTCCTCAGTAAGCGTTGGTGGTCAATGAGTGCCGGAGATGCCCAGGACTGATTTAGATATTGCTTGCCACTGATATTTGCCGTCGCCGAGACTTGAATTCGGGTTGTCGGCTTCATAGCGCATTGCGCTAACCACCGAGCCAGCGCTCCTCCACCCCATGTTCTTCACGTTACGTTTATGAGAGTTGGGTGGCATGGCGTGGGATGGGCAGCTCCCGGTTCTAACGGCGCTCTTACGTGACGAGAGCCGGCTCTCGCACTGCGGCACGGCCCGCCGCACGCCTCTTTGCCGGTCGTTACATCGCCGACATCGTCGATATGACCACCCTCGTCGCCAGTCGTCGTCCCCAACGACAGCGTGGGTCGGGCAGAGCGGCCAACACGCTGTAGATTTGTCAACCAAACCCGGCTGGGGCTCGGCGTCAAAGGCGGTCACGGTGCCGTGGCGGGCGAAGCTACGGACGGGATCGACAGGGGCAGCTCCGCGAGAACGCCGCTCCGAGGGACATGGCCCAGAGGCGGCTTAGGCGGAGATGGAACCGTGCTGTCGTCATCGCGGGTTTTCTAAAAAAAACTCCACTATTTTTATTTTACCAGGTAAGGCCCACTGAGAGTTTTTTTTTCAGAAGCGACCTGGTCACAAAGGATGGCTCAACGAAGTGGCTTACCATGTGGAAATTTATAGCAGCAGCCAAAAACTCTTAAAAGCGTGTCGATTGTAAATGTGAAGGGAAAAACCGGCGGACCTGGTGAAAAATCCATGCGACCACGGGGAGAGACGTGCAAACTCCAAATATACAGGCATCGTCAGGGTCGGGATGGAACCCACGACTTCCTGCACACCGTGGGGCCACTCACTCGCAAACCGCGGCCAGCACCCCGGAGAGCTCAAGGCCGTGGACTCAAATCGAGGCCCCCCCACCCCTCCCCACTTTATCTTGGCGCGCCTTTCAGCCCTTTCATTGTTCTCTCGCTCTCTTCATTTCCTCCTCAATTACAGCGCGAAACACATTACAGGTAAATGTGAATTCCCCAAGCACGGCTCTTGCCTAACAAACCAGCGGCCGTTTGTTTTGTTGACATTAACGGTCATTTTCTCGAGGTTAGGTGTGTGCGCGCGCGCGCGAATTCAATGTTACCACACAGTCGTGTGGATTTTTCTCCCGAGTCCGGTTTTTTCCCCTCCGTATTTAGAATCAACAATGCGCTTGGAGTATTTGGCTGCTATAAATTTCCACATTATAATATGCACTTCATTGGGCTATCATTTGTGGCCGGTCGCTTCTGAAAAAGAGCTATACAGCTCAGAGGGCCTTACCTGGCAAAATAAAAATAGTTTAGTTTATAAACAGCAAATAGGCAATCCGCTGCTGGACGAAGCCCTCCCCACATCGTGCAGGTTGTGGCTGGGGAGATGGGAGCGGGGGTTTAACTGACCAGATTTCACCAAGCTGATCGGCGCAGATTACTGAAGATTAGGACCCCAGGAATGGTTCAGATATCACTCGCCATATAGACGTTGGCAGTGGCGGCTTTCAGGTCGTATTATTGTTATGACGATTACGGGCGCGCATAGTTTGTCCAGTTACACGCGTTACGCAAGTGAAGCACGAAAAGCAGGTCGCGTGAGAATCGTGTCCCAAGGGGAAGCGACCGCTGCGCCTTCCCGCGCCTTCCCGCGCCTTCCCGCACCCCTCCCCCAACGCGAGGGCAGGCGGTCCCAAAGGACACGGTGAGGAAGTAGCCACAACGGACACTGTGCACAACCCTTAGCCAGTCCACTGCTGGATGAAGGCCTCCCCATGCTGTTGTGGCGATGGTGGCGGTTTGACCGTACTTCACGCCGGTCGCTCGTTTGGTACGGTATCTGAAATGCAACTGGAAAAATACGCTAACTGCACGTTGTGGGTCTGGCGGCAGCAGCGACGTAGAAATTGTCTATGTTCAGTTGGGTAATCTATTGGACGGCACAGGAGCCGCTTGATGTATACCGTTCCTTTGGCTTCTGTGCGAGCCTCTAATGGGGGGGGGGGGGGCAGTGGCCGGTTAAGCGACACCGCACAGATTGCACTTCCACACATTCGCAATTAGGCGACTGCGCCGGTCGGTACGTGCACCCAGCGCCGCTTTAGAGCTCCCGTGCCGCCGATGTCAGACGTGGCATGGGAATCAAATTTGTGTTCTTGACTGGTTTACAGCATTGGGCGCTACCGTACGGTAGCAGTAGCAGGGTCCTCTATTTCACCAGGAAATAGACCAAATGAACCCATGGTAGCAGCGTGAAAATGTCTCCTCCGGCACGTTTCCTCTTTGCCGCGGCCGAAGCGCGTAACGTTTATATTTAAATCCAAACGGTGTGCGAGCACAATGTGAATAGGGGGGGTGGGGAGGGGGGCATGCGTGCCCTGTTCGTGATCGCGCACAGAGATAGCGGTGGGGGGGGGGCGCCGGCACGTGTAACACGCCGCTCGTTGTAGAGGTCCGCGGCTCGACTCTGGCCGCAGCGCGGACGTTCATGACCCCCGTGGACGTTAATGACCCCGTGATGTCATCCGAAACGAGCAGGCCATTCGCGTGCCGGCGTCACGGTCCAAACTGACCGAATTTGATCAATTCCACTGCTTCCCCACAGGCAGACAACAACCCGTCCATGAAACACGGCCGCCTGAGTGAAGCGCTATAAAAATCGCTCGAATACCAAATGTACTACTTTATTATAACATCTCTTCCTTTGCCCTGTGCAGCAACAACAGGAGGTGTAGCTAAGCGAGTCCGCGACTCCACGTGTTCGTAGCGCGCATGCGTAGCAGCCCGTGTACCAACGGTCCCCACCCCTTCCCCACCTCCCCCCTCCGTGTTTATCTCGTGTTCTTTGAGCATGATGACACTGCCCCAAGTTACGATCAGTTAGTGGACTCTGCCAAGGTTCAATGACTGTGTTAAAAACAAGCGCGCGCTCGCTCGCTGTGACAAGCGCGTGCACGCGCTGCGCTCGCACAGGAACGCGCGCGCACACGGAGGACGTGCACACAAACACTGGGGGGTGGGTGGGCGGGTGGGCGGGCTGGCGGGTTATGCAAGCGTGCCGGTTAAAGGTTGTTATTCAACTCTCCCGAGCCGCCACCATTTTGAGTGGGAACAGCGCAACACGTTAGCTCACAGCGACGCGTCCTCGCCGAGTTCGCCGTCCCTGCAGCAACCCAATCTGCGTGGTGGCGGCAAGAGACAACAAAATAATAATAGCGAAGATAAAAGCAATAAAAGTCAAGAATCATCACCATCGTTATCATTAGCCATAGTCAAGCCACTGCTGGATGAAGGCCTCCTCCCACAGCACCTCTGACAATCTCGCGATGTATTAATCCGCCACGCACCGGCACGCTCCATCTCCCCGTTCCTTGTTTCCCACCCCGTTGTTATTCTGGACCGTCGGTCATTGTTCCTTCGAGCGACGTGTTTGAGCTACGTACATTCTCGAAACCACGTCCTCCTCTTTCTATCTCACAATGCATTTTCAAGCTTGCATGTCTCCCTCGCTTCTTTGTGCACTTTTGTAGGTTTCATTCCGCCCGCCCGTAAGCCAGCCAGCAAAACTTTTTAAAAAATATAATAGTACGACAATCACGTTTCTGATCCATCAGTCACAGCAGCAAGTAGTATGCACTGATTAAGAACTTTCTCCCCAAGGCACATTTTGGTGAGTCACTGATCATTTGCAAGCTCACGTTTTCAAAAGCACTCCAGGGCTGCCCCCACCTGCCTCTTCAGTTCACCATTTTTATTTCAGTCCACTATTATTCGCTGCCCCGAGGTACACACACGTGTGTATATTTGGTTGTTGCATATTACGCTTGTTTAGCCAGGAAAGCCTCGCTGAGCCTTGAGATTATTTTTCAGGAGGGTCCTGCCAAGTTTTCCACTGAGGGGCGGCGGGGGACATAATCGCTGCGCTTCCCTATGAAGTAATGCGCGAGTCATTTTTAAATGTGGGAAATTTGGGCCACGACGCCGACACACAACGGCCTAAATCTTTATCGAATGACGTCACAGCATCTTTGACGTCCACTCTGCAGCAGAAGGAACGGAGTATTTTATGGCTTAAGCACCACAAGCATTAACCAGAGCAGCCTGTCGGATTAGAACCGTGAACCTGGGTTATGTCGACCGCAGTGCTCCGTTGAAAAATAAACGATTTTTGCCGAGTCTAAAACAGTGGGGCGGAGTGTTTGTTCCTCGTCCCGTCTCATCTCGCTCGTCCACTTGAACCCCCCCCCACCTTCACGCGTCTCCCGATGCCACCCAGAGTAAGTGGCGGGCAGTGGAGGGGGCGGCGACGCGGCGGGGGGGGGTGTCAGTTTGTTTTGGGTCAAGTGTCAGTGGGGGTCGAGTGCCCCGAGCTGCTACGGAACTCTTGACCCCGTGACCTCTGGGAAGTGCCGGGCCCACCGCCTCCGGGCGCTACTTGGCGACGCTGCCCTTGCCCGAGGGGTTGCGTGGCACGAGGTAAACGGGCAGGCAAATATCCGGCAACGCCACGGTCGCTATCCAATTAAACGCGGAGCATTTCCGAAGACGCCACGGCCAGAGTTTTCTGACACAGCCAAGTTTCCTCCAAAGTAGAGCTGGGATATCCGATCATGGGGTGCCGCGGTGGGTCAAGATGTTAACACCTTCGCCTGGCATACAGGAGGTCGTGGGTTCGATTCGAACCCTGATGCCTGCTGCTGTATATTTGGAGTTGGCATGTCTTAGTCCCTGTGGTGGTGTCGATTTATCTCCGAGACCTCCGGTTTTTCCCTCCACATTTAGAACCATGCGTTTTTTTAGAACATTTGGCTGCTATAAATTTCCACATGATAAGCCACTTTTGATGATCTATCATTTGTGACCTATTCCCCATGCACAATGGTCCCACTAAAGGCCTCCAACTTTCAGCGAGCTGTAGTAGACCGTCTCATTTGTTTATATTGCCAACAACAATGCAATATTTCGATTTAAAGCTTTCGTGACCAAGAAGAACAATGCAATAGTGACCGAACCGGGGTACAACGATATCCATCTCTTTTACAGCACAATGTACGACGAGTGTACGCAGGATTTAACGACACCGTGAGCGGGGCGGGGAACGGGGGTGGTGGCCCGAGAGGGGTCGTGCAGCCAGTGCATCCTGGGAGCGAGTTGACTACACCGCGCCACGCCTCCGCCAAATGTGGGATTTGACTCTCGGCCGTATTCTCACGGCCGGCGGCAACAATCGGCCACTTTATAAAGAGCGCGAGCCTCCCATTCCGTCGAATTTCTATTGCTCAGGCTCATCTTGTTGCTGCTGCTGCTGCTGCTATTCTTGCAAACTATGTTTTCTAATTATTTTACTGCCCCTATATTTTACATGGGGGGAGGGGGAGTGGTGGTGCAGAGGTTCGTATGTTGCACTCCGAACCGGGCGACTTGGGTTTCATTCCCAGCCACGGCCAACGTCGGCAGCAAGGGATATCTCTACGGATTGTTATCGACAGTCTTGTAATTTAACAATCGCGATTACGTTTCCGCACTTGGAATTCAGAGCCTTGAGTCTCGAACTCAATTGCAGTGGTTAGCTCGCTTGCGCTGTGTGCTTCAATCACCGCCGTGGTGAAGTATCGTCAAACAATCCCCACGACTGACACCTCCTGCACAGGGAAAGTACAGACGCTTGAGGAATTACAAACAGTGTGGATCGCTGCAACTCTATGTGACGTGGGGCGACTGCTCCTCCTCAACAGATCAAAGAATCCGGTTACACTGGTTCCATCATCATCATCATCATCCGCCCCAATCAATCAACTGCTGGATGAAGGGATCCCCGAGTTGGCCACCGCAGCTTGCTGACGAGGCGCGGTCAAGTCAAAACCAGTTCAAGGCCACCGCACTTCAGCCGGCAGATGTAAATATTTATTTATTTCTTTGCATTTATGTCCGCTGCGAACAATCGGGGAAGTGCCCACGCTTTGTCTTATCCGATTGCTTTGACTCTGACAGCGTTCGAGTCGCGTATCGACGGCCGTCCCAGTCAGCCGCAGGAAACGGGGACAATGTGGGGCTTGCTTCCAAACCGAATAACTTGTCCGCCTCGACGGGACGAGCGTCGACACTTCCTCGATTCGCGGCGAAACCCTTCACAACCGGATGCCGGCTAGGTACGATGACAATTCTGATGGCGCAATAAACACGGTCGGGAGCGGAGGGGGTGGTGGGAGGGCTTCCGCGGATTAAGCGGTCGACGCCCAAACGGCATTGTAAACGCCGCCAAGGTGCGCGCAATTGCGCTTTTGAGGAAACAGAAGGGAAGGGGTCAGATTGAGCGCGCCTCAAAGAGCACAGCGGCGGTGCGGAGAACGTTCGTGTTTATATTGTAACCCCCCCCCCCCACTATAGACAAGCTTGATGTGCTGTAGGAGCATGTGACATCACTCGCGAAAGTAGGTCATCGCTGTGCACAAGGCCCTTCACAAGGCTCCCACGGCGAGTGTCAAAACGTCGTGGTATTTACAAAAATTGCAACGCCGCTAATACGCACGTCGTCAACAAACACAACAAATGTCTCTTGTGCGAGACGCCGCCCCCGGGGGCAGAGCGAGCGAGCGTTGTGAGAAAAGGCTCACCCACAAGTCCCACGCCGGCACAAAACAATAACCGACGTGCGGGCTTCAAGGATGTACAAAGACAAAGGTCCCGCCTCTCCGTAGCCTTTAGCAGACCCTTGGGGACAAGTGCTGTTTTAGCGAGCGGTTACGAAGGCCGCTCGAGGGGGTGGGTGTGGCCAGCATCGCGCTCGGCCGCCACCGTTCTCTCTTCAGTATTGATGTCTTGATTCTCTTGGGCGCTATCGACATGTTCAGGAGAAGGTGCACACCAGGATTTTCCCCAGTTATGCTCGATTGTGAACGCTCCCGAGAAAACCTCCACAGTGGAGATGGCGCAATGGACTGAGCTCCTGTGCGAGGGCTCGATGGACCGAAGCATTGCGAGGCCGTGAGACGTGGTGAAGGCAGCGAATAGATCATGGCTGGCGATGACGATGACGTTCAATTGTGTCCGCAGCGGCTAATCACCGCTGGGCGACTCGCGACGTCACGCGTGCCGTTTATTACTTCCAGGGCCAGCGCGAAACACAAAGATAGGAAATTGCATTCAAGACGGAATAAATAAACTCGTAAAAATTATTTTCAATGCCCCGGGATTTTTAATGTGGCGCCGGTCCGGCGAACTCAACAACGGAGCCCCCACCAGCTGATCATTCCCACCGCGGCAGCCAGCGTCTCCTGGTTACCCCGGCCAGCGCTTACCGGCGCTCAGGAAATGGGCTGGACTACCTGCCAGCTCGTGGCCGTATGCCCCAACGCACGTGCACGCACGCACGTCCGCGGCCGCCTATGTGCGCGCGCATCAAGTGTGGCGGTTAGCGGCACTGCGTTATGACCCCAGCAACCTGAGTTCGAATCCTGCTCACAGCCAGTATCGGTGGAGAATATCTGAACCGGTCCTGGGCCACCCCCTCACCTAGGCGACTCGGCCTTAAATGAGTATATGGTGTGGAGTGCAAACATCAGCACTGGAAAGACAAAGGCGGCCGGGCATGGTGCTGGTAATAACCAACACCTGGAGTACTGTGCCATCCTATCTTGGTGATCGTTAACAGCACTTGCCCCAAAAATCTGTTCAGGCGAAAGGGGGACAATTTGTCCGCGTTTGTGCATGCGTCACACAATCCCGCGCGAATCCACGACGGCGATTCCCGCTCATGTGTGGAGGTGCGTGCGTGCGCACGAACACGTGCTAGATGTACGTGCGTAAGTAGGCTGTGACCCACGGGAGCCCTCCGTCCATAGCCACCGCCCAGTCCCTTTTTTATTTTATTCCTGTGTGTTTTTGTTTGTTTGTTAGGAACCGCAAAATCTGAAAATGTGTTTGGAGGTACAAACGTTGCCAGCCGGCAAAATATTTTCAGAAAAACACACCCCCACAAACAGGCACGCACGCACGCGCACCCACCCACACGTATGCACGCTCGTTCACACGCATTCACACACGCTTGCAGACATGCACGCACGGACAAACTCAAAAGGGAAATTGCCGCCCCTCTCTGCCAGATCAGATCCAGTCAAGAGCCATTCTGGCGCAGCAACCGGCAAACAGTAATTTTAGTTCGTGAAATGTCTACTCGTGGACTCAAAGACTCACACAAGCTCACCCCGCCCCCCCCCCGTGTAGCCTCATAGACCGCTGGAGCAGGTTCTGTTAGCAACAACCTATTAAGGCCGGCACGGCACAGGAGTGGTGTATCCAGAAGCCCACCACCGCGCCTGACAGCATTTTCGTCTCCCCAGTGCATATGCGTATGTTAACACACGGAGGAAAGTCCCAGGACTCGGTTTAAATATCACTCGTCAGTGCTGTCAGCCGTAGCTGGGCATCATAATTAAGTGCTGGGTTTGTAGCACGGGTGTACGAACCACAGGCTAGCATCACCATTCCCACACACAGACAAAGATCCCCTGGAAAGTCTTGAAGAGACTGCTGGGGCAAGTGCTGTTCGCGAGCGCCTATGAAGGCTGGCATGGCACACGGGCAGGTGGGTGGCGGTTTTTCTCTCTCCACCGATGATGTGTTGGGCACACCATACCAGGTACTCATTTAAGGCCGTGGCGACCTAGGGGAGGCTCAGGGACCGGTTCAAATATTCACCACTGTCATTGGCCGTGAGCGGGAATCGAACTCGGGTGGCCATGTTCCGAGCTCAGAGCACGAAGCATTGCGCCACCGCTCCTCACATTCCCACAAACACATTCAACTCTCCTACACACAGCCATTACGGCAAACTCTCCCCAGAACGGCTGCAGTATTAATGCGTCTTTATTTTATAATCGACCCCTTAAGGAATGTAGAAATGCATTTGCAGTGCATTGCCGGAGGGCCTCCTGCAGCCAGACTGCTGCAGTAATGGGTTATTCCGCCCTCGGCTCATCAATAAGGCAAACTGGGAAACGCAGCACCTTCACAATCCTTCGCACTCACCGCAGCACAAACAACCGTATCGCGAAATCTGTTAAGGCACAGAGTTATAGTTGGCTACGATGATCGTCGGCTGTAAATTGTGGACAGCAGGGCCTCTTTGGGAGACGTGGATCATTAGCCCGTCCAGTGACATACGGCTACCTAAGACTAACATATTTTCACAGCTGTTGAAAGTGCGCCGCGCAAGGTAAATGTTTGACTTTGGCTCTCCACCCCAGCACCCACGACTACTGGCCGCTGCCAAGGTGGGGAGATGTTAACTACCTCACTGGTATACTGGCGGTCGTGGGTTCGATTCAAATCCTGGCATCTGTATTATTTGGAGTTTGCATGTTCTCCCCGTGCTCGTGTGGATTTTTCTCCCGGTCCTCCGGTTTTTCTCTCCACATTTAGAATCATGTGTTTAGAGTATTTGGCGGCAATAAATTGCCACACGATAAGCCATATTATTGGTCTATCAATGGTAGCCAGGTCGTTTCTGAAAAATATCTTCATAGCTCAGTGGGCCTTACCAGGTAAAATCAAAATAGTTTACAGTGTTATAGCTCAAGACCCCGTGCCATCGGTCAAGACCGCATGCCGCAACAACGCAACGCACACCTGTCTAAAACAAGAAAAACATCAAGAGTACAGTTCGGATATCTGCGGGGAGATTAAATGAGACGGCAGTGAGCAAGCAAGGCTCATGCTGGGCAGTGCGTTCGGCTCCTTGTCGGTCACAGATGCACTCGGTGTGTTCACCGGACTGGCAGAAGAAAAGAGAATGGCGGGAAGAGAAAGAGAAGGACCCAAGAAGAGATGGCGTGAAGTTGTCAGTGAGGACCCGAGAACACGCGGCGGTGTTGCTGTGGAGATGTTGCTGTGGAGGTGGCGATGGATCGAAGACGGTGGAGAGAGGGAGGACTTCGGAAAGCGGACCCCCCCCACCTTGTGGGACAAACGCCCCGGCAGAATTAACGCGACAGCGATCTTTCTTGCGATTCCTTTTCTCAAAGAGTTGTGTTTATGGGGAATTGCCATAGCTCTGCAAGTCACCGCCCTCCTTGTCCACTGGGAATTTTAACGAGTGCAACTTAACACGTGCCCTGCAGCGTGCCGACAGCGCTTTTACTGCTGCTCCTGCGGGTTTTTCAGAATCGACTGCACGCACAATTATCTGTGCTCCACGCAGCACCGTCGTAATTAGCAGCCAAAATCTATCCACTGCTGGATTAAAAGTCTCCGCCCCCTCCCCACACCGCAAAGCTGTCGCTATCTCCAACGGCGTCGCGACGTGACAATCCGCACCCATGCGCCCGCGGCGCGACGTCGCTCCTCTCCGTCGCGTTCCTTCCCTCAGCGGCCGCACACCGTTCTCAAGTCTCGACCAGTGGTCAATATCCATTCTGCATCACCACCACCACCACCTACACCCCCTTGCGTATTTTTATTTTCTTCCGCAGCCCAGCTGCACCTTACAGAATCAGAATCTTTATCTCGACTGCGGGAGGAATCCGACGAGCTTTGAAGCTCTTTTTCGCACGTGTCCAGTACGAGCGGGTCAGTGAGTTACCATCTCCACCGCCACCGCCGTGGCTTGTGAACGCATCCTTAAGCCTTTCCAAATGCGCGCTAGGTTCAAATGCTGGAGCGCGGTTATTTTTGTGAGGGGGGTGTGTTGCGGGGGGTGCGGGGGGTGCGGGGCAGGGTGAGGGGGGTGGTGGTGGCGGCTTGAGCCTGGCTGTGAGCCGGCTTAAAGACCCAGCGCTGCACCGTGGGGAGCTCGCGTGTCGGCGCGCTCCGAGCACCGCCAAGGTCCCCGGTGCTGCCAAGCGTCGTCACCCCTCCGCCTCTCGCTGGGTGGCCCAACCATCAACCGCATCGCCGTTCCGTCGTCTCTCCAGCTCGCGCCGCGGCCGGACGATCGCCGCGGTCCGTCACCGGACAGCGCGCCCGATGCACGACCGTCGGGATCCTGCGATGTCGTTCTCAGGAGGCGGCCATTAAACTGCCACGTCATAGCCCAAGCGATGAGTTAATATACTCGCAAATCTCTCGCTGGACTGAAATTCAAAATATTCATCGTTTTCATCATCATCATCATCACCATCATCATCATCATCAGCCATGATGGTGTTGAATCGACTGCTGGATGGAAGTCTTCCCAAGCTGTCAGACACGATCCTGCAATGCAACAATTCAACTCGCTCCTGCAAATGAGCCGATTGATTCGCTCCATCTCCACGGTGCATGTCCTCCTCCCGGCCATGTTCCCACCTTCGGCCACCACTCCGATGTGTTTGTTTTGACCATTGAAAGTTAGAAAGGCGCCATGCTGTCTGTTAATAAAAAAACTAAATAAGCTTTGTGGACAGGGCACGTCGCTAGTAGAAGTGGACGGTGGCGAAAACGAACAAAAAATTAAATAATATTGTAATAAACGCTCACCACGTGCTGGTAGCAGCGTACTGTGAATGGTAACGCAGGGTGAAATTAAGCAAGTATTTAAGGCGGCGCCCGCTGACAACACTAGCGCAGTCATATACAAGCCGTGTCATATGAGATAGGATCACGTGCTCGCTTTGCGTCAGCGATCGACCTTTTGACCTTAATCCGCACGTCCCCCCGCGCGCCCGCGCGCACTACAGCAGCACCTGCGCTTGCATGCGGGTGCGCGAGTGCGCGAGTTCACCGCACCGCCACAAACTCGAGTTCGATTCCCGCTCACGGCCAACATTCGGTGACGAATATCTGTAACCGGTGCTGGACATTCCCCAAGTTGATTCGGCCTTAAATTGAGGACCTGATGCGGTGGGTACCCATCAGCACTGGGGAGACAAAGGCAGCCGGGACGCGATGAGGCCACACCACCCGGCTCGTGTGCCAAGCCGGCCTTTATTCAGTGCTCGCTAACAGCACTTGCCCCAACAGCCTGTGCACGCGACATGGGAGACTTTTGCCTTTCATGCACATGTCCAATAGGTGTGCGTGAGCTACCGCATCTCTCCATGCTGGCACCCCACCATCGCTACGACGGGAATTCTCTTCCTCCATACTTATTATTATCATCATCGTAAATGTGCAGTCGGCCGTGCATGAAATGAAGAAATAAATGACGACTTTTCATTCAACTTGTAAGACCAAAGGGGGTCACCAGAGCTGAGTATCTTGTAGAATCGCACCTGACCTCTGTGTCAAGCGTGAAGCTTCATCGACTGGAAAAAAATATTTATACAAAAAAATGTTGATTTCCTGCTCAAATGAGCATTGAGGCGGTGCTCATATCCCTGTTCACAGCTCTGATGTAGTGGGGGACATTCCACATTCCTATGGTGAGGATGAGTCTGTACATAGGACAACCACTGTTGACTTCCCAACAAAAGTGGAAGGTATTTTCTCGTCTCCTTGACAGATGATGGGGCAGAGTCAACCCCCAACCAGGATTCGAATTTGCAAAACTTCCGCTCGCTCTTTCGCCGATAAGACACGTTCGAAACCACTGGGTTTGACAGCATGATGATGATGATGGGGGGTGTTGTCACAGTTGTGTATTGTCGGAGGGCCGCACGTCAGGGGCCGTACTAAAGGCCGCCAGTGGCCCATGGGTCTCGCAATGAAGAACGCTGCTCTACCTCCACGGAGCCACCTTGCCGGATGAGACGCGTCTTGGCGACACTCGAGTGACGTTCCCCGCAACGTCGCCGTTGCGCATTTCGACATTAACACGAGCACCATGACAGAGCGCTCCAACGCAACTTCACGGTCTTTCAAGTGGCAAAAACGTCGGCCAAGTTTAGCTTCGGCGACCGTCCCTTCCCGGGGGGCGGGGGGGGGCCGGGGAGGACCCCCGGGCAGGGCGACGGCGCGGCGCTGGCGGCGCTGGCGGCGATGACGGCGCAGACTTCGCGCGCGTCTTGTTTTGCCTTTGGCATCGCGGTTGCATCACCGCTGCTCCCTCGGCTTTCGGAGAAACCCTTCCGCCCTCACGCATGATAAACAGAGCTTTTGCAACACAATTCATTTGCCACTTAATCTTGTGAAACCACGCGGGGGCGAGGGGGGGCAAGTAAGTGAATCGACATTCATGTTCGTGGCTCCCACCACGCCCCACCCCACCCACACCTTCAAGGAAAACATCACTTGCTATAGCGCGTGACACAATCCCATCTCGGCTTCCTTAAGTGAGCGGGCGATGATGCGATCAACGCGAGGCCCGGGCAGCGTTAGCGACACCCCACTGCGCGCGACCGACAACGATGAGCAGCCGCGTGCATCAGCACCAGAGTTCGGTCCACACCGGGTTTGGAGGTTCGATCACCGTTGCGCACGGCAGTACGGAATTGCAGCGATACGCGTTGGTTGCCATGACGTGGACCTGTGTCGCAATCGTCATGGTAACCATCAGCCACGGTCAATCCTCGTGATCTCAATCCCGCATTGTAAAACAAAAATTGGCAGCAACGAAAGTCAAGTGAATGTTTGTGATTCCGTACATTATCCCGGTTGAACAAAGTTAATAATGGTTCCCTCTCATCTCAAGTAATCTTGGAGAGACAGATGAGCCTCGCTGATGACCAGGTTAAGAGCCCAGGAGACCTAGGCTTCAACAACATCCATAAAAATGGCAACATATTTTTGCGGAGTATAAAAAAAAATTAGACGCAATTAAGAACAAATATTACTACTCTCTCTGCATGACAAACGGGAGCTGCTAATTGTTAAGATGAACTAAGCGACCAGTGGATGGCGGCATGGACTCAAATGATTATTACATCATAAACCTTGTCGCTATTATTATTAAACCATTGACGATCTGGCTAGGTGACGTAGCGGCTAAGCACAGTAAATGAGCACTGAACCACTCTCAACTGAGAGGAGCACCACGTTTCACTTTTCTAGATCACGCGCCTAAGGATTTGCTTTATTGCATGGTTGCAGTGAGCAGCAGGTGCATCACGTTAGTGAACCCAGTGAAACCGAGTTCAATTCCCAGCCACGGTTATAATCAGCGGTGAGTGGGCACCCCCTTCACCAACTCGCACTGACCAGCACGTTGAAGTATGGTCAAACAACCGCCATGACAAATATTGCGTGCGGAGGCTTCCATTCAGAAGTGGATTGACAAAGGGTTGCAAATGATTAGTATTTCTATTGATACACGGGAAGAGGAAAAGCAAAATGTGCCGGATCAGGGGTCGGCAACCAAAATAACAAGAACA
The DNA here is from genome assembly GCA_014621495.2 of Entosphenus tridentatus. Classification (NCBI taxonomy): domain Eukaryota; kingdom Metazoa; phylum Chordata; class Hyperoartia; order Petromyzontiformes; family Petromyzontidae; genus Entosphenus; species Entosphenus tridentatus. The sequence continues at coordinate 7,718,867 of CM025614.2, forward strand.
GCCATTTTTTTCGATTTTGGTAAACAACTCAATATTTCAAGAGCCGCAATGCAATTTGAATACAAGAGGGTGGTCCTTAATAAATAACGTCACCAAGCAGCCGCAGGTTGGCGACCCCTGCCCGTGGTCAACTGGACTTCCATGGTCAGGGGTCGGCGACCAAAATAACAAGCAGAGCCCTTTTTATCGAAATTCAAGAGCTGCCACCGCAGTCCTAAATGAGCCACAGCACGCGGCTCCGGAGCCGCGGGTTGCCGACCCCTGCGCTGGACAGACGGCACCGGAGAAGGTTCATCGTGGATGGAGCTGAAAGCTTTAAGACAGGAACAGCGCAGGAGAATGAGCGCAGGAGAGTCACGAGGAGAGGGTGCTCGTTTGACCCCATCGTCGCAGAAGCTGGAAGCAGCCACAGCGAGAAGAAGAAGTCGCTATAAACAGGAAAGAGAAAAACAGAGCATGGTAGCGCAATGCTGCGATTGCTACGGTCTTGGGGGCATTTGCTTGAGCCTGTGGGGAAGCGCGAGCCGGCAAGTGCAACGCACGCCTCTCCGCGCGCACCACGTTGCTTTGCCGGACACACTTGGGCACAACGGCCCAACCCGCTCGCTCACTCTCTCTCGCCGCCGTTACCTCCCTTCAAGCTCCCGAGGTTAAATTTAGCCACGGAGAGGTACACTCGTGCTGGCGGCATTCATTATATATTTCGAGTTTAACCGAGAATACAATGATGATGATGATGATGAACTCACACCAGCTCCTATTTTTTGCTCAGTGGGAGAAAGGGCAGACGACGGGCGAACTGCAGGGTGAAGTGCCGGCGATATGGACAGGCGGACACGGGGGCACTCCAACCGCTCGGGAAGATCACCGCCGCTGTCTGAGCACCTGACGCTGTGGTGTAAATATATTTTGCGACCAAGAGCTTTACTGACCCGCGCAGGGCAGCCTCGTGGTGTTTTCAATCTGCCACAAGCTTAAGAGGTGGGGGGGTGGGGGGGTGGGGGGGGGGCGTCACCGCCCGTGCCAATGCAGATGCCTGGTCGGCGCGCAGCGGCGCCGCTACTGGGTGAAAGAGACATCTACGCGCGGTGTTGTTGACCACGCGCGCGGTGCCCCACGTGGTACTCTCGCTCCGCTGCTTACGCATCCTGCGGCGCGATTGGACTGACCTCGCCGGCGCGACTGTTCTCGTTACGTTAATGTCTAAACCGGCGCTCGGCGGGAGCATGGCGGAGTGCCGCCACTCGTCGCCGTGAGTCGGCGAGTGAGCGCCGTTTGGCCCGGGCCCCGTGGACTTCCCACCACGATTGGGGGGGGGACCCCCGCCCCGCCCCTCCTCTTCCCCGTGCCTCCAGACACGATGTTCGAGAGATCGTTTTGTAATTTCGTTTACATTGAGTTGATGGGCTAATACAAGGCTGTGTTGCGCATTATACACCAGGGATGAGTTTCAAATAAATTAAATGACTTTGTTGTTTACTGTGAACGGAGACGAACATTCCATTCGGATCGCTCAAAGCAGCGGCAACCCTTTGTGTTAAGAGACTGGCCCACTGAAGTGGATACTTCTGAGCCACACAAGAATAGGTGGCAGCACTTTCCCACCTTCCCTGCCACTGAGAGGAATGTTTATTGCATGATAGTCAAATCCATATTTTAATTCTCAGAGCTGGAAGTTAACCAACTTAAGTCTTCTTCTAAGCCAAAAGTCCGATGACTGCATGGGGACGGCCTGTTTAAATTTCCTCCATCCACTCGCTTCCACTCCGTGCCTCTTCCCCCGTCACATCCACTGTCCCCATATCTCGTTCCACCGCATCCTCCCATTTCACCCTCGCTCTCCCTCTACTCCTTGTGTGTCCTGCACTCGGTTCCGGTTGGTTCTTTTAACTTAGCGGCGAATTTCAGTGCCGAACCGCATTTAACGCGATTGTTCAATTCCACTAGATTGAATGCATTAAGTGGGAACGCGCGGCCGTGTGGACTGGCGCGTACACGCACACCCAGGAATGGAAACGCCGTCCCGTTGTCACCGTCGCGGGAAGCCGCCCTCGCCAAACAGGCCACGAATCGACGCTGGTTACGCCCGCTCCGACCGGGAAACGCGATTGTCCGAAACGCAAACATGTGGGTGACTCACGCACAATGGCGCGAATGTCAATTTTTTTGGGAGGTGGAGGGGGGGGGAAGGGGGGCCGCGGGGGGCATGCGAGCCAGCCGCAATTTTCCGATCCGCCACACCGCCGTGGACCCAAGTGAAGCCTACACCAACAATAAAATATCACGGTGCCCAATTAAATTCTTTTGACATGCCCCACAGTGATGGGAAGTGGAGAGAAATGGTGAAAACATTCCACGATGACGCAAGACAGCAATAATGCGGCGTTGCATCCTAAGCCCTTATATTCAATGGATGGTGGTGGTGTGATCATTCTCCAGCCTGAACAATTCAGTGAATGCTTGTGATTCTGGATCGCAACTGGTCGCATAATTCATTATATATTTTTGACAATGCAGTGAGTCAATGGCAGGGCCTCTTAGCTGCTTTAGAGGTGACACGACCCCATCACACGAGCCGCTGTGTACAGCGGTGACGACGATGCTGAACGTAGTCGTGACGACGGCCAATTGAAAGTGCACTACGGAGAAACGATTGCAGAAATGCCTGAATGACGTCCGCAAATTTGGCCTCAAGATAAAAAAAAAATCCGAGAAAAGCAAACGTTGCATGCAATAAGTTGACTAAACGAAACAAAATACGTTTTGGAGGCGTAAAGCTAGAAAACAAATCACAGTATATACATAAAAAATTAGGTAAATTATTATTCAAGGCAGCCCGCGATGAGATTATTAAATAAATAGGTGAGTGAGAGCAAATTGGAGTTCATTTGGAACCGAGTGGCAGGAAGCACTGACGTCAGACAGCGGGAAAGTCTCAGGCAGAGGGGAGGAAAGGATGAGATGGGATAATGGAGTGGGAGAGAGTTAAAGATGTTATGACAAAATGAAAGCAATGAGAGACAAATCAATAAATAATATGGGAGGATGAGAGGGAATGAGTGTCAAAATTGCACAATGTCCATATATTTTTGTGAAATAAATCCAAGTGAAACAGAATAGAGACACATGGCAGGCAGACATGAGCCTGTGATGGCAGGAAGCTGCTATCTGCTCGGGAGCACCAATGCCTCTCCGATGCATTTCCGTGTCGTACCGTGTGCCGTCCGGCATGATGTCTGATACTTCTCTCCACTTCCTTGGAGCTTCTTCAGGTGGATTACTTGCTTAGCTAACATTCATTATTATGCTTTATTCCTATTATTGTATATCCAGAGGGCGATGGTTGTGACGTATTAAGTCAGAAACATGTGAGTAATTTTTCAAATTTGGAAAATTGCGATCTTGACGCCAGTATATGATGGCCTGCTCTTGGGAATGATGTCATGGGGATCTTAATGTCCACTCTGCAGCTGACGGCGTGTAGTATTATGGTTAATACACCTGCAGTGTTAACCAGGGAGGCCGCTGGATTTGAAACCGTGAACCTCTGCAAAAAGCGGCGAGCGTTCTCCCGCTAAGTCGCGTGACTGCCCCGTAACCATACACGTTTGTAGAAAACTCCAGACTCACCTTCCCCACGGACAGAAAACAAATTAAACTTTTGCAGTCAATAATTATTGGGACTCAAAAGTCCAAAATATTTTTTTATTATTTTGGAATAAAAAAAGCACAGACTCAACTATATATATATGCCACATTCTGCTTCATATCCCTTCTGGAACACCATGAGAATTTACATCACTCACTCAGTAATGTATGTTGAACTTCTTTCGCACTGTAGGTAGCCGACCATGCTCATAGGAAGTGCGGGGGAAGGACATAAAACTAAACACAAAAAGCAGTGCGAAAGAAATGAGTTGTAAGTTAGTCACGACCATCTGCACGTATTCGATATGTTGACGTAAATTAAAATAAAATAAACATCCATGACGGCTGAAGCCCATCATCGGGAACAGCGGCGGCTGGTGCCATGAGCGGGCTGCTCTGAACCCCCGAGCGGCAAGCACTCGACCGTCGCGGTGTTAAAAGGCCAACGTCGACACGAATTCCCAAGGCATCAACCTCAAAACGAGTGGGGCCCCTCTGATCGGAGTGGCCGTGCCAGCGGCTGGGATGCCGTCAAACCCCAGCTTTGTACGCCCAATTTAATTTGAAACTGAAACCAGCCGCGTGTGCATCTGCACTTGGGCCACCGCCTGACATCTCAATAAGACAAATTACAAACGACTACTTACATTTCGAATGGCAGCACGCTGGGGAGTTTATTGGCATCCAATAACGCTGTGAGAGCAATGTCCAGCCTTGCTTAACTATTTCAAGGGAGGTCACCAGTGTGCTGGGCAGCATGGACTCGTCACAAGCCTGCCAGGTGCTCCTCGGATTGGAGGGGGGCGAGCGAGCGAGAGAAGTGGCCTCAGCACTGCGCCGCACCGTGAGCACAGGCCGGCGCCGCCGCGCCACGAGCACCACGCCGCCGGCACAAGACAGCCAACATCGCCAGCACCGCGCCGTTAACGCCGCCCCACCAGCACAGCGCCGTGCGCCTCCCAGTGGCCTAGTTGTCTGCTGATTGTCAACTGGTCAGTCGATCGATCATAACACGTGGAGACATAGACTCAGCAAGCAAGAGTCTGTGTCTCCATGTATTAAAATACATGAAAAAAAAATTCAAGTCATCAGCCCTGTGGGCCGATCTCCACTGATGTTTCCTGGCAGAGTTCGCTTAAGTGTGCGAACTCTGGCCCAGTTCTGGCTTCTTCAGTCTCATCAGCAGTCGCGCTTGTCAAACAAATGCTGCCAAGTTGCCTGCTGTTACTAAGACAAACATTTCTGTGTATTCCGTTGAAACATTTTTCGTATCTTTAAAGTTTACCGAGTTTGCGAAACTCTTCTTCGAAGAGTGCCCTGCGCTCGTTTTAATTCCGCCAATTTTCGTGCTCATGCATTGACGGGTACAGCAGGAAAGAAAAGGGTGCCCAGCAAAAACCGAGCACGCGCGAGGAAAGCGCACAAACACGTAAAGAGCCGTGACCAAAAATCTACCGGCTTGCCCCGCTCGTCCCGCTCTACGCATTGGTCGCTTAACAAGTGGCGATGCACGGCTAGCTTGGTTGCTGGGGCTGTGCAAGCTTAGGTATATACGCCAGCTAAGGAGCTTTAAATAAAAAACAATAAACACCCCCTCCCCTCTCTCCTTCGCCAACCAGCACCCGAATGTGTACGCAATCCATATTAGCTCAAAACGGACCGCCGGAGCCCTTTCACTGTAGGGGCATCGTCACGTGCGTACAATGCATCAGGAATAACTTGCGCGGCTGCACTCGAGTGACCCCCCCTCCCCTTCGCATCCCCCGCCTGCCCCCCAACCGCCACCCGCTCGCGGGCCGCTTTCCACTCCCACGTCCACCACCGCTCAGGGCGGTGTGTAGACCCCCCCCCTCGCCGTCCCGGCCCGTGTTTGTTGTTTATCGTCAGATGGAGCGGTTGGTAAGGCGAGGTGGTGGGCGTGCGCTTGAGCCCCCCCCCCCCCCGCCGACGGTGGTGGCGGTGATGGTGGTGGCGGCGGGAGCGGAGACTTTTGGCGACCGCCGGTCTTGCGACGTACCGTAAGAAGGGCCCCCCGGGGTGGCGTGTCCGCTGTGGGTACGCAGAGGTCAATTCGGTGGCGGGATCGCTCGCGCTGAACGTGCCCAAGAGGAAGCCGACCGCTGAGACGGAGAGATGGGATTGGTCTGTCTACAGGTGCTCGGTGGATCGATGCACCGTGGGGACCATGTGGGATGGTGGCAGTGATGGGAAGCCTTTATCTAGCGGTGGATAGCTCACGATTGCTTCTCGTGGTTCTAACGCAATGTTGCTTCGTATTCTATGCACAGTACCGTAGTATGTGTGTGTGTGTAGGATGTGGTGGCAGTGCAGCGGTTAGTGCATTGCACTATGAACCCAATGACCAGGAGCTCGAATCCCAGCCACGGCCAACATCGATGGCCGTGTCTTAGCCGGTTCTGCCCGCTCTTAACACCTTTCAACGATCCGTACTGATCAGAGCGGTGAAGTATGGTCAAGAAGCCCAATGGGTTGGCATAGGGCAACGTGCAGTGGTTAGCACGTTCTGCTAAAAACCTAGTGACCTGAATCCAATTCCATAACAACAGAGGACAATAGTGTCTAAACCTGTCCTGGCCCAACCAACTTGGTAGATTCAATATTAAATGAGTATATGGTAGCGTGTGTAAACATAAATAGTGGGGTGATGGTTCTGGCAAAACTGGTCCTCTGACCATGCCGACATACACAGTTGCTCACAAACAGCACTTGTCCCAACGGTCTGTACGTGCACACAACGGGGACCTTTTTGTGTGCGAAGTTAATCTGCACTGTCGCTGCTTCTGCTGCCTCGCAAATCACACAAAGTTCGAGTGTCTCAGTGGAAAAAATTAAGGACCCAGATTACAGCAAGATGTTGCCGGGGCCACTGCAGGACCACTGCTGGGCCGGCCCAGCGCACGCTGACCGGCGCCGCGTGTGCGCAAAGCCCTCTCACGGCCAGCCACATTCAAAGAAGGGCCCCGCATTTGTTTTTATTCCGCCGAGTGTGGGATTGCGCGGCATCAAAAACAATTACAAAGATCCCCCGTGTAGCCTTAACAGACTGTTGGGGCAAGTGCTGTTAGCGAGTACCTATGAATGCCAGAACGGCACACGATGGGGTGGGTGGCCAGCACCACGCCCGACCGCCTTTGTCTTCCTAGTGCTGATGTTTATACATATTGCAACAGGTACTCATTTGAGGCTGAGTCGACCTAGGAGAGGACAAGGACTGGTTCAAATAATCGTCACTGATGTTGGCCGTGAGCGGGAATCGAACTCGGGTCGCCAGGTTCGTAGCACAACACGCGAACCATTACACTACCGCACACACACGCACGCACGCAAAAACACGCACGGGCGCACACACACACGCGCGTGCGCGCATGTACACATACACGAGTGCGCACGCGTGGCCTGGCTGCAAGTTTTTTTTTCTCCTGTGCGCCCGCCCGGCTGCTTGTGAAAAAGCAGCACCATTTTGGGGCGAGTCAACCTTGGGGAGGCCCTCTCTGGGTACAGAGGCCAAAGCAAACCGCCTGCAGAAACCCAGGGGCTCCAGACTATAAATGAACGGGGAGGGGGTGGGGGGTCATCGGGGGCAGTCGACGGGCAGCGGGATGCAGCGCCACTCCTGACGCGCAGCCGTAATTAATATAGCGCAATCACAAAATGTGTATTAAACGCATGAAACAATTAATGACTAACACATTGTGACAAACGGCGCTTAAATAAAAACATACGCGTATGCATTGCGGCTCTAAAATCGCTGGCTGGCGGCGATGGCTGCACAGATACCGTGCCAAACTACGCACACGCTTACTGTACAAAACACGCATGCGTGCGTTTGCGTGCGCGGGCCTATGGACACATATGCTTGAAAATGCTGCACCGCGATTTGCTCCGATGATTTACGACGACGCTGAACGCGAGTGAAAAAATACGGCGATGGTTGACGAGGAAGACACGAGCCGCTGCACAAACACCTTCGCCGTGCGAGCTAGGTGCAGCCGGTGCAAACCCACATGCACACACACGGACGCCCACACGCGCGCGCACGCACACACACACACACGCATGCATGCATGCATGCAACAAACAAAACCAAAGATCCCCCGTGTAGCTTTAGCCGATTCTTGGGGTAAGTGTTGTTAGCGAATAGCACCTATGAGGGCCGGCATGGTACACGAAGGGGTGGGGTGGTCAGCAACCACGCCCGACCTCAGTGGCAATGATTTTACACACCGCATTCGGGACTCATTTGAGGGCTGAGAAGACCTAGGGGAGGCCCAGGACCAGTTCAGATAACACGTATCCTCACAAACACACACACGGATGCTCACACGTGCACACATCCACGTTCACATACACAGAGATGCCTACGCGCACACATGCGCACACACATGCCCATGCACACACATGCACGTTCACGCATGCACGTTTACACACGCGCGCAGAAACGTCCACGCACAGACACGCGCACACGCTCACACGCAGACACCCGCGCATACGCACACACAGGCACACAGGCGCACGCACACACGCACGCTCTCACGCGCAGGCTGCGTGGCGGCGCGTCAAATGGAAGGCATTTGAGATGGCTCCAGCGCCACATCGTGAGTTATGGGCGTCTGCATCGAATGCAAATGGAGCGCGAGGCAGACACAACAAACGCAGGGGACGGCCACGAGCCACGGGGCGAGCGAGCGACGAGCGGAGGGGGGGTGGCCACTCGCCACCCAGCGCTAACACCTCCTCTCTCCCCACGGATCGTTTATCCGCCTCGTACTCCGTGTCTTTAAGAACGCGTGTCACCACAGGCTCATTAGGTACTCATTTGCTGACATAATCAATTCGGTTTTAATGCTTTTCAACCAAAGTGGAAAGCATTTATGCCCGAGTTCTCTCCGTCCGTCTGAAATGGGGAAGGGGGGGGGCACAGCATAACTCTCTGACAGATGACCAAATATTTATTTAAATGGTCGTATAATGTTGTGTTACCGTCACGAACTTGCCCGATTAAAATCCTGACAAAAGAAACACAAACCAGAGCAAAGAGGACTGTTTGCAAAAATTAAAATGGATTTTATCCCAACAGCCATCCGTTAGCTTCGATCGTGCTAATCGAAAAAGTTGTCAATTTCTTACATGACTTGCTATTTTGTTTACGTTCCGGTAAACGAGGATTTTTCGAAAGGCAGGATTTTGCGCGGAGAAAACGTGCAGCTAAAGAAGCGAGTCAGTGATGCCCCAGCACTGCCCAGGAGAACTTTGAAAATCTCGCGAGCAGATTTCACTTGAGCCCTCTAGTCGAAGAAACGCAACAACAACCCGAGATTGGGTTTGTGTCCCAGTGTGGGCCCCGACCTCCGTCACTCTCTTCTCTTTGAGCCGCGTCTCTGCCGCCACCCTGGCCCAGCAGCCTGGCCCAAGGAAGCACACCGCTCTTGGAAGCACACCGCTCTCAGGTCCCCATACCCATGGAAAGGTCACAATGTAGCGACTACATTGAAGCGGAACGAAAATAAGTTCATTCATGCTACCTTTTTACTTACAAAAAGCAAAAAAGAACACGGTACAGGATAGCGAAAGGAAAAACAGAGACTGTACATGCAGCTGTACACCTTCTCTCTCTGTACTCCTAAACCACTTTCCATACCTCACTAGCTACAATGGCTGTCTCCCTCTCTACCTGCACCTCCTCAGGATGCAGAAAAAAAAAGGTGAGTATTGTGGGTAGCAGGCTGGGGGAAAAGCGAAGTGCTAGGAGTGGCGGCTGCACAGCGGCCCGCTTCAAACCACTCTCTCTGCACCACACTCCGTGCCCCAAAGGGAAGCTGAATCACTACCAGGGAGTGGCACCATCGATGGATACAATTGTATGAAAACAAAAACAACAAAACGATTAAACTTTCCCCTTTTAACCACGGCTGCGACTACGGAATTAATAGACCAGGCCGATGCGTGACGCTGGCAACTGCACAGACGCGAGTTGGTAACGGCGCTCTCCAGTGTTGCCGTCAACACCGATAAGGTGCGTAATAAATGCTCACGTGGTGAAATTTGGAATGAGGTGAAACTTGAAAAACGAGCGGAGGTTTTAGCGGCACGTCAGAATGCCGTGTGCAGGAGGTGGCGAACCTTTACTGAACGAGTACATTGCTTGAATTGATTCACTGCCAAAACATAAACGGTCCAGCCCGGCAGCTAGGTAGCTGACTGGAATAAGGGACAAAGTAAGCGCTCGGTGGAATAATATTAATGCGTGGTAAGACGTAGACAATCTTGAAATTGCTGAAAAAAAATTTAGGTAGGTCCCTCAAGCAAAAAAATAAGCAACTAACACAGCAAATGGACAAACTGTGAATTCAAGAGAACAATGCAGACGTTACACTCTGCTGCCCCTTCGCAGTATGAAAACGGGGAAGAGCTCCACATGGTAGATCTGTAGACATCATCATCATCAAAGAAGCGGTACCAACTGCCGGAACAAAATGAGTGAACTTCAAATGAAGCAATTTGCGACTAATTTATCAAAGAGGGAACACATTTGGACGGTGATGTCGGTGCCCAGAACATATCCTTTGTTTGTCCCAATATAAACACATTCCAATAATTGTTACATGGTACAATTACTTGGATCCCCCAGTAATGTGGTTGAATAGCTGCACAAAGAACAGGAAATACAAAATATGCCAAGAGGAATTGCGGCGACGTATTCATGCGGCTGAAATTCTGTAGATGTAACGGCGGAAACATTTCATGCTATTTTACAGTGATTATTTTGCTTACCATAATCACGTTTGTTTGCCCAGTAAAGCCTCACCGAGTCTCGAGATTCATTTTCAGGAGGGCCCTGCCAAGTTTTCGCGCAGTGAAAGCTGACGTTGCTGCCGCTGATGCCCCTGCGTTTAATCACAACTGAGTAATTTTCAAGATAATTTCTCACCATAGGGATGTTTGGGCCGGTTACATTGTACGGTTTGTTTGTTTTTTAGCTATGAGAGGAAACTGGAGAACCTGGAGGAAACCCATGCAGAATACTAAAAACTCCACTCAGAACGGAAATCGAACCGAGGCCCTTTCTCGCTGTGAGGCACGAGCATCACCACTGCACTGCCACCACCCTGGCACCCCACAGTAAAGCACTACACTGACAAGCATCAGAACACACTCGGCGTGTCACAAGTTAATCAACTCCGCGGCTCTCATTCAGATGAATACGTTTTATGACTTGCGGCAAATATTAGCGAGCAAGTGTAAATTATCTTGGTGCAGCATGGAGACATGCTCGCAGTGGGACCTGAATTAAGCGGTTTACTACGTTAAAAAAAAACACACGACAACCGCCATGACTCGCACAAGCGAGTCGCACGATAAGGAGCGGTCGAGCGAACCTCGCCGAAATATCCGATCGATGGACAGAACTGTGCAACTTGATGCCGAAACGATCGACCGCGGCCCGTGAGCTCCACTGCCGAGGCGTGCGCGGCCGCCCGACCGCACAGACGCAGCGATCGGGTTTCCGGGCCTCAGACGAGCGGGGAGAAACCGTGCAGAGGGAAGCGTGCGACCCCGCTGTACTGAACGGCTGCAATCTTTCTCCACCCCCCCAGCCCGCAACACCCATTATCTTTCTCATCTCCTCACACCACGGACTGCCGGCAGTCGCCGGGCATGACGGAGTTCCTCGCTCAGCTTCGTCGGTGACCCCATGGTGCAGGGGTGGTCCCCTTTGCCGTGGGGTGGTTTCCTGTGGCCGTCTGGATCTCAATGTAGATGCGCAGCATCGGGGCTCCCCCCTCCAATTTCAAGAAGCACACGGAGCCGCCTCGCTACCGCGCCTCTACGTTGCGTCTGAACATCGATTTGTCGTTAAAGCCGCGAGAGTTACAAAACTTATTATTATTGGTATTATTTGGCAAATCCAACTCGGAAGGGAGGGACTGAGCTGTTGGCGGATACGTGAAAACGACGGGTGCTTGAACACAAATAGAAAACGACAGTTACACCACCGTGCACAAATAGGTTACTGGGCAAAAATAAGCGCAAGCCACCTTGAACGTGCGCAAATGCCTTACTACAGTGTGTAAGAAGTAAGTTCATGTACACGTGATAAAATAAAAATACTGTACATGACTGTGTGTGACAAGGTCGGATTTGCGAACATCTACGGAAGAACCAGGATTTGGCGCTTGACGTCTATGCCGCCGTTCACAGCTGGTCGCCAGCGCACTCCAACTCGGAGCCCTGTTAACGCCACCCTGTGCTGGGCACCGAGAAAACTTCAGTTTTTTTTATAATTCACTAAGCTGGTGCGGGGCTCATCCCCCCCTCCTGGGGGGGGGGGGGGGGGAAGTTGGAGGGGGCAGGAGCCAGGTCACCACATGACCCTCCGCCTCATTTCAAAGTGATGGTCAACTTTCCATCAAAATCTTAATACGGAGGGGATACCATCTCCTGCATCTCACAGGCAAGCGAAAAGGTCCAATTTGAGCAACATTAACCTCACCAACTGGCAAGTATCGGCAGTTTTTCCCCCCCAACATATATACAAAAATACACAAACCCACAATCACAACAGAGACACTCTCGCGGGTAACGGCGGACACCGATTAGAATTGGGATTCACGTCGTTCACAAACATCCCTCTCGCTTGATACGGCTGTCTCCAACACGCTCCCACTCAGAACGTGAGAGCCTGAGACAGAGGCCGACATGTGGCTTAACAAGGAGGGGGCGCTCCCATGGTGTAATGGTGAAGCAATTCAATCTCCCGGCGCGGCAATGGCGAAAAAAGTTTCTCAAACCACCCCCGACCGCCTCTCTCCACACAGCCGTATGAACGGGTGACACCGCAGTTCGTCAATCGTCAGGTGGGGCATAGTGTGGGTGACTCCCACTTATTTCAAGGTGTCTGACCAGCCTGGACCAGGAGGCCAATTCACCTCTTTAGAAAGACTCTCTAGAGGTCCTTCTAAGGGAGGTCCTTCCGTCAGCAGTGGTGTGACCAAGCAAATTGCAGGCCCACACCGTTGCCAATTTTGCCATTTAATCGCAAGCCCATCGAGCCGGCCGTGGGACGGATGGTGCAGCGACTGCCAATGGAGGTTCGGGCGTGCAGCTGTGGCTTTGTGCAGCTGTGGCTGTGTGCAGCTGTGGCTGCGAGCTGCCCAGCAGGTTCACACGACGCACGTCCATTGACAACGCTCACCGAACGCTTTAATCACATCGCGCGTGCGTTACCTGGACCCAATCGCCTACGTGCGGTGTGGCTCGTGCGCACGGCGTGGAACAAGTCACGATGCACCGCGCACGGAACGGTGCGCGGGTTCGCACGCCTATCCAAATGCAAGCGCATCTCCAGACGCGGCCTAGAAACATTGGACGTATTCATTTTATCGAGAGCGGCAGTCAATCGCGGCTAGAGGAGTATAGGCCGTTCCTTAAGCCTGAAGTTGTCATCCCACCGGCTTAAGTGACGCCCAAACAACAACAACAATAGGGGCAGGTAGTGGACGTCACAGAAAGCCGAGGGAAGGGAGTTTCAAACGATGGAGGTTCGCAGGGTAGAATGAGTGACCCCCCCCTTCCCCTCCCCAATGATCAAAGGCTGGCTGGGGAAGTCGACAGAAATATACATCTCCACAATATAAGGTCACGGACAGATTGCCGGTGCAAAGAGAACACGGAAATGTGGTAAATAAAACTAAAACCCCAGGGGCAATGGCTGAAACACCGTCGCGTGCGACCCTCGCTGCACGTCTGTGTGGCTGCACGGCACGAGTCTGACAAAAGGCGCCACTCGCTCCCCCCGTGCTTCGCAGCACGCACGCAGCTGGTGCGTACCCGGTGAACACGTGCCTAATGAGCACGTAGCCGGTAAGTGGGTAGTCGGTGAGCGCGTATTGGGTAAGCACCTACCAAGTGAGCACGTACCAGGTATCAGCACGTACCCGGTAAGCGGGTAGTCGGTGAGCGCGTATTGGGTGAGCACCTACCAAGTGAGCACATACCAGGTATCAGCACGTACCCGGTAAGCGGGTAGTTGGTGAGCACGTATTGGGTGAGCACCTACCAAGTAGCACGTACCAGGTGTCAGCACGTACCCCGGTAAGCACTTACCCGGCCAGTTCTGTCTAGTGTCATCCTCACAGATGAGGGATGATGTCCATGACACGCGCTTTCCTCCCCAAGCGTCTCTCGTGGTAAGTCCTGCCGTGACCGCTGACACTGTCCCACCAACCAATCGGTTGCCTTCCTCTTCCCCTCCTCCCCCCGCTTCTTCCATGTTCCCCTGCAGCAGCAACTTTTGCCATTTCTTCTCTAGCTGCGACCCTGGCCTCGGACCTCTCGGTCATTCCTGCTTGGAGCGATTTACTCCCCCCCCATCGCTTTTTGTTGTCGCACCAACTCACTCTTTTCCGTTTTCCCGCAGCGTTACACGTCTCAAATTAATCTCATCCTTCCACGGTGTCCACGCACCATCTACGCATCCTACCACACTCCGCACCGAACAAAACCTCCAATATCCTCATCCTCAGCAATCTCTTCAGTGTCCGACATGTTACCATTTCAGTGACCCATGTCAATAGCCGTCTTGGCCACTCCTGCATCTTCTCCCGATCTGTGCTCCACGCCGGCGACCTTCAGCGACTCTCCTCGCAAGGCACTCAGATGTTCTCACCCTCTCTGACAGTTTCTGTTGCCCCAGCACCACGATAGTTGGAGCCGCTCCCCATGATGATCAAGATGACTTTGCAAAATTATCAAGTTTGAATGAATTACGGACACTGCCCTTGTTGCTGCCAGATTAGCTCCGACAAGCCAGATTAGCCTTACTTGAGAAAAACCTTTCACCGACATAGAAAAGCACCCGACGGTTTTGTAGGACCTTGCCCATCAAGCAAAGAAAAACAAGTTCCCCGTCTGCGACACATGGGTTGTATTTAGCACCGAAATAAATCATAGCTAAGAGGCCTCGTAAATACACAACCCAAATCTTGACCATTACATTCGCGCTACGCTCTCTGTACGCTGCAAAACCAGCCAGCGGCCATCGGGAGAAAATATTAACTCCGGGTAACGGAAACTATAAACGAAACTATAAAACTATATATTTTTTTTTTACCAAGTAAGGCCCATTGAGCTATGTAGCTCTTTTACAGAAGTGACCTGGCTATCACAAATGATAGCTCAATGAAGTGGCTTCTCACGTGGCAATTTATAGCAGCCAAACACTGTAAACGCACGTTGATTCCAAACCGGAAGACTCAGAGAAAAATCCACGCGACCGTGGAGAGAACATGCACACTGCAAATATACAGGCTTCAGGGTCCGGATCGAACCCACGACCTTGTGCATACCAGGCGAGGTAGTTAACATCTCGCCATCGTGCAGAAATGAACGGTGCCTGCTGTTCGAAGAGATTGACACGATGCTATGTCGTGCTGCAAAGGTGGTCTCGGGCGTGGGTTTTCTCATCTCCGTGCAAAACGTTACGAACGTTTGCGCCACACGCAGCACAAACGTTTATGTTATCCCCTCCCCGGGGCTTTCCTTCCCTGCAGCTCCTCTCTGGTTTCTAGTTGCTCTGAGCCACACACACCGCGGGGCCGCGTGAGCTGGACGCACTAAGTGCACTTGATATTATGAGCAATTAAAGAGAGGGGGCAACAACGTGGCACGCGCACTTTGTGCATGTTTACAAAATGTTTGCATGCACGTTAAGCGGCGTTCCGATCTGCGGGCGCGTTGGTTTGGGGTCCTGGCCGTGTCAGGTGGCCACCGGCTGGGACTGGGAACCGCTCTGCTAGAGGCCACGAGGGACACAACCAGCGTGCCCCGCGGTGACCTCCGCTCGTGAGTCACCACCAAGTGGCTATGAAAATAACAACCTCGGCTTCAGGAGGAGCCTTCACCGACAAACACCGGTGCGTACGTTTACACAATAGACGGTGTGTGGGGCTCATGCCTGGTGCAGCCCCGGAGCATCAGCAGGATCACATGATCAGTGGGGGAGCTGAGAAGAAGACAGATAACTGGAAGGGAAGGAGCTGAAAAGTAGAGAGAGAAACCTCGGAGGAGCTGAGAGAGGAAGAAACCTGAGCGGGCGGGCAGGCCAAGCAGGAGAGGGTTATCTTAGAAAGAGAGTGAGCTGGCAGTGTGCTGGACCTGGGAGGGAGTGGGCAACAGCCAGTGTGGACGTGGGGGAGCCGGGAGAGAGCGGAGGCAGCGACGGCGGTGGGCGCTCAAACTTCAAAGGGCGGTCACCGGAGTTTGCGCTGCGGTGCGAAGCGCACAGCTCGCACTGCGCAAATAAATCAGGGCAAACATTCTACTCCGCACGGCGAGAGGAATCGGGGTTTCGATCAGCATCTCAGTAGTATCATAAACCATGTGTGTGGCTCGTCGCAGTGGTTTGTCAAAGATACATCCGAAAAGACACAGCTCTTACGCTCATGATGCGCGCAGTCCGCATTCGGCATTAGGCGTGAATCGAGGAGTGATTCCTTTCGTGTCTCGTTCGGAGCATGTCTCGTTTTTTGCGGCTGGATTATTGCAGTTTTGTTCACCCCGTTACCCTCAATGTAACAACAGGTGATAAAGGTGCAATCTTGGAATTTGATTGCTCTTGCAATTGCTGGCATAAGGGCCATCCACTGGAGTGTAATGAGTGACACTGTCGCCTCGACAGACCTGGTTTTCACCTGAGGACGGCTGCTTGCGTTGTGGCCGAAACGTCGTGAGAATTATTTTATTATGTTTTATTTTTATTATTTTATTACTTCCCTTCTACGCGACTTTACCGAAAGAACCAAGAAGAGTGACAAAGACTTTAAAGTACCTTCCAGTGGTACCACCATAGCGGCCCAATGAAGTCAAGTCTACGACACGACACACTGCAACTTTTCAAACTAAACCAGTGCGAGGAAAGTCACTCGAAAGTTCTTGCCCTCGTTACGGAGGCCTCAAAGCACGCGGGGGACCAGGCTGGGTGCCGCACAGCACCGGCGTGCACGGTAGCTACAAGGTAAGAGCTGTGTGTCGTTGAGCTGTGTCTACTTCAAGCAGACGGCCAGACAGCAGGGCAAGCCGACGGCGCTGCCAGAACCACATGGGTGGTACGTCGCACTGCGAGTCGACATTCCGGTGTCAGGCCGCGTCGGGAGGGATTTGTGCAACAAGGCAACAAAACGCATGGAAACCAGAGACTCGTGATAGGCACACATTTACATGTCAACAAGATAGTCACGAGTCAATGGGAGTTCCCATTCAATTCAGCATTGGGGCATTGCTGCTCACTTCTGATTAGCACGGGTTGGCGACATACATACCCACCTCCTGTTTGCAGGCCTGCAAAGCGAGCGATGGCAATTCCACATTCGTATAGCAGGACAGAGTCTATCCAAACGACAACCACTGTTGACTTCCTCACAAAGTGGTTTCGATTGTATCGACCCCGAATGAATGAGTGGCCTAATCAACTCCCTTTTCGTCAACCCCCATCTGGGTCGTGGGGGTTACAACACATCCATAATTCACTGTGCTGGTCAGTTCGGGATGGTGAAGTTAGAGAAGCATAGGTCTGCGAGCACAGAAGTACAATACAACAATGGATTTTGCTACACTGCCACCACCTACAGTCCTGCAGGCACGATGGCAACCTGTTTGTGCATGGTGGTCGCACATCTAAGCAACGACCAGGCTCGTCGTTGCTTCTGAGATCTGATGGAATCGGCCATATTCCCGGTGGTTTGGTCACAGGCTTTCTGACCACATGCCCACCTACATCACTGCGCCGACCCATTATTTGGCCACGAGGTCACAAGCCGTGACCCAGACGCCAGTGGGGGGAGGGCACGACGTGTCCACGTACACGTGAATTTGTCATCCAGCCCAAACGCCGTCCAAACAAAGAGGACGACAACAACAGCAGCAAAGTGTTCCCGCGTTTGCATGTCAGCATCTTTCAGAAACTCTGCCACGGGCCAATTAGTCCTTGACAACAAACATTGCTGGCCACCGCCATACGATACAAGGCCAGCCATGTTTCAATACAGACGTGTGTGTGTACCGGTTAGCAGGCTAACCGCTACACGAATGAGTACCTAGTGCGGTATGTAAACATCGTCACTGGGGAGACAATGGCGGCCGGGCGTGGTGTTGGCCACCCACCCCCTCCTGTGCCAGGGCGGCCTTCATAGGTGCTCGCTAATAGCACTTGCCCCAAAAGTCTATTAAGGCTATACGGGGGGATTTTTGTCTTTGTGAGCCACCAGTCAGTTTATACAATGTGGCACAGTTCCAGTTCGTAAAACTCAGGACACGGAATTTTTGCTCTTGACGTCAAGGTGGCAAGAGGACAAGCAACCTTGGAGAAAAAAAAAACTCGGCCTAGCAGGAACCCGCGCGGGCGCTTCCTCCAGCTCTTCTGCTCACGTCGCTCTTCGCAGGACAGACGACGACGACGATGACGACTCGCGGCTCACTCGACGTTCGAGCCTCCTTGGCTTCGCATCGCCACGGCAACGGTGGAAGACCATCATGAACCGCGTCCGAACCATCACGAGGACACTCCACAGAGCATGTGATCTGAACAGTTTCTAATAATAGATAATCTGGGTGAAGACAACTGTCCACTGTTGAAATTCACTCCGCACCACCTTCTCAAGCTCTTGACTCAAGACCAAAAATGAACTTCATTGCGTAAAAAGATGTTCTATTCCTCCATACGGCACCATCATCAACATCATCAGCAGCATGTGCTAAGCAGCAGCTAAAGGGCAAGATTGAAGCGTGGTGAAGCGACCGTGTCTGACGTTATAAAAGCCAAACTCTCAGGAACGGCGTGACCTCGACTTCTCACACCACCTCCACGGTTGCTGCACGGTGAGGCAAATTTAGCTGTCCCTTCCGAGGATTTCCACAGCGACTGCAATCGCCACCTTCATGGCGACACAATGGGCAGACACATCGCGCTCGGAACCACATCCGTTAGCAATTACGTCTCGTTAGCCGCACTGTTCCTCTCGACATTGCTGGCGCAGCGGGCACACACTGGCATGCAAACAATTTCATCGCAATTTTCCCTTTTGTTATCTTCCCATGCTTCAAGTTAAAACATCTCAATAACATAAACACTCCCGTGGTTTGTAAAAAAAAAATCTCACAAGGGCTGCGTACGCAATGAAATTCCAGCGCCGCTGGTTCGAGTCTGCCTTTTCTTTTTATGCGACTAGACCAAAAGCTTACAACCCGTGTGGCTCGTGTTTTTCGTTGATTTATTTTGCCAATCTTTTCAAGGAGAAGCCACCAGAATATTATTGAAAAGCACGGCGCCGGACGGCTCGCCCACCCGCCCGCCCCATCCATAATCTCCACCATATCTTTATTTTCATAGACAGAGTTTAGGCCTTGGCAGCTGCATGCAAGGTCCCCCCCACAGCCCTCACCGCTACCGCCGCATTACGCGGGCAGTGGGGAGACCGGGCAGTGGGGAGACGGAATAAATTGTCACCGCTACAAGGCCCACCCTCACTCCAATAAGTGTTTACACTCTCTGCCGGCAATCACTACGGAGCCACACGAATAAACAACAAGCGTCCGTCTCCACAAACAAACGGACGGGGACTTTCTGTCTGTTTATTGTTGACTTTCTTCCCATGACCCCGTCCAATGACGCATTAGTTTGTAAAATGCCATGTGGATATTTGCAGAATATTAAGCACAAATATGCCACTGCACATTTATGCCGGGCATACCCCAGCGAAGTGGGTTATCTATTGAAAATAGATTTAACCTTTCAAAAGGTAGGAATGAGGGTTAGGGAGCGATTCTATTGTCACGACTCAGTCAGGATTTGATTTAAAAAATCCATTCTTTGTCTCGTTTTTTCCTTTACCATTTGCATCATGTGTTTTTCTTAATTTGTGTTCTTCCATCTATCTGCTTACTCAGACGAAATGTACAATTGTCATATAATTGTCAGGAACTAAAATTAAGCAATTCTAGCACACTTGGTTTGGTGGACATATCGTCGGTGTAGGAATAATTTTGAATTAACAAATTGATGCATTAATGCATTCTGTGTAAGCCACCGTTTTCTTTACGCTCCGAGCCATACTTTAAGTGCCATGCCGCAGGCAAATGGCACGAGGGAGGGGGGGGGTCATCCTGAAATTTCAAGATTTTGCGAATAGGGCCCTTCCTTAATAAAATAAATAAGTACAACTCGGAGGTGGTGGGGGAAGCTGGGCGAATGTCTTTAATGGCTCTGCTGAATTTCCACGCTCCACAGAAAGAGCGCCAGCGGTCTGTCAGCCACAACGCCAAAGTGAGCAAACTCCATACCGCCACCCCCACCGCTGCTTTCAAAGGATAACCCCAAAGACAGGCCCTTTAACAATATTTAACTTGTTGTTTTACAAGCTCACATATTCACGGTGATGCTGTGTGCAGTCGTTGCCACGAATAACCCCGAGTCACCAGGCAGCAAGGGAGGGGGGGGAGGCGAGGATGGAGGGAGGGGACGGCGTCCAGAGCAATGCTCCGCTCTCCCTCCCGCAGAGAATCGCAGAGCCACGGACTGGCAATGGAGGAACCGACTCTTTTCAGCGCCGTTGGAGGAAGACACTGCCACGATGCAGATGAGATGGATAAATCACTCGCTCCCACGAGAGCAGTCTCCAACCGGCCCCATAGCCCCTTCAACCGCATTCATCAGAGCTGCGTGCGTGTTATTCATTCAAATAAAAACTCTACAAGGAGAGACG
Source organism: Entosphenus tridentatus (assembly GCA_014621495.2). Lineage (NCBI taxonomy): Eukaryota > Metazoa > Chordata > Hyperoartia > Petromyzontiformes > Petromyzontidae > Entosphenus > Entosphenus tridentatus. The sequence goes on from CM025614.2 coordinate 7,739,290, forward strand.
GGGGCGCAATGACTGCCAAGCAGGCGTGCGGTGATGAACGCGTGAGGTACCAGATGTGAAAGATAAATAAAGGAGCAAATAAAAATAATTCGAGACACAAGACGCTCACTCCCACTTTGCCGCCTTGTGATCTTAACCATTTTCCGACGTGCCCTTGAGATTGGGGATTAATCTCCATAGGGATGAATTCAGGACCTGGATGTCGGCCGCCTGGACCAGGGCCGTGCCGGGGGGAGGGAGAGAGAAAAATAAAGAAGGGGAAACCTCGCCGAGTACAAACAGAACCGCCTCCGCTGTCCTCGTTGCACAGACAACGATCCCAACCACGTAGGCAAGGGCAAGCCACGGCATAGAGGCCGTGGGCTAGGTACAGACCGCGCGGCCGTGTCGAGAGTGCGAGGTACGCAGGTAGACGGAGCATGGCAAGGTACAGATTTTAGTGGCGAGAATGAGTGCGGAATGCGAGGCCGAGTGCGCAGGGCACGGCCATGCTACGCAACGGTGCCCCCCCCGTCAGCTCAGGATGCGAGTCTCAGCCCCCGAGGCCGAGTTGAGTTCGCGACAGTGCCAGAGGCCCTGCAGCGCGCGCAAAACGGACTCACAGCACGCGTGGCCCATAACTATGGGCCCCTTACGCTTTACCAAAAATCCTCTGGACAGCACAGGGTAAGACGTCTCTGTCTTTTGTACTTTGAGGCATCTTCTTGGTTCTTTCGGTAACGTCACGTAGAAGGGGAAGTAATAAAATAATAAAAATAAAACATAATAAAATAATTCTCACGACGTTTCGGCCACAACGCAAGTAGCCGTCTTCAGGTGAAAACCAGGTCTGTCGAGGC